>QCXZ01000043.1:2876756-3476756 GCA_025024175.1 Rhyzopertha dominica | reverse complement strand
ACCTATAATTTTGTATATTTCAAGAATTTCTAGAAATTTTAATTTTGAGTATTTATTACAAACATGTAAAGAATTGAAATTATTTAAAGAGGCAGTGTATTATAATAAATGATTTGCTAACGATGAATTTGTATTAACTATATCAGTATTTTTATATTTTTCATATTGTTTCAAGTGTTCGTTGCCTCTGATTGAAGATCTGTCCGTTTGACCAATATAAACTGAATTACAATCATTACAAGACAAACTATAAACTCCCGAATGACTCAAAACTGGAATTTTGACTTTATTGCGAGCAAAACGGGAAAACACACTGCCTACCGTAGAAAAAAAAAACAACATTTATTCCATGAGAGGAAAACAATTTAGATAAACTGAGACTGGACCAACAAACGTAAGGGGATACCAAATTTTGACTTCTTCAACATAAATGGTGTTGAAAGAAAACTTAAATTTTGTTAAATATTTAAAGTATAATTTTTGTAATACATGACTTGGAAAGTAATTTTTAAAAGCAATTTGAAGAATTACACCTAGTTCCTTTTCAAAAGCATTTAAAGAAACAGGTAATTTAGAAAGTCTATTAAAAAGAGAATGAAATACGGACATTTTGTGTGTATAAGGGTGAAAAGAAAAGTAATTAATAATGTTATCGGTGCATGTGGGTTTTCTAAAAATTTCGAAAGAAAGGCAAGGAGAAGACTGATTTCGTATAATTAATAAATCTAAAACTGGAATTTGATTAGTATTTCTATTTCATAACTAAAATTTATAGAATCATGAAGAGAATTAATATATGTAAGAAAATTATTTAAGTCATTGTAAGTTTCTGTGAAAGGCACAAAACATCATCTACATAACTATACCAAAATTTAATAAGGGAAGAAAAGGAAAGGTTTTTGAAAATATCTTGTTCTAAATTATTCATAAAAAGTTCTGCTAAAAGAGACGAATCCATTACTAAACCTAAATTTTGTATGAAATATTTATTATCAAAACAGAATTTTTTTTATTTAAGACAAATTCTGTTAAAGAAACGAAATTATTTTTGTGAAACACAGGTAAGTTACAATTTAACAGCAGATTATTTAATATTTCAAGACAGTCTTTTGGAGGTATCGAAGGAAGTAAATTATTGACATCGAAAGATACAAGGAAAGAGTTCTGGGGAATTTCGAAATTCTTAAGTTTATTGGTCAACTCAATTGAAAAATATAAAAATACTGATATAGTTAATACAAATTCTTCGTTAGCAAATCATTTATTGTCATTTAAACAGACTGTCTCTTATAACAATAATATAATAATAATTTAATTTCTTTACATGTTTGTGATAAATCCTCAAAATTAAATTTTCTACAAATTCTTGAAATATACAAAATTGTAGATTACGATAATTTTACAATTTTGAATGACTTTTGTAATTTTAGTTGTCCTATTCTAAATTCTTTATTTTATCATTGATTTCATGTTTGTGCTTTTGGCATGCAGGCTACTTTTACTTTCACATCCAACGGATGGGAAGTATTGTATCGCGAAAAAAATTTTCAAAAATTTTTATTTTCTCAATCGCTTTAAAATGGTCGAAAACGCAAAAAAAAACAAAATTTGAGCAAAAACAAATTTCTTGTCTGTGTGTCTGTGATATTGTTTGTGGACACCATAACTTTTGAAAGACTTAATATATGAACTTGAAATTTGGCAGACGTATAAATCTCACCTACCCAAAGCGACCTATTGTTTGTGGGATAAGTAGGGTATCGGGAAGGAGACGAAATTGGGGGGTAACTACCCTTTTTTTTATTTTATTTTATTTTATTTTCGTTTTAGTATGTGATTAGTAGTATAACTGCGAGTATTATTCGTTCTTATAAATTTTCGGTGCAGCAAACTGTTTAGAAGATATTAGCAAAAAAGCGTCACTTAAAGAAAACTGTTTTTCCTAAATTTGGACCCTGCTCGTACGATTTTTTTTAATTATGGTATTATATGGAAAATCAAAATTCTGATCAGAAAGCACTCTTGTAATTTTTTTGTTAAGTTAATAATTTTCGAGTTATTTACAAAAAAAACGATATTTATATTTTTGGTATTATTACGAGGACTGTTCCTCTTAGAAAAAATGTGTAGAGAGGAAAAATGGTCATAACCTGATTACTAAACGTATAGTATAAGAAATAAAAACGTAAATGTCATTTTGACAATTGGATGCGGAAGTATTGATTCAATTTGCAGCGGTTTTTTACTTCCACATCCAACGGATGGGAAATATTGTATCGCGAAAAAAAAATTCAAAATTTTTTATTTGCTCATTCGCTTTAAAATGGTCGAAAACGCAAAAAAACAAAATTTGTGCAAAATATAATTTCTTGTCTGTGTCTGTGTGTCTGTGGTATTGTTTGTGGACACGATAACTTTCGAGACTTAATATATGAACTTGAAATTTGGCAAACGTATAAATCTCAACTACCCAAAGCGACCTATTGTTTGTGGGGTAAGTCGAGATTTATTCAAAAAATGAAAATACCATCAGATAGGAAATAAAATTTCTCACTAAAAGTGTCTTAGAAAATTTATTTAAAATTTTGACATTTTCGAAAAATTTCCAAAAAACCTATTTTGGACCCTGCTCGTGCATTTTTTTAATTTTGGTATTATATAAAAAAATCAAGTTTCTGATCAGAAAGCACTCTGGTAATTATTTTGTTAAGTTAATAATATTCGAGATATTTGGAAAAAAGTGATTTTAAAATTTATATATTTTTGCTAATATCACGAGGACTGTTTGTCTTAGAAAAAATGTGTAGAGAGAAAAAAATGCTCAAAACCTGATTACTAATCGTATAGTATAAGAAATAAAAACGTGCACGTCATTTTGACAATTGGATGTGGAAGTATTGATTCAATTTGCAGCGGTTTTTTTGTTTGAAGTCAAGATTGCTTATTTCCATTTTAACAATGTCATTTTTATAAATTCTTTTGTATTCCTTTTTTACATTATGAGGCATTGATGATGGCTAATTATAGCTGAAAGCGATTTGTCTAATTATTAAATATAGTGGATTTGATAGACTTCTGGGAGATTTATTGTAGAAATAAACAAAACTATCGGTTGGCTGGTTATATTGGGATTTATTTTGTTTTAGTTGCATTGTCTCTGAAATTTGCTATTTAGCGAACGTTTTGTTCATATAATACCTCCAGTTCTTCGAATCTGTTAATGTGTCTTTACACACACACTATTGTTATTTTTGCTGAAAACAGAACACTAGGAGAATTCGTATAAAACCGGAAGTAGGCGAGCCAGTTTTCAGTGATCTACAGGGATAGGAACGAATTAAGTTCAAGATGCATAAGTAATTAGAAATCGACATTTCCCTGATCAAAAGTGGCGTGCGAACACACGAATTAAAACATTTCCTATTTTCACCATTAGCCGGTCTAATTGCTTGTAATATTTAATAGCAAGCCGCTTTACTGGAAGTGGCTCATCATGATACTTTCTTCTGGCGATTGTGCTGCCAATCAGCCTCGATTAACAGCATAATTGCGGTTATCGAGTGTCTGCCGCGTTTTACTCCCGAGGAATTCTAGCAGTTACGCATCTTTTATTTTGCTTTTCTCTTGTATTACAATCGTCCATCGATGCAACACGAAAGCGGACTTTTCTGTGTTCGGGCGCGCTGCTTTCTAGCTTCTTGGTGAGCTGGTTCGATATCCAGGTAGTGTTTGATTATCGAATCATCTTTACTGGTTCTGGTTCTGCATACCTACTGATCATTTAACTTTATTTTCAAAAGCTTATTCTAGTTGTTGACATTAATACCGGTATCTTACATTCGTCTATATTTTAGTGAAGTATAGCAATCGTCTTTCCTTGTTAAGTGGTATAGTGGTATTTATTCATAACTTCACACAGAACAGATGTTACAAATATATAAATAGATATTTGTTATATTTTGATTTTAAACTAAGTCTTACATGAATTCTTCTTTAAGCTAATAATTCTTCTAGTATAATCCACTTAATTCTTTAAGTATTGTAAAACGCTTTCGACTAACAGATAGTCATTGTCAGTACAATATAGGTCAAAACATAGAAAAAAAGAAACTTTTATAAATCAATTGACAAAAAAGTCAAAAAATTTAGAAACAAGCAAAATTAAAAAAGATCTTCCCGTTTGTTCAACATAAACTGAATTGCAATCATTGCATGAAACTCTAAAAACTGGAATTTGATCTTTATTGCGGGCAAGACGGGAAAACACGATGCCTTACGAAATTTTTAGAAAATCTACTTCTACAATCAATGTTATTCCTTATTATTCTTTACACCCTCATTCACACTAAAATGGCCGTTTTTCATTCACTTTTTAATCGACTCTTTAAAATACCATTGTCATTATAAAACATTACCCATACTTAGTAACATCTATACTTTTTATTTCGATATCCTGATCCTATACCGATGCCGATACCAAGTATTTAACATTGAAGAGTTGAACTTTGGGTGTTTGAGTTCCCACAATTTTGATTAAATTAGAAATGGATAGATACAGCCTGTTACAACTTCACTGAGACGATGACGATTAACTAAACTGTAATGGATTTGTATATTTCCATTTTATTGAGTCAAATAATCTCTGTACTAGAAACACGCCAATTGGGTATTTCAGTGAAGTAAAAATTACGAAATTGATATAGTTTCGTTACTAATTGTGAGATATCCAAATAATCCCCTTGACAACAGTTTTGTGGCTGTCAAATCACGATCGGATGTTGAGCGTCAGACAAGCTGATTGTAAACACACGTGGTTTTGTAAACGTTATCATCTTGTGCCGGTGTTGGATTTGTTGTGTTTGTGTTTAATTAACGCAAGAACAACGAACGATAAACAAAAGAAAACAAACACAACACATAAATTACATGTACTATCATTCTACAAATTATTTCCGTTTCCTCCTAAAATACCCTGTATACTATGTGATACTTTCTTGCCAGGGAGCGCTATTGTATTCGCCTATTTTATCTTTTGACAAGGCCTCTATCCGACGGAATTGGCTCCAGTAAAGCTATCTTCAGAATTAGCGCCAATGCGTCTTCGGAGCCATAATCCCTTAAATATGTAAATGTATTTGCAGTCAAGCGGAAGCGAACTGCATAGCCCACAAAAAAGATCGATCGATTTTTCGTGACATTCCGTGAAAGGTACCACTGCAAGGACGTTTATTTGAGCCAGGTTAAACAACATTTCTTGTTCTAGTTTGCACAAAAAACTCATAGCAGTTTATTTAACGAATTATATCTCCAGCGACAGCAACTTCTTTTTTAAGACGGAGCCGCAATAAACCTGACGTTTTTACTGTGAACTGGTGCATGATAGCGATTTGTTCGATTCGGTTAAACAGAAGTCATTAGACGCATTAATCACTGATATACGATCAGATATCTGTTGCAAGCAATCGTCTGCTTTAAAGTTTCCTACCGAGAAGCGTAAGATTACAAAATATTAAATGTAGAAAGCGTGAAACGTCGGTATAATAACAGCATTATCCGTAGCTTTGATGTAATTATGATGGATTTTAAATAGTAGGCATCATTAATTAAACGAGTAATATACACCTATCGCAATGGTAGTGCTTAGATGTTATACTCATGTACGCATTTTTCATGTGCAACGCTATTTACCATTCGCAAATCTATCGTTTCTACACATATAGTTATAGATTATTTTAAATTTATACTATGATAATCGCGATTGCAATTTGCAACATTCGTATACTTAAAATGCATGTCTATGCTGTGCTGTCTACACCTCAACCAACTGCAGATAGTACTATTTCGCTGTCATTACAGCTCATCAGTGCAGTTTAGGTCTAGTGTAGACAACACGGCATAGAACTGGTTTTGCTTATATACCAAAGCAATGGTATGATGAATATGATACTTTAATTCGTATACTTAGTCTCTAGTCGTGCTAGTATTTAGCAATCCTGACTGCATTTGGTTAGTTACTCAGCACCGCAACAGATTAAGTGCCTCAAAAATTAACAAGATCATGATTTTAAACCATAACTCTAATTTGCAGCATGTCTTCAAAACATTTCTTCCGTCTGTCCGTGATGTCCATTATATCTCCTCATTTTCAAACATCCTATCATCTTTGCATAATAATATGTTTATTTATATTGTTTGCCTGAAGGTTTTCAACATTTTGAAGGACAATATCCAGTGACACCATTTTTTATCAAATTCTTTCCTGCTCCCCCCCCTGTTTGGCCTCCTTCCATTTCTTAAATTTTGTTTTTTTCTGTATAAATTATAATTTTCTGCAGTCCTAATTCCGATGTAGGTGCTTTTTTGTCTTTTAATTCCAGACTCCACGGCCTCGTCTGTTACATGTTTTTTATTCGCTGTAGGTAATATATATAATATGTATATAATAATTGACCCGTGTTTTTTTTATTTTTTCCAAATCGCACAGTTAAGGATTTTAAAAAAATAGCAAAGATTGAAATTTAAATCTGTGACGTCACGGTCTCCGACGCGTGATGGCTGGTTGCGACTGTGTAATGTTGCAAGCAGCGTGCGAGATCAGAATGGGTTCGTTCCACAATTTTTTTTATTCTACATTTAAAATGTACATAAAAATTGAAGCACAAAGACATTTTTTTGCGATTCTTCCCGTTCTTCTTTGCCGAGAAAAAAATGTAAATGTATGGATTTTTCAATATCCGTTTCAAATGCCTCGATATTCCGCCACGGAGATGACGTAAAAGGTTCGCATGCTGACGAAAGCGAGAAACACCAATAATAGTCAATGCTCTAGCGGCATTGCAAGTAATATTTGTTTACATTTTTTTAGCTGCGTCGCGTTGCCAATGTGGGCAAATTTTCGCGATACCGTGAGGAATGTACTCGTAAACTGGCATTGTGATATTGATACCTAGGTCAACTTAAGGCGTATTTGTGAAAATAACTTAAATCATCCTTCAGTCAGTTTATTCTATAATGAACAGTTCAATATAATAAGCGCATTCACTGGCCTTTTGCTGAAATACGAAAGCACTTTAACCATCGAGCCTGCTTTAGAACTAATGTTTTTAGTATGAGGAATTAAAGGACGCTTGAAGCTTGATGATGTTTAGTTTGTATACTTTCGTATGACAACGATATGATAAATTTTGAAACTGTCAGGACGATCTCTGGCCGTCGTTAGGAAGAAAACGGTAAAGTACCGCTGACAACATCGCACGTTCGCACGTGCTGCATGTCACATGTGTAACGAATAAGAACTCTAGCCATGCGTTTTTGTTTACATAGTTTGGTCAAACTTTCGAGTTGCGTATTTGTCAGATTAAGTCGTGGAGCAAGATGTTGTCAAAGTATTTGGGTAATCTGTTATTTTTTAATGTCAGAATGGCTTACATCAAGAAGTGTTTTGTTCCGTGTTAGAATACTACTGCTGATGAAGGGTTACAGGTTATTCCTATGTTTTCATTATCATATTGACGATGACGGTTATACTTATACCTTCGCCCCTCTCTCTCACTCCCATTGCATTATTTGTATTTCTCTGGCTATTTATAAAACTGACAACAGTGAGCACATAGTTACCTAGGGAGCTGTAACAGTGCGTATGACGGAAGTTAGGAACCTTTTGCGTAGTTGTTGGCGGATTTAAGAAAATGTTTGAAACAGGGTAATTTTTCTACCGCCGTTTGTTACGAGTTGAATTAATCTGAAAGCAAAATAGATGCGTGGTACTAGTATTCATAATGTAAGCAATAAAAGGCATAGGTTAAAACTATCAAATTTTAATGTGCGGGATGCTAGACATAGCCTGACGTGTTATACTTATGATTTTCGATTGAAGGCAAGGACCCCATTACTGCACATGTTTCTTATACCGTTTTCGCTCTCATTTTTTAAATGTTGATAATAATGGTGTTAGCAGAACTGTTAAAAATACTTTTTCTATACATTCTTGGATATTGCTTGTGTTCACTACTTTCTATAAACTATAGGTACTTTATGTCATTCACAGAATTAAAATTAAAACAAAATAGCGCAATGTGTGACCACTTCCTCAAACTGTGCGATCCATTAACTTTTGAGCATTATTGTTTAACAAGGTTATTGACTCCTATATAGCATAGGTTAAACTAAGTCGTATCACTTGCATAATAAAATTTTTTTGTCCTAAAAGTTCAGTTTACTTACAAACTCCTAAACTAGCAATATAGTCGACATTTCATTAGACTGAAGTCCACTAGCGCGTTTCGATAAAGAAACCTGCCCAGACCGAAGAAATTTTATACTTTCTTGCAAAAATTCGCGCGACGTGCACGATTTAATTACCGCAAGTGTAGTTTGTTCGAAAAACCGTTCGGTGTTGTACTCCAAATCGCCAAGTAATTGCTCCGTTGAACATTGTACGTAATAATGAATTTGGCGTAGAAAAGTTCAGTGGGTATATGGTGCGAAAATCAACAGGCGAATCACACAACAAATTACATGAAAGGTATTTGGAGCACCACGGTTCTTAAAATAAATGAAAAGATGCTGCTCATTATCACTTTTTTTCTCTTCCTTACTCTTTAAGATTATTATTAACCAGTTTGAAATACCAACTTTGCCCACTTGTAAATATAGTATTATATTATACTATATTATAGTGTCTGTGACTTGTGGCACCATGTTGGATGTACTAATATTTCAATGACAAAGTTCAAGAGTTATGGTTGTTTATACGTACCAAGGTTTATGCAGGATAAAAAAATATCGATTTGAGATTTTTTATCTGAGCGCTTAAATTATTTATCTCAGGAGTTGTCATCGTACTTTTTCGAAATTTACACAGACTTGCCGAAAAAAAATAAAAAGTTGCAAGAAAAAAATTAAGATTAAAACAAACAAAAAAATACGACGAGAGCACTAGAGAAAATTTAATTTTGATGCGTAAAACATTTGTTCTTTTCTTTATCGCAGCAAAAATAATGAATTTTTGTTGCATCAAATTTGAACAATTTTAGCACCGAGGGAGTTCACCTTTAATGTTTTGCGGGGCGGAGCTTCGCGCTCGTAAGCTATGCAGATGTACCCCTTGTTGCAATCCTTTTATAATTTGCAGATAGATCATTGTGGTCGTACATTATCTGTATTTATTGTCTCTTCTTAACACTCACCACTTTTGTTTTTATCGCTAGGGACATCTTAGATGCTACTCGAGGGTTTTAGTTTTGAATACACACTCGGAAAGAGTACTTTAGGGGGTTAAAACAGGAAAATTGCTGTACATAGGTGTGTGAAATAAATTTTGCATCAATTGTGCAAATGCAGAGAACAATCCTAGTGCAGAGCACAGATGCATAAAAAATTGGAAAGGAATATCTACTTGAATGGAATCCGATATAATTGCTGAAAGTTTCATCAAAGTATTGATATGCACGGACTGAAGTATGTAAAACTGGTAGGTGACGGCGACAGACTTCTGACCGCAAAACCTTACGGACCACAACTAGTTCGCCAAACGCACAAACCATCTGCTGAGAAACTGACTCAGAATTGCATCAATTGGAAAAAAGTCGTTTAAGTTCGACAAAAAATAAGGTTTATCTGTGAAGCTACGGAAAAGTTTGAAATCTAACATTAAGCGAATGAGAGGAGCAAAAATGAAAGCCGTAAATTTCAGGAAAACAGAAGATGTTTCCTTTGATGAACGATTGGCAGGATTATCTAGAGACACTGAAAATTGCCCTAGGCATGTATTTGGTGATCATAAAAATTGTGAAAATTACTTTTGCACAGAACCAAAACCAAACGAAGAGAACTTCATTTCTGAAATGGACGAATGTGGTTTGCTTGGCGATTAACGGACATGCTCTAAAAGATTAGTACAAAATGTTCATAACCTTTTATTAAACATGACTAGCAACTCAACAGGGACAAATAGTTCATCGAAAAATTGCCAAACGAACCCCCGGAAAATTTACAAAGAAAAAGATATGAGCTGTATTCCTAAGCGGAAACGAGATAAAGCTGGTAGAAGACTTTTCGCAGATGATCAACCACAAAAAGGAAAAACAAACCTGTTGGTTCCCATTCAGATCGTGGCCAAGTCAACAGTGAATCTGATGAAGAAGATGTCATCGATGATGACTATAAAGAGCAGCAAATGGGAGAACTGCTTCCAAAAATTTCAGCAGGACTTGATGAAATAGAAAAAGATAGCATAGGTTAATCTGCTAATTCCAGGTGGTTCCAAGAACGATTATATAGATTAACTGCTTCCAATGTTGGGGCAGTGATAATGAAGACTTGGCAAAAAAATTGAAACTTTAACTGGATTTAAAATTAAAAACTCTGGTTTATTTGTGCACTGCAATCAACAGTTTCTTGCTGCCACTCCAGTCAATAATAATAATAATAATAATAATAATAATAATAATATATTTAGCTTTATCGTTACATAGCCACGTCAAATACAGTGTCACTAACGAGTACAGATACAACACAATAGTACAAGCACAATGCACAATTTAAATAGACACGGTTAAAAAGTCCTCTATATTATAAACGCATAAATCTTGCAGTATAACTGTCACCTCATTTTTAAATCTACTACGCTTTAACTTTTTAATTTTGTCTGGCAGTTTATTGAAAAATTTTATGCACCAATAATTCACACTGTGTTGTGCAGTGTTTATTCTGTGGTAAGGCATACAAATTTTGTTCTTATTACGTGTTTCGTAAGTATGAAATGTACCATTTTTATCAAAGATGTTTATGTTATCATAGGCATACATCACGCAGGTAAGTATATAAAGTGAATATACGGTAAGTATTTTACTTTTTTTAAACAAACTTTTACAACTGTGTTGATATCCTACGTCGTTTAAGATTCTAATAGCTCTCTTTTGTTTTAAAAATAGATCATGAACACGTGAATGCATACCCCAAATGATTATTCCATATAAGAGGACGCTATGAAAGTTAGAGTAGTATGCAGTAAGTGCAGTTTTTGCATTGACATTACATTTTAGATATTTTATTGTAAAAAGAGCCTTTGATAGCTTTTTGTTCAGAAAGTTTATATGTTCTGTCCACTGAAAGTTATACTCAAACCAAACACCTAAAAATTTAACTGGGCTCTGGTTTTCCAGTTTCTGTGTAGTGAAAACTATCTTTTTTGTTTTTTCGTTGTTTAAATTTAAATTATTAGCGTCAAACCACTCTTTAGGACACTGAATACTATCTCTTCCCTTGCAGGCTGCCAAATCTACAGTGGATGCGATGTTAAAGATGGAGGTATCATCCGCAAACAGACACACATCGTCCGCTTTAATGTTCACTGGTAAGTCATTCACATACACCAGGAAGAGCAGCGGACCAAGAATTGACCCCTGTGGAACCCCCTTGTCGACTTGCTTCCAGGTAGACCGTTGACCGTTATAGACTACACGCTGTTTTCTATTGCTGAGGTAAGAACGCAGCAAACTTAATGGAACTCCCCTAATGCCATAGTATTCCAGTTTAGTAAGTAATACTTGATGCGAAACTGTGTCAAATGCTTTACTTAGATCACAGTATATAGCTTCCGTGACTAGTTTTTCGTCTAGCGCTCGCGTTATATTTTCAACCACCTGAATCATGGCTGTAACAGTAGATTTACCACTTTTGTATCCATGCTGTTTACCGCATAATATGTTCTTTTTTTTCGAAGTACTGGATGAGTTTGTTCTTTATCCATAGTTCAAAAATCTTTGACAACACCGGTAGCACCGCAATAGGCCTGTAATTTCTGGCATCGTTTATATTGCCACCTTTATGAAGCGGTTTTATCTCCGCAAGTTTCAGACAGTCTGGAAAAATTCCAGTTCTAATGCATAGATTCATCAGCCTAGTGAGCGGTATTACCATCGCATGAAATACTGATTTTATAAATCGGGTGCTTATTCCGTTGCAGTCCTGAGTCGATTTTGATTTAATTTTCTTTATTAAACCCTCAACATCCTGTTCAGTCACTTCATTTACGAAGAACGATTGTACATTATCTACAGAATGCTTGTTCAACATTTCAGCAACTTTATCAGATTGAACAGTCTGATTTAATTGTGTGGCACTCCTAATAAAGTTTTCGTTCAGTGTCCGAGCATCGAGTAATTCACTATTCTGCGAATAAACAGCTTTTTGGCTGTTGATTACCTTCCACATGGCTGCTTGTTTGTTCTCTGCCTTATGTATGTATTCAGTTAAAGCATTTGACTTCGCTTGTCTTAAACGGTTCTTATAATATGCTCGGCATTTTAAATAAACCTGGCGAGAATCATCCGTTTTTAAAACTAGGCTGATTGTGTACAAAGCATCTAAAGTGATTTTTTCTTGTTTTAATTGAGTTGTATACCATTTTGTTAAGCTTTTTGATTTCTTAACTTTGGTTTCTGTTTCAGGAAAAAACCTATCGAAAGGTTCAATAAAGAAGTCGTGGAACCGTTGAAAACATGAATTTGCGTCTTCCTCCTGGAACAGTGGTTCCCAATCCACAAGAACTAGGTACTGCATAAAAGCAATTATACCTTCATCGTGGAATTTTCGTATCTTCCTAGTAGAAAGTTGTTTTGATGAAGTACTCGTTTCAAATCCAACCAGATGAATTTCTTGTGCTAGGTGGTCGGAAAGATGTGGATTCATCGTGGTTATATGTTTAATGTGTGAATGTACATTTGTTAAAATATTGTCAATACACGTACTGGATTTTGCGCTGACCCTGGATGGTTCGCTGAATACATGCCTTATGTTGTATTGAGTAATAATGTCAATAAAGTCGTCCCGATTTTTCGAGTATATAATAAAATCAATATTAAAATCTCCTGCCAGTACAATGTTAGTATTCCTGTACTTTTGCTGTATCGCTTCGATTGCAGCCTCTATTTGTATTAAAAAATTATTTATATTTGCAGACGGAGGGCGGTAAACTGCCTTGACAACCACATTCACTTCACTTATTCGAATCGCGCAGGCTTCAAATTCTTCTTCAACTGACATGTCTTTTATTTCTGTAATCTGTAATGATTTATGTATATTTTTTATTATTATGCAGCTACCTCCATGTCTCGATGATGGTCTACAAAATGAACTACCGATATAGTAGTTCTCGATATTGAACTGACACACTTCAGACTGTGATAGCCAGTGTTCTGTGATACACACAATATCTGGATTTCTATCTGTTAAAAATCCTTCTAGTTCACAACCTTTGTTTCGAATTGACTGTATGTTTAAATTTATGATTCGCAGTTTCATGTTGGTTTCGTATATGTACTGCGCCGGTGGAAAAAACGGGAAATGTATATACCATATGGCCAGATGTCAGGTTTCATAGCATTTTGTAAGTTCTGTAAGTACACAGTTACTTTAAAAGACGCATAGTGCTCTGGATATTTTGAAGGAAGTGTTTCACACGTAGCCTCGGGAAAATCTTTTTTCAGTAGCTCAAGGACCTGTTCAGGTTTAGTACTCGGATCAAATCTCGCCACATACTGCACATGACACTGCCATTATAGAAATTAAATATCCTAGCTCCATAATAGTTATCAAACATTAATTGGTAATTGTTATTTTTATACAATACTTTACAGAAACAAAAATAATTTTTGTATGATTTTGAGATTACATTTCAACCGGCTTCTCTCTTTATGTACATAAAAATCGGCGATCAGTATTATTAATAGTAAACATTCACGTTTCTGAGCTTTTCAAATATATTCACAAACAAAATCTATCTTGACTGTATTTTATAATGAAATATACCATTACTTGCTTCACTTTTTTAAATTTTGATAAAAGTATTTATTCGTCAAAAAAAGTTTCACTTGGGAGTAAATGGTACAAGTTAGAGTTGTAAGAATGTAATTTACTTAGTGTAAAATTAATTACACATAATTCAACTAAATTAAAAAAAAGTTTCACCAGAAAAAGTAACTTTTGCCCAAATGACAAATTACCGTGCTCATAAACGGTTGGTCCGTATGCAATATGCTGTCAATACTAGAGTGACAGGTTAGGGGTCATAACTTATCTTGCAGACCAATAGTGCAGCTGCAATATAGTGACAGGCTTTGTCACGTCCACGCGGACTAATTATGTTACCGCCCTAAAAATTTTACTTCGCCGAAAACGTATGAACAGCCTTATAAAAGAAATGGAAAACTAAGTGTGGTTAAGTCAGTCAAAACACATTCCGATAGTAAAAGAGAACCAATGAATACAGTGAAGCAGTACACAAATACGATATATACAGCAAGTTGATAAAGCTGCAAGACAGAAACGAACAACTTCAACGCGCTGCAGATTTTCTATCGGAAAAATATGAAGAACAGCGGAAAACTATGAACAGCATCAATGAAGTACTCAAGCAAGCAAAGGCAGAGAACGGCCAACTGAAGGATAAAATAAAAGGTCTTGAAAACAGGGTGATCAGTCTTGAACAAGACACAAAGGAGAAAAATCTTGTTATAAATGGAATTTCAAAGGAGTACGTGATAGAAACGTTACTCAAGGACGCAGTAAATGTGGTGCTCAACCATATAAAGGCCGAAGTAACTGCAAGTGGTATAAGTGAGGTATATCGAATAAACTCTGGAGTAAACGCTACAAACCAGATAGTTGTACCTAAAGCTGAAAACAAAGACAACAAAAGATAAAATAATGAAAGCCAGAAAACAAGCAGACTCTATTTCTTGAAGAATGTGGTCTAAAGGGAACCAATAATCCAATTTACGTGAATGAAGATCTTACAAGACAATCAATTTTTATTCATGGAAGCAAGAAATCTAAGAAGAGAGGGTTTCAAGTTCATGTGGTGCACGGATTCCAAAATATATGTAAAAAACCGCTGCAAATTGAATCAATACTTCCACATTCAATTATCAAAATGGCATTTAGGTTTTTATTTCTTATACTATACGTTTAGTAATCAGGTTATGACCATTTTTCCTCTCTACACATTTTTATACAATTTTATATAATTACAAGAGTGCTTTCTGATAAGAAATTTGATTTTCTATATAATACCAAAATTTAAAAAACATCGTACCAGCAGGGTCCAAAATAGGTTTTTTGGAAATATTTCGAAAATGTCAAAATTTTGGATAAATTTTTTTAAGACGCTTTTTGTGAGAAATTTTATTTCCTAACTTATGATATTTTCATTTTTTGAATTTATTATATATATTCGAAGATATTTAGTAAAAATCCCCCAATTTCGCCCCCTTCCCGATACCCTACTTACCCCACAAACAATATGTCGCTTTGGGTAGTTGAGATTTATACGTTTACCAAATTTGAAGTTTATATATTCAGTCTTTCAAAAGTTATCGTGTCCACAAACAAAACCACAGACAGACAGACAGACAAGAAATTTGTTTCCCACCCGTTGGATGTAGAAGTAAAAGAATGAAGAAAGCAGGGCTATACGTATCAGCAGTGTCGAAGGCATAAAATCAATAAAGGACTCACTTGAATCCCATAATTAATTCACCAATTTCTTAAAGACAACCATTATATTGTATGTACAAACCAATAATAAATACATTCGCTTTCAAAAACATTATAGTGTTATATATGTATAAATATTAGGAGTCTTAGGAACGAAATAGATGAGCTGCAACTAATTATAGATGCGAAAAAACCACATTTGATAGTATTAACTGAAACCTGGCTATAACAGAACGAAACAATGATGAAATACTTTAAACATTACAGTGCCTGTCATGCTTGTAGAAAAAATGGTAGAGGTGGCGGAGTTGCAATACTGGTTCGAGATAATATGAAACACTGTTGTGGAATCCAATGATTCAAATAACAACAATTTTTAATGGTCAAACTACTTGCCTATGATTTGACTATTGGAGCTATATAGAACAGTTTTTAAAGACTATGAAACAATACCTAACAAAAAAGCATATAATATTGTTTGGGGATTTTAATATCATTATTAACGAACACAACATTTTAACATGGAAATACTTAAACAGAATTCACTGATACGGATGAATAATTTTGAACATCAACGGACATTGAACGAGAACTAACATTACAAATAACACAAAAACATTAATAGATCATATAATAACGGATATAACATATATCTCAGCAGATATCGATGCATTTAGCAATCACATATTAGGTCACAAACTGAAAATCACAAATTTAATAGATTTTAAACATCATAAGGCGAGTAACTCACTGGCTACAAATTTAATTTTCTTAATTTTGTCAGCAAACTTTAGAGAATTTTATACAGAAAAATCTTCTCCAGGAGTAGGTAAATCTACTAAACTCATTTGCCTACCATGTTGGGTGGGTTAATTCCTGAAACAATAGGTCTCACCATTGATTTTAGGAAAAAGTAGATAGTGCCGCAGAATAAAAAGTATTTTTTCAACCAAAATATAAAAAAGTTGCCAAAACTACAAATTTGTAGACGACACTTTTTCCTTTAAGAATAGCTACAACCATTTTTGATAAAAGTTCTTAGCAAAAAAACAAATGCTTCCCTTATTTCAGTAAAATATATATTTTATTTATTTTCCATCATCTATATTTTTTAAGTAGAATTTTATGTTAATTTTGGTTTCTTATTCGCACTCGACCCAAAATGAACTAACGCCGCCCCTGGGAAAAAGGCATAAGTACATCTTATTGAATAAATGATACAAAATCTTAAAGAATACCCTGCAACTTTATAATTCGAACAAGCAAGGAATTTAGCAGTGTAATTTTACGTATACGGCGCTTACCATCAAACGTTATAGTAGTTTTATAACAAAGTACACTCGTGAATCGTGCTGTCGATTCGCCAGTTTCCTTGAGAAGCTTTTCCTTATTATGCAAACAGATCTCGTTCATGTGGAAACCGCCTGCGGCTAAGTGTGATAATTTTTATGTGAGGTCACGTTCGTACCTTTGTTGCGAACTGGTTACTGTGTAAACGGAAGTCATATCCACATTTCTCACACGTGCTAAGTTAAGAAAAACACAAGACATGGATGAACGTTGGCCTTTGCTTCAGCTAAAACCGCTGAAACAGTTTTTGACATCCTCAGCTTTCTCTAAAACTAGTTCTACTGCACCCACACCGACACTCCTTCCATTGTTTTAATATTGTTGCGATATATGTCGTGACGAACAGTCTTGAATTAGCGGCTTCCCTTTGTCATTTGCTGGTACAGTTTTCCCATTATTTTATATCTATTTTTGGGAAGCAAAAGCGAGGAGTGAAGGACGTTCGTMACGTCTGGATAATAATTCTTTATTTTGACGCTGATTGAATTAGCACTTCCTTATGCCATGTACATTGACCATGAGTCAACGGTGTAAAATTAAATGATAATAAATGGGTTGTAATGGTATTAATGGAATTAGCATTGAAACTACAGGACTCTAATAATGAAACAACAGATTTTGTCGATGATCTTTTCAGAAGGGGCAATAAGTACGTTATTTTCATGGTATTAAAAAAAGAGGTAACTCATTGCAAACATACGAGTATCTTCGTATTCTATATCTTTCTCTGTTGTTTGAAGACGCTTAGAGCAATTTTGACTGAAATCTTAGTCTTTTTTGGTTAGGCCACGTCTGATTTTGGAATAAGATCGACGTTTCGTCCATACTTGTGAGGAGCATCATCAGGACAGGAATAAGGAGTAAGAAATATAGTACAAACCTAAAGCCTGGAACACGTCCGAGTCTAACCAAATCCGAAGGGAGGATGTAAACTACGTATCATTTCAAAGGTGGAACATAGATACGAGTAGTTAACTACAGGTAAAGAACATCAAATGTTATATTTAATCTACTATACTTAAATGAAAAGTCACAAATCCTACGTACATATAACACAAGTAATACTTCGTCCAAAGTATCTAGAATCAGAAGGTACTTCCGTTTCATACTAAATATAAATAATTTATAAGGATTAGTTTATGACAGCTTTGTAACAAGAAATGACAGTTAATTTAAAACACTTATTAGGGTCGTAGTCCTAGTAGACTTAACTATGGAATGATAATTGAGTATTACCATGGATACTATGTGTTTTGTACTGTTTGATACTACTTACAATATAATCTTACAAGTTTATTTTTTGCTGTTAACTAGACCCATGGCCACCTTTAAGAAGGGCGCAGCCACATCAATTTGGCAACAGCGCTCACGAGGCCGATTGTGTTTAAATGAATGGATTGATACATGACGTACTCCTTACACTAATGCAGTGTTCAGACCCATAATTTGCATTCTAGATTAGGATGTTACTGGCAAATGGTCGGCAGAAATTTTGATATAATTTTCGAATCAGAACCAAAACTGCGGATTAATAATAATAATAATATATATTTGTATTATAATCTACTCAGTGGTGAATTTACAACTTTCCACTTCGTGCTTAGAGAAAGTCTGTGAAGCACTACCAAAAGGCCAATCATTGTTTTGTCAAATTCAGAAGATACTGCATCAGCTGCTATTTTTGTGACGTTTAACTACCTAGACGTTTGGCGAATCAAGTATATTTTATATTAGCGATTCGGTTGCATTCAAAATTGGACAAAAATTTAATTGCTTTTGAATGCATTTAACGAATGCATTAAATTTAAAATAATGAAAGGTAATGATCATTGACCAGGTCCTTATTACAATTTAATAAACGGTGGAGTGCCGTATAAAATTATTGTTGAACGTGTGCGCGATGCAGATGTGAATATCTGAAAATTTTGAGATTGTTTATGTCGGCAAGTACCTACAAAACAGAAGGTTATTTTAAGTGAACGAATCGCATTTTTTTAGAATCAAATATATTGCTACTTATGCAATAATTCGTGTGATGTCAATTTTAATAATGCTTTGTTAAATAATTCCAAGGTACATACAAATAAACTGTAGCCTCAGATTTAACTATAAGAAGTGCTAAATACTTTATTTTTAGAAATACTTATCTAAATATATTTATAGCTTCTCTCTTGATACGTACATGTCTTAACATCTCAGGAAATCTTACCAAACTGTTTGGCATATCAGATTTATTTATTGTTACTTCAGAGATTATGTATTTTATATTTAAAACTACCAAATAAATTGTTTCACCAGAAATAATGTAAGTACATAAAATTTCTTTTGTAACGTATGTGGTCGTCGTAATACTCATAAAGTAAATCCTTTGTCTCAGTATTTTAGTTGATTTATAAAAAAATAAAACAGATCTCAATGTAATAAGTAAGTAAAATTCAACATTCTAACTATGAATACTGCGATTGTGGCAGAGTTTGCACGTCATGACATTTACCTGGGTTTCCCCAATGTACGAAGTCCTTGCCTTTGACTCAAAATTTTGTTTCTATTCAAGTTATCGCGACAATTCCTTCAATGATATAAAATTCCACCCTTCCAGTATAACTTTGCCGTTGAAGGTTTTTCTGATTTACAAAAATATACAGTGTCTGGCTGTCTGGATACTTCGTAATAACACTACCTACCTCAATTTTATTTCGCTCCGTTTCAAGCGAACTTGAAGCGAATATGGCAATTGATTTGCATTTTCAAAACGGATGTCAGCTTTTACGAAATTTGAGGAAATTCTGAAAAAAAATACTTCAAAAGTCCATCAATAAAGTAGGTTTGACGTTATATATTTAACGCGCGCGACTTTCGGATCCCGGCGAGTCGGCCTTGTGCTACAACAAATGCCATGTTGCCATTTACTAAGGCCGCGGCCTTATTAGAGGTGGCCATGCTAGACCTTATGAATGGTTCAATTCTGTTAAGCAGTTAGGTAGTTGTAAAGGTTAAATCAAAGTAACAACCTTAACAAATAAATAAATAAAGTTGTTGCTTCGTTTTAACCTTACCCAAATTAGAGCAGTATTACTTTTGAAAACTCAGAAATAACCACAAATGGGAACTTTGCATATACGAGAAGTGAGGTTGTGCTTTACATTTTAGCATGTTATTTTGTAGTTACCAAGGTGGTAGATGCTGGTTTTATAGCTCGGCTTAACAACTACTGGCTGCAAAACGCGTGATCGTTTCAGATGGCGCTGGCGCCAGGTTCGTTATCACCCAGGTCGACCTGTTTTGCTGTTTTGTCAGATTGTTTGTGACAAATTGACAAAACAGTCAAAACTATTAATATGAATTGTAATCTGTAAGTTATCAGGATGGTATTCAAGAAAATGTATGCACAGCTTTTTTTACCTATGACATCATAAGTTTTTGTATTTTTTGAAATTGGATCTGTTTCAATTTTCAATTTTCAATTTTGGTACTTACCTTGCAAAAAGCTTATTTTTTGTTGTTGAAGCAAATCAAAATCGTGCACATCTGCAAAGAGATATGAAGCAGATTTTAACGGACAGTCTAGTAATTTCACATTTTGACTACTGTGATTCTGTTTATGGTCCCTGCCTGAGGGTTGCTCATAAAATCAGAATCCAAAGATTGCTGCAGAATGCTTGTGTCAGACTCATCTACGACCTGAGAAAATATGATCACATATGTCACAAAATGGTTAGCCTGGGTTGGCTTGATATGAACAATCGTAGACTATTTCACGGTTCTTGCCTTCTTTACAAGGTCCTGCTGCGCAAAAGCCCATCATATCTATAATATAACAAGATACGTTTTCGTACCGATGTTCATCATCTTAATCTGAGCCATGGAGGATTGTTAGATTTATAATTATGTAATACTGAAATGGGTAAGCGTTGTTTTACACATTTATATGGTTCCCTCTATTATATTCCCTCAGTATATTAAACGCAGTTCCACTTATCGGTTCTGTAAACAGTTAAAACAATCTTTATTTGATAACTAAGTCAATCCGTCTTAAAAATTTGTGATTTGTTTTGTCTATATAATTTTTCATTTTTGCTTTTTTACAGTTGCCTGGTGTGAGTTTTTGTGTCCATGATTCGGCTGCTAAATTCAATTTAATTTATCTATTTTTTTTTCTGCAGCTAAGTGGAAAAGCAACCTCGCTCACCTATTGGGTACCATTGGCTTCTCTTCGCCTTCATTTTCCGTGCTGTATCGTAAGTACGTTACTTCGAAAAATTATTTGCTTAATAAAAACAATTTGTTATTATTATTAAAATGTCTAAGCAAACCATTTTTTCTAATCTATTTGAACAGAGTGTACTTGAAATGCATATCCAATTCGTGCCTAGAATCCTACTTTGGCTTATATTTGCCATTGCCCCAGTTGTGAAAGATTTATATCTATTTCGCGTACCGCTATGCGATGTTCCTGCCCGTCAAAACCAAAAAATGCGATCGGCATCCTCTGACCGAGTCAGGAGGTCACGTCTTCCTCTTCGGCACAAAGGTAATAATCCAGGTCGGCTGGGAAACGGCTGCAGGGTGTGGGTCGACTTGACGCATTTGAATACGCGCAGACCACTTCCGTGGGGCAATATTCGATATTGTTGCACACATGGTGGCACACTTTGAAAGATTAGTGGGTGCGGAAAGATTCTCTGCAGTTATCTACGAACTATGCAACTGTTATGGTCATTCGCTATGTTGATCGTTAACACTAAAAAAAACGCATCAAAAAGATAGCAAGTGCTAAAATGGGCCGCCTTTTTCAACCTCCCACGAGTTATTAAAATATGACCCATTTACGAAAAAAAAATAGTTTATTATTAAAAGTTCAACCAAGTCAAACTCATAGTCATACTCAGAAAATCGCCTGTGTCAATAAACACTAGCAATGAAGAGAGCTTTTAACACAAGTAAAACACTGTATTTCCTACGACCTCTTAATAAATATAGTTACAAGTAAAACTTATAGGTATGAGGCCTGCATTATAAAATTATTTACCTTACCTTACTTTAGAGGTGACCGATAATCTAACATATCATGATTTTTTTCATGCATCCGGACGTAGCATAATAGCCTTTTTAGCCCATACTCCAAGTATGTGAGCATGCAAAAACGTAAAACTGATTTTACTGCAGAGTGTGAATATCAGCATCTCTCAATGGATAGTCCCAGTTTATTTAGATGCAAATATACTTCAAAATTTGTCACTTTAATGTTTCTAAATCTTGCCAACAGGTGACAAATGTTCTGGGGTTAAACACTGATTAATGTCTATAGAGTTCAGTCTATATCCAATATATTCATTGGCTAATTCTGTATGGTGAGAATTTAGAATAAGATCCACAAAATTTGCTGCTGAAGTGTTTTCAGTAGCTGCCGAAAATGCAATAGCCATTCTACACCCGAAACGCTAAAACTTCCCGCCAAGATGAATAATAAATGAATAATTCTAATAAAACATTTCCACGAGACTGTATTATTTCTGGTGGTCATAAAGAAAAGCATCGTGGATTACCAGAAACTCCAAAACTCCTTTAATAATGATATTTACGATTTAGACGCTTCCAAGCCTCAACAATTATAGCTTTCTTCGTTTTTGCCACTGATAGTTTGTTGGCTATTTCATGCAGTAAAACCAAAAGTATTTCCTTTAGGAGACATAATTAGTGATATTGAAAACGTGATTGTAAATTTCAGTGAAGAAAATAAATCAGAAGTGAGAGAAGCAAAAAAATTTTAGAGAAAGAAATACATGACAAATATCAAAGACAATGTCCAGTTCCTTCACAGACAATGGTTTTAAAAAGTTTAAAAGGTAAGAGTTGTTTTTATGTAAAAGCTGATAAGAGAAATTCCATAGTTATAAAAATGATGATTATTTCAATGACGTTACTTCTATGTTAGAAACCGGTCCGTACAATGTAATAAGCAAATATCCACTAAAAAAATTTATAAAAGAGGTTAATGATACTTTGGACAGTTGCAGTTTATTAGTAAATAGTAATTTTTATACAAGTTAAAAATAAAAAATCGGTTGATATCAAAAAGCTATGCTCTACCAAAAATTCATAAACCAGGTAATAAGTATCGCCTCATAGTCTCAAACGTAAACGCTCCAAATTACCAATTAGCAAAGTGGTTGGTTAATGAATTCAGTAAATTTACGTTAAATAATGACTGTTCGATCAAACATTCCCTAGATTTGATAAATAGATTAAAAGATTTTTATATTAAACCTAATCACAGACTAATATCTTTTGATGTCGAGTCATTGTTCAATAGTGTACCAATACCTCAAGCTTTAGAATTTTTGGAAGATTTTCTTGAACAAAATAAACTCGATAGAGCGGTCATTGACGAATACTTGAAGCTAACAAAACTGTGCATCGAACAAAACGCGTTTATATTTAATCAAAAATTTTATAAACAAAAATTTGGGTTGGCAATGGGAAACCCTCTCTCACCTTTCTTAGCTAGCCTTTTCTTAAACTACCTTGAAAATAATCTCAAAAGTACAAATGAATTTCCGATATTATGGTATAGATATGTAGACGACATTTTTACCATAATAGACAATAACTTTAATATTGATAATTTTACACAGAAATTAAATTCATTATATCAATCAATAAATTTCACTTTTGAACTAGAAAAGGATTCCCAATTACCATTTCTAGATTTAAAAGAAAGAATGATAGAACCACATTTAATATTTACAAAAACCGACACATATAGATAATTACATCAAAAACAATTCTTGTACGCCATTCAAGTACAAAATGTCCGTCTTTAATAGTTTAATACATAGATTACTAAATGTTCCATTATCTACAGGAAATTACAAAAATGAGCTATCATATATTTATAATTTAGCCAACTCAAACGGATACTAAAAAGAAATGGTCACTAAGTTATTAAACAAACACAAATATAAATTACATTTGCAATCTCACACGCACCTTAGGCCTGAAAAAGAAACCATATTCCATAGAAAATTTACATACCATCCTTCAATAGAACATAAATTTCAAAATTTATKTTCTAAATTTAATATTAATCTTGCTTTTGGGAACAACTACACATTAAGAAACTTATTAGGCAACACCCTTGATAAAGAAGACCCGTTAAACAAATGAAATTAAATGCTGTAACTGCCCAAAAAAGTACATTGAGCAAACAAAACGTAATCCAAATATTAGATTCAAAGAACATATCTACCACGTAAACAATAGGAATGGAGAAAAATCTGCACTAGCACTACATAATATTGAAACAGGTCACAAATTTAATATAACCAACGTGAAGAATATAAAAACGTCAACACGCGCCAACTTGAGCCCCTTAGAGGCCATTTACATGAAACGCAATTCTAGCCATCTGTTAAATAGTGATCTCACACCCTTAAATAATCCACTTGTAGCAATAGTAAAGTCAGAAATGTGATTTAAACAAATTATTTTCCCACACCACGCTACTATGTATCAATGTTTACCATATGTCAAAATGTCTTTTAGTGCTTTAATTTAGTTATACTTGTTAAGCCACCGAAAAAGGCCGCTTGGCGGTTGAAGTGCTGGCATTTGACTTTGCCAAAAATAAAAATTGGAAGTGGAATAAAAACAAGTGTTTTATTATTATTATTTAATAACTTCCAAAAAACTCTACTATTCATTATTTCATTTTTCTTCAGACTTTATGAGCTCAACTATATAAATGGTGCAATCTTAGACTTTGTATACATGGGGAAGGTAAAGAGTTCAGATGTAACTGTTTCATTTTTGTTCATCCCAAACTAGTGCCCTTGGCAACTTTATTTTCTAGACCGTCCACTATCAAAGCTAAAAATTCTCGCTATTTCTCTAAATACGACTCGGCACGCGCTGTCAACAATCTGAGATTGGTTCCAGCGAAACGAATTTACATTTCAGAGGAAAACAAGCGATGTTATCTTCATAGGTCCGGCACATTTCCCCAATTTTTCAGCGTGTCGAATGTTTATCTACGAAACCCAGTTCTCGACGTGGAAAGCTGATATATTACGTCGATTAGGTACAAAATACCGTTGATACCACTCACCACGCGCTGTACAAAGTCATTCAACATCTATATCTCCAGGTTATCTCCCGCTGTTTTTATTCCCGTCGCGGTAATTAATTTCATCTAGCGGACCTCGGCCAATTTTATAATGGGTTTATCAGTATGGATATGCAGTGTTCTGTCTATGGATGGGTATTTTATAATCATGGTATGAGTCACGTTTCTGAGACGCTTTCTCGATTGAGTATTGGAGTTTTGTGTCGAAAATTCTTATGCAAATTTCAAGGAAGTAGGAAGTTTTTTGACCTCTCGTGTTACGCATTTTATATACAAACATCTTGCACATTAATATTAATCGAGTGTACCCGAAAACCTACCTGATATATTTCTCAGACAGTTGATAATTTCATTTAGTTATTGATGAAGAGATTGTGTATTCAAGCATAATTTTCTGGCAAATTGAAACTGTTCTTCACGACATTTCATCACGATACTTATTCAAGTAGTTTTCAATGTATGGTTATTTAATATTTTCAAAAATTGTAGAACAATTTAGGGCCAACTGAAATTAAACCGATGTAGATTCCAAATTGGGCAATTCTACTTAATTCTCAGCCATAGAATTATTGGTTACAGATATCAAAAGATGCAGCATAATCTGAAAGACCGAAATCGGTTACCACTAACGAAATTGTCAAAAAAAAAGTAAGCCACATTGCGAGGGGTGAGCTAAAACTTAAGGCAAAACACTCTTACAGAAGATGATTATTAAAAATCAATGATACTAGTGAGAATAGTGAGAATGGATTTTCCGTTCTTATATACAATTGCGATTAAAAATAATCATAATGACATGTTGTTAATAGTAAAAGTTAAAAGAGAGTCTTAGACAACAATTTTGTAAGCTTTGAATTTTGGACTTATGCTCTACGGTTAAGTAATCAAAGTATACACTGCTACAGTAGCCGAGTATATGCAACACCACCAAGCTTGAGAGCAGTTTAGAACCAGCACGCACTGCACTAGATTCAACCCACAATAAAATACATTCCATGGTATCACAAACGGTGTACAATTGAATGTTATCTTAGTAATAATCACCAAAGACAAATTAGCTGCGTACAGCGTAAACAATACCACAGGAATTTTCATCCTCACAGCTTGGCACCGATTTTGCAATCAAATCAAGCTAGGACCTTAGCACTACAACTATTACAATACCGAAGCATCTTCATGAACAAGTCATAGTTTTTTATATCAAACGCTTCACTGTAATTCAAAGACACCATCAAGGCAAGCTGTAATCTATACATAGCTTGGGTATTATCACTGACGATTCTCGTCAAAACAGTTCAAGTACTGTATCCCACACCCTTAAAGCAAATTTAAGTTGCAGGGATTGTCATATTCTGGCATATGATCAGTCGGAAGTGCTGCCACTGTCTTTTCAAACATTACTAGATGACTAGAAGCATGTTAATTATTGACCTGAATTGACTAAATAACTCTTCTTCGCAATTTTAGGCAAATGCTCTTTACCAATATTTAGACCCCACCCCAGTCTTTCGCAGAAGGGATTGAATTCAATCTGACCAAGCACCTTTTTCACCTCCTTAAAATCAATATGCTGAAACTCCACAGGATTGTAGGATGTAGATATATTTGATCATTCACCGCAGGAGACAGTCCAACAGCATTAAAGCATTCTTGATAAGTGATGATGCTACTATAGAAGGTATGCCTTAGCCTAGAGCAATTACTGCGTACAAGAAATTTGACCTTATCAAGCAACAAACTACAACCAATTTTATTATTCAGTAAACTATATAGAAATTTGACAACACTTCAAATAGACGGTTTTCCAAAGATCAAAACTGGAGTCTGTCCAGCATAGATCACCGCCATCACTGCTTAGTAAAACATGAATGTCGTGATTCAGATATTTTGAGATTATCGTAAGTCATTATTCCAGGAATCCTAGTGGTTCGCCTATACCATCTCAAACGGATACATTTAGTAATCTCAGAGGAGCACAGGAGTAAGTACTGACACCGACATAGGAAAGTAAGTATTGTATTTTGGAATACTCATCTCAAATACTCTACCTATACAGTGTGACGTAAAATTACTGTAACACAAGCTAACGGCAGCGTTTGCGTCGGTAGAGCGGGATTCGAAGGTTCAAAATTTCAATGAATCGAGACCAATTTTTATAACCATACTTAAAATTGGAAATCTAGATCATGGACTATATAGATAAATAAAGCAATGTCCTGTGGTATATATTGAAGTGAACCGGGTACACAGTTCAGATAGTTAATGCAACTATGTATAAATATAATAAATGTGGAAACAACCATGAATGCCCCAAGCAAAGCTTTGCGTGAGTTTACTGGATACTCCTCACAAAACAAATGGTAGGTATAAGAAACAATAAATAGTAAGCGAGAATAGGATGACAGATGCCCTCAGTGCCATCTAAGCGAAACTCTGCGAGCAAGGCGATCTATAACTGTGATGATGTAAATCATCTGCCCTGGTCAGTTCACTCTCACCCTACGACTAGTTTCGCCCTTTTTGGGCTCATCAGGCAAGGGTAGAAGATTTACATCAATAAATAGTAAGTATTAACTGCTCCGTGACGCGATTTATAACTTATCTGATTTCCGTAGATTTACGCTATGATGGAATGGCCGGGTTCTGCAGGAACAGGAAGATGGTGGATGGCTCTTCCGGATTGATTAGATAGGTTACCTTCTGGTTCTTCTGGATTGCAATGTAAATGACCAGATCGTGGAATGGCTGGGCTCTACAGAGCTCTACAGAGTTATGTCTAGGGCAGGATGGTAGTAACCAATGGCGAGAGTGACTTTTCTATAGTATAAGGAACCATATTCAAAAACATCAGGTACTGCATTCTGTCAGACCATTAATGACACTATTACATTGATTAAAGTTGCATAAAAATTGGAAATTATTAATCGCATTATACTAAATCTGTCAGAACCCTGGTTACAAAAATGAATGGCAAATGACAAATTCAGGTGCGAAAATGTGGCTTGCAGTCCAAGGAAGAGTATATATAATAATAAATACTTATAACTACTTCCTGGTAAATTTCAACTCCTACAACTTCGAGAATCATTCCCAGCAAGCAACCCCATAAATAATTCATGTCGCCAATTAATCTGTATAAGCCTCCCGATCATGCGATCCGTTCGCAATATATTTACGGCCTGCCATCATGCCCATGTAAGCCATAAGTGCGCAAGGGGTTCTTGTGATTGTTCAGGCATTTACCAACCAGAAGGAGTATAACGGTTTTTGGTGGGTCAAAGGGGGGACATTTAGATATTTGATTGCCTGGTGGGAGGGTTATAAACGTTTAATTTTGGGTACAATAAACAGTTGTCAAATAGGTTTCTATGCTACGCTATCTGGACGCAAGTGGAAATAAACGGAGATACAAGTCTACTTAGCTATAAAAACAGTCCCAACAAAATTTACTTTTATAGTTGATCAATTGCATTGTTTGGATAATTTTTTAGTTAAAGTCTTCCAAACTAAACCATTAAGTATAGTAGAAAGATCAAAGATAAAAATCGCCTCAATGTATTTTAGATGAACATAAGAGATAGTTGTTGAAATACGCCAGTATACGAGAGGAGATCATTATTTACGGTCCCTACGCCTACTATGGCGTTGACTGACAGTGAAACTTTGACATATTAAAATTTATTTATTTGTTGTGACAATACCAGTCTTGTCATTATTTGTTTGTTAAAATAATTTAGAATTTACGCGAAAGTATTTGAATAGGTTTCAACAATGGAAAAATCTGAGATACGCGCAGTTATAAAATATTTGCAAAATAAAAGGTTGTCGCCAAAAGAAATTCATGAAAATATGGTGGATATATTAGTTGAGAGTGCCCGTTTTTATCGAGTAGTAAAAAAATATTAACAGATATTTTAGGTCTTAGAAATGTTCGAGGGTCCTGCATTCTGAAGCCAGTCTGGCAAACTTTTCAGCAGACCCGGATGAGTTTGTCTCTCGATTTGTAACTGTTTATGAAACGAGGGTCGACCACTCTGACCCAGACTCAAAACAACAGAGTATGGAGTGGCATCACAAAGGTTCTCCTTTAACACGCAAATTTCGAGATGTACCCTCTGCTGGTAAAATTATGGCCACAATTTTTGGGATGCGGACGGTTGATTTTTTGGAACGTGGACACACAATAACAGGTTTTTACTATGCCAACTTAAAAAAGATGGGGAAAATTGAGGAAAGGAATTTTGTTCCATCAGGACAAATCTCCTCTACACAAAATCCATATTGCAGTGAATGCTATTCACAACGCAGGATTTGAATTGCACGAACACCCTGCGCATTCACCAGACCTAGTTCACAGCGATTACTTCTTATTTCCGAAATTAAAAGAATATGTACGTGGGGCCAGATATGATGATGATTATCAAGTGATGACAGCAGTAAACGACCAACCACAAGAATTCTTCCCTAGAGGAATCAGAGCATTGGAACATTGTTGGACCAAATGCATCAAAGTTCAAGGAGACTATGTCGAAAAATAAACATATAATTATTTTCGTGTTTTGTGTCTCTATGTCTAGGACCGTAATTAATGATCTTCCCTCGTAAGATAACATAAGTGAATTGTAAAGAATCTTTTTAGTATTAAAATTTAAGAAATATTTGGAAACTTATAGTTTTAACTAGAACGACTATTTAATTAATGCGTCTATGTTTTTCAAATTTAAGTTCTTCATCCAAAAAAAGCTATCAACTGGGGTAGTGTGGTATCATTTAGAATTATTCCAACAGACCGAGCAGTTTCCAATCTCACAGCACTAGGATCAAATAACTTTAGATGGGTTTAAACACAAGAATATTTCTGTCACAGATGAGCGAGAATCTTCAGATCGTTATTAATATTAGCATTTGCAAGTTCAGTTTGGGATTCTTCAAAGGAAAAATACATACATGTATAATATATGTCTGCATAATGACGCCTCTTGCTTCGCTGAATTTTGAAATACACATATTGTAAMTAMTATACGACCTAGTATGGATCCTTGCGGCACACCACTTACGTAAGTATGAAAAATTTAATATCATCCCATTGAGTTCTTAACCATCTCAATTCTATCACCAAGATGTGTCGACTGATACAATTGTTAAAAGTACAGTGGAACAACTGTGGTGAACACGAAAACCAGAATGGTTTTGTGGTATAATAGTAAATGTTTCTACGTGTTTGTTAATTTTTTGCATAGAATCACTTCAAAAACCTTTATCATTATCATCATATCAAATAAATTGCTTATCCTTTTCGCGTATATTGGCTTTCTAAAACTTTAAATGAATAATACCTTGGAATAGTAAATAATAACAAAACCTAAGGGGAAAAGATAGTATTTTTAGTTTCTTTTTCAGGTATCACATTTTGAAGTGTATTGTAATCAGATCGTAAAGCCACTAATAAAATATCACTTACTTCAGTACAATATACAAATTACCAGTAAAATGACCGTTGGCAGTTTATTTTAAAAAACCGCTGCAAATGGAATCAATACTTCCACATCCAATTGTGAAAATTACATTTACGTTTTTATTTCTTATACTATACGATTAGTAATCAGGTTTTGAGCATTTTTTTCTCTCTACACATTATTTCTAAGACAAACAGTCGTCGTGATATTTCTAAGACACTTATTGTGAGAAATTTTATTTCTTATGTGATGGTATTATCATTTTTGAGTATATTAAATGTATAGTGTATACGGAGATATTTAGGAAAAACCGTTCTCTTAAGTGACGCTTTTTTGCTAAAATCTAAACAGTTTGCTGCATCGAAAATTTATAAGAACGAATAATACTCGCAGTTATACTACTAATCACATACTAAAACAAAAAAAAATAAAAAAATAAAAATTTGCAAAAAGGGTAGTTACCCCCCAATTTCACCCCCTTCCCGATACCCTACTTACCCCACAAACAATAGGTCGCTTTGGGTAGTTGAAATTTATACGTTTGCCAAATTTCAAGTTCATATATTAAGTCTTTCGAAAGTTATCGTGTCCACAAACAAAACTGCAGACACACAGACAAGAAATTTGTTTTTGCTCAAATTTTGCGTTTTCGACCATTTTAAAGCGAATGAGCAAATAAAAATTTTTTCGCGATACAATACTTCCCATTCGTTAGATGTGGAAGTAATTATCTGCAGTCCTACTGTTGGTCTAAGTAATGGGGTAATATGTGTTGTTTATGTAGTGGTAGGTACTAAATAATTGTTTGGGCCGTATTTCGCAAATCTTTACACTACCTTAGGCATATTACATTAGAGATTCTTTATAATCCAAAAATTATAAATGTTAAACGTACTCGCTGACGATTCAATTGGGTATTATCACTTTTTTTAAATTACGTAAAATGAATCTTGAAGTGCATATATATCGTACGCCATGTTAAAAAAAAACAAAAAAATATTTTTAGGTAGAGAATTTCAGGTCTGAAATTCGAATCTTAGGAGTCGCCGCCAAAACGCTTCTATCCAAGCTTATTCAACTCGTGACGTCAAGTGTCATGTAAACATTACCGAGGATCGTGCTGTTTAATGGTGTAGTAGCTTTTGTGTGGTGTTTATTGAATGGACGGTGTCGGTCGCACCCAAAAGTGATTTGTGTAGTTTTACAAGCATCTATTATGTATGGAAAACAAAACAAGTGTTGTTTTTTACACGATTATAAAGGTACTTCAGTCAGTACAGCTAACAAAATTTTTGTAACCGTTCCTCGTGTATATCAACGTATGAAAAAGTTGTTTAAGGCCGCTAGACGTGACATGCCGAAATCGCAAAGTTTGTTTTTCTCTTGTGAAGATCATATTAATTCTTACTGTAAGTTTTATTATTCTTTTTGAGGTTATAAGTGTTTACCATTCAGTTTCCATTTTGTTATAGCTTGAAGAGGATATGAAAAATTATATGCGTTTTAAGTTGATTTAGGGAAAATGTTATAATAAAGAACAACGTTGTTCCCCATATATTCGACTATTAGCCAGACCGGAAACGAGCCGCAAGAGCCCCGAAAATAAATGGCAATTTATATTTATTCTGACCTCTAAAATAAATGTCAAGTTTAGGGTAAATTTTTGATTCTTACATTTTTATGTTTACAAATAGTGTGTTTCCAACAACCACTTATGCTGTTGCTTTTACGTTCCTCATCTCCGCCGCGTTGAACCGCTAGTCGCTGTACACAAATTCCATAACAATGAACATGCCCTCAGAAGTCATAGCTCATAAGTATTTCACTTTTTCTTGGCGTATTTTAATTCGCTTGTCACAAAATGAACGCAAACAGCAAACTAATAAATGGACGGGCTGAGGCTGACGCGTGACGCGCTGACCCCAGATGTAAATAAACGGGCATCTACAAGACACCTGACGTCACGGCAAATATGTTCGCGTTTTGGCGGTTCCTTTAAATATTCACATTTTTAGTATTAAAAATACACCTTACGATCCATTTTTTTGAATTTATAAGCTGTCACAGCTGTTTATGGATTAGATGCTACCTATTAATATGCAATTTAATAAAATATAAATACATGGCAAATAGCCAATTGTTATTTAAAGCGTAGAAAAAAGAATATGTAACATACAACCACTACTGAAAACAACGGATTTCCGCTTACGGCAGCCTTGCTGTAGCAGTTCTGATTTATTTTACTATGTACAGGTATGTACCTGTGTGAATCAAAGCTAAAATTCATTAAAAAAATATATATAATCTTTAATGTTACAGAAGCAGACATAATCAGGAAATTTGACGGTTAAGTATATTGTAAATGTAATTTTATTAATAGCAGTTTATTCTATATCGATATATAGGTATAGCCTGTCATTTACATATAGGTATCTTTTATTGCTTGTTACTGGTTGTAACGAATACGGAAAATTAGGTCAGGTCTCAGATCTATATTTGTTGAACGTGTAAAGTTATATATGACTGAAAACAAGCAGTGTATAGTATTCCCTCGTATTCAACAATCGATATTTACTTTACGATACAAACAGATAGTTCAAGGATATCCGAGCAAGGTGCGTAGTACACCTTTGTGAAACGAAATCCTTCTTTCACCTTTTTGAGGTATGACCACCTCAGCACCTTTCTTTTCTGTAATGGAAGTCACTGCTCACTACGTCGCCTTAAAATATTAACACGCAGCGTTTAACTTTTGACTAGATATGCTAAAAACTATGTATACTTCCTTTCATCAACCGATCATCCAACAACATTAATCGGTTTCTTCAATTACTTTTTTAATACGTTATAAGTGCGTGAAAGCGGCAGTAAGAAATCAGTTCGACGCTAAACGCCTATTAAACTATTAATACACACATAAAATTCATTAATACAACATTCCAACGTCGCCTTCTCTAATCACCTTGGCGAAAGCGTCCATTTTCTGACCGTGTGCAAAGGTTAAAGTTGACGGTAGCAAAATTTCTCCAACAAAGCACCACAAATGCGATATTAAATCAGCCGCGATTTTAAAAAATTGGGAGAAAGTGGAATTTTTCGTAAGTAAAAGTGACATGTGCGGAGTGAAACCGGCATTAAAGAGACTGATCGCTGGCGAAATGGAATATATTTTTCGAAGAAAGCACAAGTACAGAGATATATGAGAAATCTAGAGCTCCAAATTAATCATAATTACCCGTAGTAGATCGTGTTTGTGCTGGGACGTATCAAGCACTGTCAACAACTTTTTGTGACTCACACGTTTCTCTAATAGCAATACTCACAACAAAAAGCACGCTGCTCTGTTTAGATAACATTTCAAGCATCTCAGTGTAAACAGCATTTTGAAATACGAATTGTAGATATTCCGTGAACCAATTTGCCCGTATTTAGCTCTTGGACATCGATATCAATGCTATAATTATCAAACCAATATACTTTTTAAAAATTAGGCATAAACGAGCACCAAGGGTGTCGCCAGCTCACAAGCTAGAGGGGGGCAGGAAAAAACAACAGGGGAGGGGAAAACTGCTTTTGTAATTGTACAATTAAAAACAAGATAATGCCTAAGTTTTATTATATCGATATATCTCCAATAAATGTCGATATTATTATACGGTCAAACGACACTTCGATACGGGGGTTATGTGATTTAGCACTTTACAACACCTCATAAAATTTGGGAGGTTTCGGAGATTGGAGGGATTTACTTAGCTAATATCTTCGTCTTCTAGTCAGCCCGTAAAGTTATGAAAAATATGTAAACCACATTTCACTTGACAATAAATTTTATACAGGAGTTTTATATTGGAGGATATTATTTGTATAAATACAATTAACAATCCGCTGCCAACACCTGCAGTATTTGTTAAGGAATGCAAATTCTTATAATGAAGATAGAATGTTAACTAATGAAATATCAAAAAGTCATACGTTGATAAGTACAAGATTAAATAACAACAATAATGAAATGATACGGCATAATTCTAAAAAGAAGACTTATTTGGATATTATTTTGATGGGATTGGCAAACACATTTTGACGCTTCATAAAGTGCCCACGCTTTATTCTAAAACGTATTACTAACCTTAGTAAAAATAAAAGAAACTATGTAGTACATATATGCAGTTATATGTTAAACTCTTAGCTGCCTTTAATTAATTTTAAATATTTACTCGTAATCTTGTTATTATAACATTCTACTTTATCAGAAACAAATCTTTTTGTCATGCTAACCTGTTTACTTCCTATTTTTGCTCTTTGAGTTTTTGGCCAGTACTTTGAATCTTTAAACACACACTCTAATCCCTAATACATTTATTATCCAAGATTTCAAGATCAAGCGGTTGTTTTCTTTTTTCGAATTTTAACGCATGGTAGAGTTTTGTTTGCCGGTAGATCAGCCGCATTTTATTCATTTAAAATAATAAGTACCTAAAACAAAGGCATATCAAAATATTTTTTGCTTACTTATATCTCTGAATAAGAACGTAATGCAAAATTGAAGAGTAAAGCTTATGAACCTGTAGCTATAGTTAGTGTTGGAGGATATTTAGTGTCAAGTTGGCGAATGCCCCTGCGTTTAATGCTTCATTATGCAGTACTACATTTAATAATATTTAATACATTAAATATACTAAATTAATAGAAAAACTACACTCGATATAAATCTCTTTTCCTCTTTTGTCTGACTTCCAGGGGAAGCAACTGCCCCTCCCTGCCCCCACCCCCCCTTGGCGACGGCCATGACAAGCACTAGTAACTTAAAAATAAAAGATTACTATTTTAAAATGCTTGTCTATGCTGTGCTGTCTGCACTGCAATCATCTCTAGATAGATCTATATCGCTATCATTATATTGCAGTTTAAGTCTAGTGCATGGCATGGCATAGAACTGGTTTTGTCTATATACCCAAGCAATGGTATTTTATTTTTGTCCCGAAATATTAAAGTTGAGATCTAAATTATCTCACAACTTTTGATTCCTTATAGAATAAAATCTTTAGATGTAGTTAATATTCGTAGATGATTTAGGTAAATGACAAAACAAATTATATTGCCCTCACATCCAAAAATTTTGAGTTAAAATTTTAGTACAAGCACTTCGAATGATACAAGTGGATTTCGCGACTCCAATAGCATTCTATTAATATCGCCGATGAAACTGATTACAACTACTGAACTAAAACCGATTTCCAAGCACATTTCATAATGGTGTCTAATGTCACTGCCTTTGTTGAATGAAATAACCAATTCAAGGTTACTAAACGGTACTCTGAAAAGTAACAACAAGACTATAATTACATTTTACATGAAGTTAGCACAAACGTGTTATTCTGATCGTATTAAACCAAAACTTATAGACTGTTGAAGCAAGGGGTTATACAAAATAACAAAATCGTCGTATTGTTTTTGGCTTATAAAGGTATCTCCAAACATACTTCATTAACTACTATCTTACAGATAATTTAAATTTAAAAAAATCGCAACTTATGGAGTCTCCACGTACAGATTTACGTAACCGTGTAAATTCCTCTATTGCTGCAGCATAATGAAATTTCACGGTCAATAGAAGTGAACACCATCTGTAATGCGTCAGTGAACCAACGGAATGTCCATTCTTTGTTGTCGTGTAAAAAAAAACAATGGCCTTTGGAACATGACTATAAACAATCGTGCTGAACAAAGTGTAGGTACGTCTTTGTTTCAAAAGTCTTATATTATATACCTGTTAATTTTCTAGTTTGCTGCTAAAACAACAAAAAGACCACCAATTTGTTAATTTTTTTAATAATAACTAACATGTAGACGATTTCTGAGAAGCTGAAACGTTGAAACACTGCTCTGAAGAAATACATATAGTGTCGTCCTTACACAAACACCATTTACATATTTACTAATACAAAAGCCTGGATCTACCTCTACCACGTTTAGCACGTCGTCTGTCATTGATCATCCTGATTTTATACTTTGTTTAATGTGCCTTTGCAAAGATTTCCTTTCAGGAACGTGACCCTTAAGATCATTCATTATATATCTCGTATGAATCATAATGAATTTGTATGGGCAAATTCATACCCTCGTGGGCATCGTTTCATCACAGATAACATTCAAAAAGACAGGTTGAAGCTCATAATGATCAACATATGAAATTCAGTGGTTAAACTAATTATGTTTTTGCGGTTTCTTTATATATTTTGTATGGATTTATATTGCACTTATTACTTAATAACCAACACAACAAAATATAGATAATATAGCAAAGCACACAGGTCTCTGATGAAAAATACTACAGAAAAATTTTTATAATATAATTAAGTCACAACTTACCTTAACAAAAATAATATTTTGCCCAAGAATCGATCAGGTTTTTGAAAAGCCTATGGCACGACGTCAGCTTTATTAAATTTACTGGCAATACCGTTCGAGTAATAGATAAAGGTAAAGCCGTAGTTTCTGTTTCTTTGGATTATTCCAAAGATTTTGATGCCGTAGATCTAGTAGACTACAAACTATAGTGTGCAAAACCAAAATATCTTCGTTCTACAAACGCTCCGGTTTCAATGTTTAATTCATAGACGTCGATATCAACAGGATTATATAAATAACAAATCTCTTCACAACTGATAATATCAGGTGTGCCACAAGACTCGATTTTAGGACCTGTATTACTATTAACTGCAGATAGATCTATTTCGCTGTCATTACAGCTCATCAGTGCAGTTTAGGTCTAGTGCATACAGCACCGCATAGAACTGGTTTTGCCTGTATACCAAAGCAATGGTATGATGTAAGAATTTAGATGGCAATGCCATCTATCAGCATTACACTGACATGATGACAAAGCCACCTATCTGCCTTAATGATTACTACTTCCTAAAGGAAGAGACCTGTAGCCTGACAAATTGGCATGCAACTGCAGTTGGTTGAGGTGCAGACAACACAGCATAAACATGCATTTTAATGTATGTCGGTTCTTGCCCGCTAGCAAAAAGTGCCGTGGGGGCCCGCTGTCAAATTGAAGTATGCAGTTGCATGCCAATTTATCAGGCTACAGGTCACTTCCTTTAGGAAGTAGTACCCGTTAAGGCAGCTAGGTGGCTTTGCCATCATGTCAGTGGAATGGTGACAGATGGCATTGTCATCTAAATTCTTACTTAAAACGGAAAGTATTTAACCGACTAGTCGTTTTTCTTTATGAGTACTCTGACGTAAAAGTTTTCTGTAGACCGTTGGAGGACTGAGGCGTTTTTCGTTCGTATATTTTTTATCTTCATAGTAAATCAATCGTAATTGGCTTTTTTGAAGACTTTGTTTAACACTTAATCCCCACCCCTTCTTAACACCAGGTACAACGTTATCTATCGTTTTCTTTCTCTTTCCTTCTGCGAATTTGGTTTAGCTCTGACGTGTTTCTCGCGTTAGGTTTGTACCGTATTCCAGTCTCTTTATTCCTGTCCTGATGATGCCCCTTACAAGTGCAGGCGAAACGTCGACCTATGGCCTTCAGATGCCCTATTGAGTGTAGGCGCTACGGCAGCTCGAATTTCGGCGGCAAATGAGCGGGGTTCTGAGATTTATGTTTATTTAAATTTTGATCAATAGAATATTTGAAACCAGCAAAATTATTATTAAAAAAGGGCGCCACCAGCTTTCACTTTATAATTAAATTTTGAAAAAAGGCAAAAACTGGAAATGCTTAGTTTTTAATAAAACTACGATTGTAGGGAAAGTAACTATTCAAAATTAAGCAATTGGAATTTCATCCAGTACAATATACAGTGAATCTTAAGTTTTAAAATGTAAATGAATTTAAGTTTAAAGCAATCGAATTTGAACAGCTGAAATAGTGAGGCCTTGCCGCAAACCTCTGCTTCATTTCACAAATTGTTTCAAAAATGTGCATAGAATTTATATATGAAATTTATGTGTAGATTTTTGTAATGCAGTCTTTGAAAAATCCGAAAACAGTGATTAAAATGGTACACTTAGCTGTCCACGCCAGCGGCCAAGGATGGTCCGTGCTCTTTCAGGCTACTTCGCTGAGTCGTGCCGTATTAGTTGAAGTTATCACGGTCCACTTCAAAAGGTTGTAACGGCTTTCCCCTTTCAGTTAGGTACACATTAGCTGGTTCGAAATTTGGCTGCTTACACGAATTGGATTCAGCTATTTGACGGTAGTATGTCTGAAGCTCCCACCTTAGAACCCTAACGTAATTATAAAATCGGCGTTAGTTAATAAAATATAAATAAAATTTAGACAATACCTCGCTCTTATTGAGGGTTACTTCTGCTTCGGCTTCAAAACAAGGCTGGTAAATCAAATGTACCGCTGAATTTAAATTAAAAGGTAAGTCTTGCACGAAGCTAGCGCACTCGTCAAGCGATTCTTCCAGAGTGCTAAATTTTATCAGTCAACAAAAACTGTTGAAGGATTCTCTCGCGATAATTATATTGAATGTTGTGCGTTTGATTAAGTTTTAGGAATATTTAATAAGAATATCCGCGTACTACCGTTTTGATTAATAGGTGTTAAAACACGTTACAGACCTTATCCCAAAATCAGCAGCTGTCTGATCCAAAAAGACTAAGATTTCAATCTAATTCTGGCTGCGAAAGTTTACATTATTACAAACGACGAAGCCTTAAGATAATGTTTATAATTACATTATTAGCTTTTCTATCAAATTATTTTCTTCCTCAATCATAGTTTAGTTCAACTTAGCGTCTCTACATTATTCTGAAAGGAAGAGTTTTCCAATCCACTTATAAAGCATCCTGGAGTGCCTTCGTGGACCAAAGCAGCAGCTGTTTATGCTGTAATTAATTCTCCAACGGAAACTTAGCGGAACACAATCCATAATCATTTGCAATTGCCACACGTACTTAATATCATTATGTTAAAGTGAAGGTTATTGTGCAACGTGATTGGAACCGCTGTCGGCCGATTCGTCAAAGCGGATTACGTTTCAAGGCGTATCCCCAAGTCAGCACCGCAGAATATAATATTCCGGAATTTTTTTGCCCAGCCTCCGCACACCCAAGGACGATGAACCAAAAACCGCAGGAAACACTTATGTGGGCGATGTGTTTTTTTGCTAACTAGAAACTACAGAAAGGTTCGTTAACATGAGCAAACAGTGTGTACTAACAACGAATAGTTGCCATTCATGCCTGTTATTATTACAGACCACACTTGCGAACACTCAACTCTTCAGTTCTATTGCACATTTATAGTGAGGATGCTTGAATGGGTCGTCTGATGTGCGACCATGAACAACCACCACCGTTTAATGAATTTCCTCAATTAGATACTCATGTTAATCCACTTAACACATGCTGTAATTGTGCGTGTCGAAACCATATAAACTATATATTCGAAACTCTTAAAAATAAGAACGTTTTTGTTAAATCGTACTGAAATATTAATACACTAGCAGAAAAAATGACTTTTTTACAGTACCAATATCGTAAAGACTTTACAGCATGTCACCGCAAAACACACACATTTAAGAAAACTTTATTTAGAAAAATAGAAAATTGAAAATTAATATTAAAGTAGTTGAACTAATAGTGGCTCCTGATATAGGAAGAGTGCTAAAATCAATAAAATCATTAATTTGGGACTCCAGGGATGGCAGCATAATATCTCTCCAACTAAAAACCTTTTGGTACTTAGTCACGTTCAAATTTAAAATATAAATTTTAAAATTCGTTTTTGTTTCTACCGAATCCTCAAAGTAACCTTTGGCAACACTAGAAGATTTCCAACCTCCATGATGTTTAATGGTGATTAGATTAACCCATGAATCTACTAGAAAAAAGCGAGGAACATCGTCGGTATTAAAGCACTATCCTCAAGTCCCAAATTCTGGGCTATTTTTGCCGAAATTTTTTCCACCATATGTGTTCTTACTAGTTGAACGATACAATATGATCTTCGAAGAATATGAGTAGAACTTTACAAAGCTGAAGCATTTTCTGTCTTATTAGTGGTGAACACTGATTTATTGTTTGTAAACGGTAATTTGCTACAGTTGTTGAGCTCAAATCTTGGATATAATCCACAGTCATAGTATAAGCCCTTATCGCCGACAAGCAACAGCACAACAAAAAGTTTACCTCCGTTAGTATGTAGTCCATATCCGGTACTTCCAACATAAAAATCAGCTTTGTTGTTTTTTAGACTTTGTGACCTACAGATATCAAAAATGCAAGTAATTTAGGGAAACGGCTTTAACCTCACCAAAAGGGTACTCTTGATCAATAAGTATTTCGATCATGTGCTAGATGCTTTATATACCTTTTCTGTAATGGCAAAATTAGTAAATAATAAATTTTCAGTGTTCCGTTTCATATTTATTCTGTAATTCCTTTAGCTGCCACTTCCGCAGCCTCCAAAATATCAGGCAGCCTACAGCTTGGTAATATAACATTATTTGGTACTTGCTCATTTATTGTTTGCTCTTTGTTGCCAGTAAACAATTAGATTTTTTATATGCACCTACTTTTTAATCATTTTTATGCATTTTGGCAAATATCAAAAATTTGAAATCGCATATTTGAAATCGTTATTTGAATTTTAAGCGGTTTAACAGAAAATATCGCGTACTGAAAGTATGTTTCAGGACTTATAGAAATCTATTGGTCCGGCAAGTAATTATTATAGTACGTGGTTACGTGAGAACGATACCTACTGCATCTATGGAGATGCTTCTGGGACTGGAACCCCTACACGCAAGGGTAGAATGAAGCCCAGAGAGCAGCCTTTAAATTGTAAGAGGTTAAGAAACCTGGGGGAGGTGGGCACCGTATAGCGCTCTCTGTACCAAATATAGATCAAGCTATTCATTCAATGACGATGGAAAGAATTAACACGACGATATGCTTTGATATACCGTACAGAATCAAAATCCCCGATAAGGAGGAGTGGTTTGTGAATGGTGAAAACATCCTTGCACCACAAGGACTCGTCTAGTACTCGGATGGGTCTAAATAGATACAGGCATATGCGCTGGAGTATGTGGTATAAATCTCTAAGGGTACAACTAAGTTTGCTACGGATAGAGTACCCTAGCGGAAATTTATGCAGTCCTGGCATGTGCTCATGAGAACCTCAGTAGAGGGTACTCTAGATTGCATATCTAGGTTTGCTGCCATATCCAGGCGGCACTTCGCGGCCAACCTGTGTTATTAGGGTGTGCTCCGGCCTACTACTAGACTACCGTAACACATTGCTAAAGTTGGTCCAACGGAGCGCTGGGAGGCAAAAGGTTTGGAGAATTTGATTCCCAATTTATTAAGACTGAAGATCTTTTTATGTTACTTTAGAAAGAAATACTTCATTTCTTTGAGGAGATAGGACTCTTCTAAGCTACAACGGTGCAAGCACAATGGATCGAAAGGTCTAAGTGCATCTCCCGGCACCGCACCGCAAAAGATAGAAAGAGATGGTACGTATATAACATAATAACACTGCGAGTTGCAATTCTAAAAAACTGTAGAAGACGCCACAGTTTAAGAACAAAGGAAGTCAACAACATAGTTTTTATATCAAATATCGGCAATTTAAAAACAAACCTCGATCGCAGAACCATTACATAACTAAATCATGGATTTTGTTCCGAACATTATGACCACTCATAATGTGCCAAGTATTAGCCAACGTTTGACCACTGACCAATAAGAAGACTCTATATAAGTTTTAACTTCTATCGTCTATCGTTAAAAATAACATTGCCGGTAAGCGGCTACTTTGTGTAACCTTTAGATTAGTTTCAATTGACAGGGAACTTACTGGAATGTTTTAACAGTTACGTTTACTCATTAAGGAGCTAATGTGGATACGTGATCATTTTTTTAAGCACGACTGTCGTGATGTCTTACTGTTGGTTACTACAGAGAAGAATTTAAATCAACTTTGTTTTTATTTGCAGCGTTTTTTGTTCTGCTGCAACGAAATCTTTGTTCAAATATAAATATGATGAGTGGGAAGAGTTTAATGTGCTGAATGTGCATCTGCTTTTATTTTTTATTTTTAGAACGTTTCTTTCCATTTTTGTGTTTAGTTCTCGCATTAACGCTACTGTATGCCATTTAGATTGTATTTGTAATTACAAAACGGTTCAAATTGATAGAAACAGAAGGAACTATATCGCCCGAGGTTGTTTCTCTACTTCAGGGGCATAAAAATGTTAGTGCACTATATTGCTACATGTAATTTTTGTTTTAAATATCATAAAAATACCAAAAACTTTCAAAAATTATGCATAATAAAATCTGAAAAGAATGCAATAACTGCTTGGGCTAAAATGCTTGTCAGCATTACTGTGGATTTCGTATAGATGAAAGAGATGAAAATTGGTTCCCGGTAATATGCTGTAATATTTGCTCATGAACTTTAAGAAGTTCGCTCGAAGGAATCGATAGATCTATTTCATGAATTGGAATGAACGTCAAGATCATCAATACAATTGTTCTTTTTTTGTATGTATGACAAAATCATTGACAAAAAAATAACAGTAATAATATGGAATATCCGAAAATTTCGTCTGCACGAAGACCAGTTTCTTGAAGCAATGATATTTTACACCTTCAACTTAAAAAAATCAATTATTTCCTTCTTTAACTTTATGTATTACAAACTCATAAACAGAACCTCATTTTCTTAGGCAATCTGATTGAATGATCTTGTTCGAGATTTAGGACTTAGTATCTTACATAAATATATAATAATAAATTAGGAAWCAATWTATGACAAAATAGTTGAATAGGTKCTTTCATAGATACTATCCAAAATAACKGGATTACTTTTTATATGAGATCTCAGAGCTTTTTTCCATGGAGCTTTTGCGTCACGAGACATTTTATATTTTTGGTGGGATTAGTTTTGAAATGTTTTGAGACTAATTATATCTATGATTGTCCCAGTTATTAAATTTATTATTTGAGTTTAGAGCAGAAAATTCGATTTAATTTAAAGACACGTTACATAAAAAGTATACTAGTCACATAATCTTTTGTTTTATTTCTATTCAGAAGTATGAAAGCGATAAAAATTGTGCATAACAAATAAAAGAAGGAAAAGACCAGTGTTATCTACTTTCTAGTTCTTGTTTATAGAGATTAATTTTTAGGCTCATACCAACCATGAATAAATTATCGCATATCATATTGTTTGGTCGTACACCTTCCGCTTTCCAATGCGTGCTTAATAGCAAGCAATCTCACTACCTGATTACATAAACATAGACTTTAACGTGATACCATGATGTTAACCACGAGAAATAAATTGGAACACACCAAAACCACGTCCCTTTTCATCTCAAACCGCTTCCATTTACTCAACAATCACGTATCATCGCAAAAGTGTTCCACCAGGTGTATAAATATGTACGCGGCCTTGAACTTAGCCTTCACAATTTAGCGTCTTGGTAACCTACTTCCTAGCAAGACGACTTGCGCATCACCGTAATTACTGTAATTTTGTGGGAACCAGCGGCGATGTTAATTCTTTTGTTTTTGTGGTCCGGCGAGATGAGCGTTTGTGGAGGTGATGGTTAAACTGCCACCCACGTGGGCATGTGTTGGTCATATAACCCACTTTCGTGGCAAATATATGTGAATTAATGTCGTTTATGGAATGTTATGAGGAGAGATTTCCACTTCTAATGCTAAGATTTTATGTTCACAGACCTCCAATTTATATGTATCTGATTTCGCATCCATGTCACCGTTGGTCGTAGTATTACTCTTTTTCCTCCCTTTTATTTACTCCGAAATCTACCTTATCTTGTTATTAATATCCGAAATACCAAATACACGAAATGGTCCAGCTTTTTTATTTTTGTAACTCCACCTTGCTCTAATTCTATTTCTAAAGTTTTTTTTTTGCTGGTACCCTGTTTCCCTGCACATGCTATATCTTATCCATGCATATTTCTAATCATATGGTTTTTGATTCGGCTTCTAATTTTCTCATTACTCTTTGCAACTCTATCTTTGATCTTGCTAGATTTGTCATATCATTCGCAAATGCAAAATATTGATGGCTTTTGTTTAATACTGTGCTTACCCTGTTTATTTCACTTTTTCTGATTATTTATCCCAGTACTACATATATTAAATATGATACTAAATTCACTAGACGTATTACCTATTTTGGTATGCCAATTTTTTCACAGTAGCATTTTTTTTATTTTTGTACAATCATAACCCCGTATAAAATCAATAAAAGCTACGTGCAATCCTTGAGCATAAAATTTTGATCCATTACTGAACGGTCATTACGAAATACAGCCTGATACTTGCCTATTTCGAATAAACTTTGCAAACATTTTGTACTAGGTTTCTAGTAACGGGGGAATCCCTATATAATTGCTGAAAATCTATTTATCGGCCTTATATGGAATTATTACATTTTGCTTCTATGTTTGTCTTTGTCGTATTCTTAATATTAATTCATAGGGATGTGCTACAAAATTGGTCTACCCCATACTTTATTAATTCGGGAGGTATTCCATTTCCACCAAGACCTTTATTGCTCTTTAGCAGACTTATTATTTTCTCTACTTGATTTTCCTGTTCCTTATATTCTTCCTCATTTTCGTTATTATCTTCTTCATTGTTATCTTCGTTTAATCTTCAAAATACTTCTTCCACTTTTGTATTGCCTTTTTTATCCCCGATTAAATTGCCTTCTTTACCTTTACAAAACAAAAATCCTTGCCTATATTTATAACTGCCATTATTTAATCCCTAACAGAAGATTCTCATCTCTTTCCTATTGTACCGATCTTGAAAACCGCTCAATTTATTTTCGATGTAGGTTTTTTTTTGTCTTCCTATAAATGCTCTTGTTTTTGGCTTTCTCTTCCCTATAAGTCTTTATATCCTGTTCTGTATTTTGTTTGGATCAATTTCTCATGGGAATTATTCTTCTTTGTCTCTTCTTTCATTCTTCGTTAAAACAGATTTACTCTTATTTCCTAAAACTTATTTTCTTAATTTTGTTCTCTAAGCCTCGAAACATATGGATTATCTCCTTCTCACCTTCCCTTTGTTACATTCTACCTGAATAACAGACACCAGTTCATAACTATAAATTACTATACAACTATAATTCCTTCTCATTTGTTGCGACCTCTGGAGTACCTCGGGGATCAACCTTTTGCCCTTACTCTACGCGAGTGATCTTAAGATTTTCTGCAATGTTGCTTCCTTTTCTGATTATTTAAACGTTTGTTCTCAACGGAGCTCTTCAAACAAACTCATTTTTAATATTAATAAATATTGTCAATCTCTTATTCTTCCAAACTTTTTTCCGACTGTTAATAGCACAGAGTTGACAATGTAACTTTTCAGCGTGTCATTTTTCAGAGATCTTGGTATCATTTTTGATGAAAAATCTAGTTTCAATATCTATATATCAGTTAAAGGTGTTTTTAAACTACTCAGTTTCTGTTGTTACTTTAAAAACGTTAAATCCATGCAATATGCTGTATTGCTGTCTAATAAGCTCTAAATTGGAGTATACTTGCTTAATTTGGTGCCCTGCCTACAACATTCATTCTAACTGACACTGTGCAAAGGCGCTATCTGCTTTTTTTATGTTGTATCGCGAAAGGACTATATCCTGAAAGAGGTTTAAACCAATCAGTCCTCCAAACCAGATTTAATTCTCCAAACTGGTAGTACTGTATTCACTGTCAAGTTTTTGTAGAAGCTTTTACACAAATTTTACACTGATATTTTATCAAAACTCATGTGTACAGGGATTCTATAAATGATTCATGCATCCAGGGCGCTTATTGAAATTATCGGTTAAATAAATTTGCCGCCGCATCTCAAAAAAGGAACGTATACTTGTCATCTGTCGATTTTTGAATTATTTGATATATTTTGATATTAAAAACGCGTGGGAGTTTGTATTTTCAACATATTACGTAGCGTTTTGCGGGATAATTAACTTTAAGATTGCAGAAAGCTCACATTTTGGAGCTGTGGTGTKACATTGATCTGCAGCCTGTAACTACTATCGCCGTGCATATTGTAGCTTGGCAGCAGTTACAAAAAGGCGGCAAAAAGAATTCATAAATCAACGCCGCCCGTGTTGCACGAATCATTTATAGAAACCCTGTATATAACGTTTGACCTTTAATTTAGGTCTTTTTCAACGTTCTACTGCAGGGCTAATCGTATCAACACACTTGCAAGATCTGCGTTAACTATGATGTGCAACATCTTCAATCTAATATCTGACTTTTAAACCACGTCCTTTATAGTTAAGGATTTATATATAACTTTGTTAAATAGTTCGTAATATAATTAATTTGGCAGTTGTACCAATATCCAATTTTTGCAAAAAATCTCACACCTTCGCTGAAATCTAAAAAGTTTTGGAAGGTGCTTAGAGCGAGGTTTTCATGTCATTGTAGTCTAAGAAAACTGTAAGAAATTTGATAGGTTCACTGGCAGGGTTAAAAATCTCTTAAAGAAAATACAAGTCACTGAGTTTTGGTTGCGTTCACAACCAACTTATTGCTATGCAACCACTTATTAACTTCATTTTGAGCTTCCAAAGAATTAGCGTTTAATGAAGATACACTATCGCTTATACCTACAATAGTTGCGTCGTCAGCAAATAAAATGCATTTTCCCAATACAACAGGTCGTGAAAGATCATTTATGTAAATCAAAAACAAAAAAGGTCCCAAAATAGATCCCTGACGAATATCGAAATGAATTTGTAGAAGGCTTGACGGATCTTTTTGATTTATGGTCACATACTACTGTCTGTAGCTAAGGTAAGATTTTATAAAAGCAATGCTAGAACTATGAAAGGAATAGGATTCAAGTTTGTGAAGAATATCATGCGTTATACAATCTAATGCTTTAGACAATTCAAAGCAAGAGACATCAGCATTGTTTTTTGTTTCGAATGCATTAAGCACATTGTCGCACAGGGATTTGATAGTTAAGGTCGTAGATAAACCAAACTTGGTAACTACTGAAACTGAAAATTTTCAAAATGATCATTTAGTTGTTTTTTTGCAAGAACTCAAAGATCTTTTCGACAGTTGGTATTAGGGAAATCGATCTATAGTTGTTCATTACCTTTCTTATAAACTGGAAACACTTTAGAACTTTGCAATAGTTTAGGAAAACAATTTTGTCTAATACTCATGTTAATAATTCTTGTAATTGGCATTAATATTAAATTTTTTAATATTTTAGAATTTATCTCGAAAGTAGATGGTTTGGGTAAGGCGTTAACTAATCTACCAGCAGTATTGGCGAAATAATCATTAAATTGTTCTGCTGTTATATTGTGATGCGTTTCTTTAAGATCGCCTTTGTTGAAGTTAATGATGCCCGATGTAGCTTCTTGTTTATTATTAGAATTAGAGATATGATTATCAAAAATCGTCTTTTTTGCGTTAGCTATTTCCACACGATATTTTGCATTATTGCTATTAATACTATTATTATTTCTTATTATTAAGTCTGTTACTGTTAGATTTGTCGTGTCTCACAGGTACTAAACTGGTGAGCATAACTATAGCCCCACCCCAAATTTTGGCTGTATCTACCATAAACTTTACGTGAATTAATTATGCGTTTGGGAACTCAGAATACAAGGTAATAGAACGCTAAAAAATAAATTTTACACCAATTGCAAACAATTTATATTATTTATTCAACAATATTGCATAAATCATGGGTGCATAACTATAGCCCCTACTGTCTTTCCGTTATTTTCCGCAAAAAATAATATTTGGGTGGCTTTGATTTTTGTTGTCAACATAAACAAATGCCACTATTTGACAGTATTAAAGTCACAAATTGTATCAATTAGTGCAAAATGCCCCGCGGATCCTACTTATCGGAGATTGAGAAGGGTAAAATTTTGGCTTTCCAAGACGAAGGTCTAAGTCGACGAGAAATTTCCAGAAGAATTAACCGCTCGCGTAAAGTTGTTACAAATTATCTAAGAAACCCTGGAGAGTATGGGACACATAAAACAGGAGGTCCAAAAAAGAAAGTTTCACCTAGGACGGCAAGAAGAATTGTCTCTACTGCAAGTAACAGCTTAAAAAGCTGTAAACGAATCGGTGAAGAATGTGGAGCAAATGTTTCACGATGGACTGTAGGCAGAATCATACGTGGAAGTGAGCATATTGTGCGACAGAAGTTGAAAAAAGCACCAAGGCTTCTCCCGCGCCACATAATTCAAAGAGTAGAATTTGCTCGGCGGAATATGGACCGAATCTGGGACCATGTAATTTTAATTTAATTTGTATTTCTTTCTGAATTTTTCCTAGACTCCAAACATCTTTCAGGTAATTTTTTCCGACGAAAAAAAGTTCCGTCTAGATGGTCCAGATGGTTTTAATTCTTACTGGAGAGATCTGCGTAAAGAGCCTAAACTTCTTAGTAAACGAAATTTTGGTGGAGGCACTCTCATGGTGTGGGGAGCTTTTACCAAAGGAGGAACTTTGAATTTGGCTTTTCCGACAACACGGATGAATACAAGAGAGTACCTTGATGTCCTGGAAAGCCGCTTATTGCCATTTTTAAACGAGAACAACCAAAATCGATTCATATTCCAGCAAGATAATGCGCGAATACACGTGAGCAGAGAGGCGATGGCATTTTTTAGGGATGAAAATATCGATTTGTTGGAATGGCCTGCATGCTCCCCGGATATGAATCCATCGAAAACCTTTGGGGAGTCGTAGTTCGGCGGCTATACCAAGACAACAAGCAATATGCTACCGTTAACGAATTGAAACATTCTTTAGAGGAAGTTTGGAGAAATTTGGAGCCTGAAATACTCGTAAACTTCGTTAACAGTATGCGTTCTAGAGTTTTCGAGTTAATTAGAAAAAATGGTAAAGAAACCCATTATTAAATTATCGATAAGTAAATATTATTAAAGTTATGTATTATAGGGGCTATAGTTATGCACCCATGATTTATGGAATATTTTTGAATAAATAAAAAAAATTGTATGCAATTGGTGTAAAAATTATTTTTTAGCGTTCTTTTATCTTGTATTCTGAGTTCCCAAACGCATAATTAATTTACGTAAAGTTTATGGTAGATACACCCAAAATTTTGGGTGGGGCTATAGTTATGCTCACCAGTTTATATTTCAACACTCAACGTTTTTAAAAAGAGAAATCTGGGATAGAAGAAGGAAAAATGTTGAGGTACAGGATCTTGTATGCAGAAGAACAATAACGCGGTTTATAAAAGCGCAACGAATACAATGGTTAGCAATGTAAAAGGAAAGGAGGAGAAACAAATATTGAAGGAAGTTGTAAGAAATTGGAAAATCCGTCTTAATAGAAAACATTGGAGACAAGTTGTCAAGCTTTGGGTTTGAAAGGCCGTGTATATAATGCAAAATTACGGAATTCCAAATTTCGTTATCCATCTAGCTACTTACGATCAAAGGTAGGTGATAAAAGAGATAGCACACAATCAGGACGGGATGAATAGTCTCCAATCCAGTCCTGTTTTCTTCCACCTCCTCTTCTTTAACCATCTTCTTCGCCAAACAGGGCCTCCTGCTGTTAGTCGAGCTAACAGTGGTCGAAATATTCGACACATCACTATTCCAAACACCGTCTCTCCCATAGCAACCATTCCCCTCGTAATAACCATGATCCCCAGCCCCCCTGTGGATCGTGTAGGTATCATAGTAAGCCTTATGGTCCTTCTGGGCCGAAGCGTAAGTGGCAGACATCCCGAGACTGAGCTCGCTCAGATCAGAAGAAGACTTCTTCAGGTAATCGAAAGATCCCACTTTGGCCTTGTAGTGGTGGTAGCAGATCATGATGAAGGAAGTTACGGAGACTATAGCGAGAAAGATGTGCAGCACGATAATGAAGACGTTGAATTTGAGATCGAGCTGGAACGGCATGAACTTGCAGGGGTTCTGGAAAATGCCATAGGCTGCAAACTCAGAACTTAAGGTGTAATCCCTGGCCGACTCATGCTGAGCCAGTATCGCGGCGACCCCGACGCAAGCGCACAGCGTCGTCAGGCAGAAGAGGTGGTAAATCACGTGCGTGGACGTCAGGAACTGCCTCAGGTTCTGCTGTTTTCGATACAGCTTCGCCGCGAACATCCCTATGACGGCCAGGGTGGTCAGAGAACTGGCCTGGAAAGTGTGGACCGAGTTGAATATCCACACCACGACGCTGCAATACTCCAGGTTTATGAGGCTCTGGTTCAGGACTATGATGAGCGTGTAGCTCAGAACGGTCAGGTTCCTGAGCACGCTGAGAGTAAGGATCGTGACCACAGGGATGTCGTAGGGGCCCCATTTCTTGCGGTTCTTGTGGAAGATCGCTATGGTCCAGACGAGGAGTATGGTCACTATGGGTACAGCGATGACGGTGGCYAGCTGCTCGATGGAGTACTGCAGCATCACGATGATCTGTAAGAAGAAGAAGGAGACTTAAGGATTTGATTCGTTTAAATAAATAGTTTGCAGCGTATCTTCCATAATTTGGTTTTTATTCTCGCACTGATGTCTAATTTACGTCATCGTGATTAACTTTAGTATTATAATTTTGTAAGAAGGCTCGCATATGTAGCAAACGCAGTGGCGGACTAACATCTCCGCAGGCCGGGGGCCTCCTACCCGTACCTTGTGTATGAAATAATTTCCCCACTATGAAAATTAATAAAATTTAGATGGTATCTATTATTAAGGTCCTCATGGTATCTCAATTGAGAACAATCCTCATGTAACAACTTGGAGTTTAAGGAAGCGTTTACCCGGAAAGCTGAATTCACAGCATTATTGAACATTTAATTATGGAAAGAGGTTTCAACGAATTTTTCAATAATGTGAGCTATTAGGCTATTTCTTACCTCTTGTAAGCTTTAAAACTCACCCACTTTAAATGCCATAATGTGCAGTATCCATTATTGACTCTTACAAAAAAATAACGCAAAGAAAACAACTAAAAGGGTGTTTGTTCAAAAAACTGTGTATAAAAATGAAATTATTAGATCAATCATTGTGAAAATTACCAAGGTTCTATTCTGATAGTGACGAACCGATTAAAAGTAGCGTATAATTACTCATACTTACAGAGATACAGACACGACTCGTTTTTTCAAAGGCATTATTAGATCATAGTTAACATTAAAAAATTAAATGTTATCACTTGAATGGTAAATTGGAATATACAAAAAATAAATTTTTCTCTTCTTTCAGAATTGTACTAGTCTAGTATTCACAAGTATCGTTTTTCCATTGGAATAAGATTATATGGAAGGTCCTTTTGTGTAGAAATCAATCGTAAATTTGTACAAGAAAAAATCACTCTCACAATGGATTTACTGCAGACATGTGTTGCTACCATAAATTTGCATAATTAAGGTCGTCTACAAACCTTCCAGTCCCGTATTGGAAATTACCATCATGTTTAGAAAAGAAAATGTGATACCATTTAGAACAGTTTTAGATATGAATTTGAATAATATTCGTTACACATATTTGTTTTCTTATGAGTAGAAGTATTTGTTTATTAGGATTTACGCAGAAATTGTAATTTGTATTTTCTAAAGGGAACTGAAGTGGTAAGTAATCTCCCATTATTGGAGTTCAAATAATTTACTGCGCCAATATAACCTTAGAAGTTTGAAAAAACTATATTAGTGTTGAAGATCACTGTCGGTCATTTCAGCAATATATGTCAAAGAAACTACAAAAAAATTTTGAAACACTGTCAATCAAAGGACCAATTGCTCCTCCTAATAAATATTTGTGTTTTAGATCTACAACTATTTTTTAAATATTTTTAATACTAATAATAAAGATTATTTCCAACAGGTTAGCACAGGAAAATGATCTAACACGCTGTTTAAATTGAAAATAATTTATGAAAGTAAGATAATATGAGTATGAAAATAAAAATTAAAAAAGCCCAAGAATAGAAGTGGATATCACAAGAATTAGAAAAACGATTACACATTTCGACAACTATTGCTGTAATGAAATGTCGGTTATCGTCGAGAGTTTATAGGAGGTACAAGAAAGTTAATTTTCTCTTTTTTCAATGACATGAACTATTCCCTAGGAAGATAATGTCTTTCGGTCAAGTAAAACATAAATTTAAGTAGCTTCCTCTGGACAGATTCGAACTGAACAATATGCGTCATGTAAAATGAGAAACCAGATCAAAACCGCATGTCTCAACTTACAGCGAACAAGGAAAAAATATAATGTTTGCAAGTAGTAGTTTCTGCATATAAATCCATGATTTATAGGACGAATTGATAGTGTGCAAAATGTGATTGCAGAAGATCAACTTGTGATCAAAGATAACACTGAACTCATCTACCCTGTTCAAAACAATATCTCTAGCATTATATTGATAGTAACTATATTGTGTTTTCTAGAAAAAGAGAACAAAACATTTAGAAACATTGATATTTGAACAATTAATAAGACACCATGTATTCAGACAATCAGTCATTCTGAGTGACAAACAACCATTTGGAGAAGTTACAGTATTGGATGGTTTAAGATCATCCGCAAACAAGAGGTTCAGACTTTTAAGTGATGCAGGAAGATCGCTTATATACATAATAAACAAGAAAGGGCCCAGATTCGATCCCTGTGGGAGTCCAGAAGTAGGAAAGAAAGGAATAAGAATAAAATTACCATAACTCACTCTATTTTCTCTAATCAAAAGATAGGAGTAAAAAATGCGCACCAAATAGAAAGAGAAGCCAAACTATTTAAGTTTATTTAAAAGGACAAAGTGATCAATTTGATCGAAAKTTTTCTAAATTTTAAGCTGTATGTATTAATAAATGGTCGTCCACCAATTGTAAGGCGAGATTTTCTAAATATATACAATCCATGGGCGTACCCAGCTTCTGGGGGGGGGGCAAAGCAGGAACGTCCTGTAGAGTATAATTCAACATAAATAGAAATAATAAATTTTTATAAGATATAAGTACTTAAGTAATTAATGAAGTATTTATTCCATCAATAATCTTCGTCGATTTTCTGCAAGGCGACTTAAAACATGTTCTGTGAAATAAAGCCCCAAATTATTTATATGTTTTCTATGTAAACTGATCATACAAAGCCCCTTTATTACTAATTTCGTTATTGAAGAACTCAGTTAGGTGAGGCGCATTCAGTTGCATCGCTCTCGCGTTTAACAAAAAATGAGTTGATATATACGTTTTATTTGGGGAGAATAAGGATCCGTGATCCACATAATGTATAATGATATCATACGAAGTACCAAAGGAACATAAATTTCACCTTAAAAGTTCTACTAATAGGAGGACGATTTTTGATTCAGAATTAACTCATATCAAAAACTAATGCATTAATTGATGCGCTTTTAGTACAGTTTCAACTTCAGACCAAAAGCTTTAGAAATTTAAGCTGGGAGTTCATATGTATAGGTGCTACAGATACAATTGTAGCATCCTGACCAAGATAGTCTTTTAAAGCTATATCCGCCCTAAGACAATGCTAAATGTATGGGAAATTGGAAGGGTCCAGAGTTGGCAACCCAGGTCCAGGGGCAACTGTCCCCCTTGCCCCCCTTCGGTACGCCCATGATACAATCTGAGTATAGCTTAATGTAGTTTTGTGCAGTGAATAAGTTAATGAATTTAAGCAAGTACATGGTAGACCATAAGAGCGGGAAGTTCTAAAAATGTTCTTATTTCATTACTATGCATAGGTTGCCGTGGGTTTGTTTGACAAATTATCTGTCATTAAATGCCATTTAATTAGAACTGCGGTCAGGCAAACAACGCTACTTTCTGATTAAATCTTACTACAGCGCTGCAGCCATAAAGGAGTGGGTTCGCAAATTTGAAGACACTGGCTCAAACACAAAGTGTCAGAAGTCTTGAAAACATTGATCGCGTTAGAGTATGTGTAGAGCCCAGTAATACTTGTGTTTTTCCAAGCCTATCTAGAAATCTTAACTAAAGTGTTTAAAAGAGAAGAAAATCATAAAAATTACTAATAGACAAGGTGAAAAGTTTCACAAAACGTCGTTTATCTCTGAATCTAAGCATTTTGTTTAAAAATTCAAGAGACCAAAAAACTGACGATGAAGTTTTGTACTAAAAGAAAAATCTCATGCACGTACGTCAAAAAAAGTTGGGGGGATGGAAAATTACAAACCCCCGATATTCATTTGTTTTTATAGTAATGTTAACAATAATTTAGGGATACACTTAAATGTAAACACTACAAACTCGTACCCAATTTCAACTCGATACCTCCAAAACTGGATTATATCGTAAAAAAACGATTTTTAAATTTCAACTTTGACACTCTATATTTTTTAAACGAAGAAGAAATAATAAAGATTAAAAAAAATATAATAAATAAGAAAATCGTCATATTTTGGTCTCAAGAATCTAGGGTTAATAGGATGACCTACTAATTTTCAACACCCAATGTATACAAGTTATTTATTTTACAGTCACAGATGTAAATTTTCACTGCCAGGAAGAGCGTGAAGATTTGGCACTGACAAGTTGGTCGTTGCACACGTTGCAGTTCCGCTTGGCTGATGTGAAAGTGGCCGGTACTCATTGCTACGAGTTACAGAAGTAAACAGTAATCGCCTTGTTACACTAATTAGATTTCCCAAGTCGCCGTTGCAGGTTATTAGAACATGCTGACACACAGCTTAATTCGCAAACTGGTTGGAGATCAGTGTCACGAATCGGAATTCTCAAACGAAATATTTCCATACGTCTCGGGAAAAAATTATTTTTATAATACGTATCGATCGATATATACCGGATGCAAAAAAAAAGTGTAAAACGTTTAAAGGGGTAATAGTGTGGACAAAAATAGACAAAAAAAAGCCTTAATAAAAGTGGGTTCGCAAAGCAACGGTTTCGGGGGCTACTCCTTTTTACCACCTTTTTCATTTTACCAAAGCTTGGTTTTTTATCATAGTCGGTTAGTGTTTTGTGAAATAAAAGTTAAAGTATTTGTCGGTGCCTAAGTTATCGTTTGTAATGGCTGTTAACTATAAAAATTTCTAATTTCCAATACTAATACGGTAAACGCTGATAGGCAACTAATTAGGAAACAATTTATCAAAAGTTTATTGAATATGTGCTTCCATAGATTCTAACTAAAATAGCTGATTTGCTCTTACATGAGATCTCGGAATTTTTTGCGGTGGAAGGACTGCGTTGCGAGACTTTTTATGTTTTAATGAGATCTCACTTATTGTAGGTAATCCTGTTTTCTTTTCGAGTAATATTTCTTGTCCGTCAGCTATATGCTTTCTTAAAAGCCCGCTCCTTGTCTGTAATAGATTTTCTCAGGGGCTTTTGATGTACCAATTTATGACAAGTATGGGCGGTAAAAGCTTTTAAGTCGATTATATTCAGCGATTAGAAGGCATGACTGAAATTTAGATAAGGGGACTGAAAAGGGATGTTTGAGTTTTTCTTTCTTTACAGGCTAAACGCTAACTGAATATAAAATTTGAAGATTGTGTGTCGCCTAGAAGTGTCTTAGGATTTTGATGATGACAAAATTAAAGAACGTCGACTAGCAATAGCTCGTAAACTATATGTATAAAAATAGTATGTTACTATAAATTCAGGCTTCTAGCTTTATCCACAACAAAGTTACAAAGTGCTTGCTCGAATTGGCCGGTCAAATATGACAAAATATTAGTTTCTTTTTCTCAAACTTAGGGTTACTGATATGTGTATTGTCAACCAATTATTTCAGTGTATTATTCGTATATCAAATTATGAAAAGAATTGATATTTGAGAAATTTCACATGTAGGATAAAAAAAAGTTAAAATAGCGAACACTACTTTCTCTATTCAAGAGATAAGGATCAAACAGTTAGGTAATATTCAAGCTTTTTTTATACAATAAAATGATATATTTGCTTAAACGCCTTTGACTTTCGCAAATAACCTCAATAAAGCTGGTAAAGTTGGACACAGTAGATCTCTTAAGTTGAAAATTATGTTGAGAGGGCGAGTTGACATTGTTAAAGAAAGTGAAGGTATGGTAAAGTATCAAGAAGTCGGACAAAATTTCATGTAAGCAAATAGTATGATAGTTTTCTATTTAACAAATATAACCCTTTCATCAGTATATTGGACAGACAGCAAATACAGAAAACTAGAGTATAGATACACCATCAACTGTAGTAGTTTAAGAGCTACAGGAACATTCGAATCACTTGGAATTGAAAAATTGTGTAAAATGTGTTACTAGATCGCACATAGGATACGAGACAGTTTTAACGAGAACAATTATTGAAATCATCAAATCCATTTTCAATATCTTATAATCTTGTTTGATATACAGTTATCACACTGATTTCTGGTATAAATTAAACCTATTTTATTCTATAAAAGCAATTAATGAAAGATATACTGAAGTGGAAACTCTTTCACAACCCCAACAAAATAGAAACTACATCCAATTTACAAAACAATATTAATTTACAACAATAAATTCATCCATCTATTGTTAAGACACATCGAATATGAAATTTTAACGACGTGAATCTCTGCGGTTTCGTAACACAAGCGCAACATTCCTATACACAATGCAAGTTTTACGTAAAAAGTACGACTGAAAAACAAAACAGTTGTTCTTCCTAGTGACGGTTCTCACCAATCGCTCATTATTTGAAACTGTTATGAAAGTGCTGGATGAAAATAACTGGAGAGGATTGCTTTTTTACTGCGGAGATATTCTATTCGTCGTTATACTCTGCTGGCATTGCGTAAACGGTTAATAGTGCGTATTCGAAATCTGGATCAGCTATTGCAATGGCTCCGTTATAATCTCAATGGATTGGGAATAGAAGAAGAGGTCAGATTCGCTGTTGCATGTAAACCCATCTATTTTTGAGGTATGTATGTTGATATGATATCCACTGAAAAAAGATTAGAAAGAAACTTACCTTCAAGGATATTTTAGGTGCTATTTTTGTGGATTTTTATTTACCTTCTAAGAAATCGTTAAAAATGTCAAAAGCATACATTTTTTGTCTTCTGATTTGTAACTTAAGAAAGTTTGAACTTCTGAAATGATAAAAGTTGTAAGGAAACCATAGATCTTTTCTTCCTGTTCGATCTCGTATGAATGAGTCTTCTTTAAATGACAGTGGCCGTTTGAACATTTATTCTTCTTTCAAAATTAAAATGTTAACTTTATATTTCTATGTTTTCATATTAATGTATCCTAAATATCTAGGTATTAATAAAAAAATATATGTACCTACACGGTTAAATGAAAACTTATTAAAAGTTAGTCGTTTACTCCACTATATCAAAATTCATTCTTACAGTGAAAAAAGGTCTGTGCAGTACCTACTTAAGTTTACCTATACATTAACGACTAAAAAATTTTTGATAGACTCTGTTCTGACCTGGCAGTAAATAAAGTTATTTAAATATATTATGGATGTTAAATACGTATATTGTATATTAGACGGATACAAGTTTGACAATGTAGTTTCTAGATTAGTGTGTATTGTACAATACTCCACACTAGACCTAAGTGTTCAATAAACAAAAAAGGACGATTATAATAGAAACACTTGTAAATTTATTTTATCTGCCAGCAGATAACATCTTCCTACATGTAGTGGTGTTAATAAAGACATATTTTTCTGGCACCAAATACTATAAATTAAGGCAATGCTCAATCGCAAGTATTTTTCACTAGAAACATAACTTTCTGAACTACTGTGAATTTAACCTTGCATACTCATTTCTGTCCATGAGACAAAAGATGTTTAAGTTTTCCGAATAAAATTGTTTTGTGGCGCAAATTTATAAAAACACGAAGCTATTTAATTTACACTTAACAAAGCCATATTGCTCGAATACAATTCTGAATACTGCATTATCATAGACAGTAGGTATCAGTGGTTGTATTTAATAATTTGGCACACTAAAACAACAACTCAAAAGCTCAGGAATAGCAGGACTATGCTAAATACAAGAAGTCATTAACCTTGAACGGTATAGAATTTGCATGTTGACTGAGTATGAAAATATCTAGACGTAAGCACTTTAGCCATATTCCAACGACAAAGAGAGTATTGTCATAAAAATGTAAAGTAATAATATATCACCTCCTTTGTATGACTAAGGATTTCAAGCTGAGTAATAGCAAATTATGCAATTTAATATGTGTATCGACATGCAGATGCGTTACTGTTCTAATGACTCACATGGGACTTCATCATACACCTTATGATAATAACGATGTGCGTAATAATCACTCCATGAAAAATACAATAAGATTTGAATCCCCTATACTGATAGGTTAGGAAAGATAATATTACCTAAAGAGTAATTTTCTCACATGCCTAATATATACCTACTAATATAATAAATATTGTTAGTGCCTTACTAAACGCATACAATAATTTAGTTTGTGGTATCCTTAATGTTTGTTTTTTCTTTTAAATACAAGAATACCACTAACGAAAAATACTCCAGTTATTACTGACGTATTTGCTTAATGTGTATATATTTGATAAAACTTTTTTATCTCCTTAACACCAAAATTAATCTTGTTGACGGCAAAATAATAGTTATAATAAGAATAATGTAGGAAATCCCATGTCAATTACTGATGTAATAACGCTGTTTCTATAATTACATCGAAAGAAAGAAATGAGTGAACCATTTTATGTGCATATTTTTGCATATATACCTACCTTTCATTATTACTCTAACAATATTATTTACATTTTCCGTTGTACTTCTTTGGTTATTTTTTGCACAAAAAAGGTGTACCTACTAAAATTTACGTAATAAAACTTTATCTAGTCTGAACACACATCCCGATTTCACTACATATAATACATAAAATGTATTTCTCATTGCTTTTATTTTTAATTATATATAATTACATAACAACTTCATAATTTTTATGCGCCTTCGTTTTAAAGTAGGTACCTACTTATTAAATTTCAAACGCAGCTGCAATAATCGTACATGTTCGCGTGGAATACAGTACCTTCCGTAACCGCGGTTACTTTACGAATAAGCGAATAACGATTATTAGTGCAAGATTGTAACGTACTCCTCCCGTATTCTGGAATGGCAACACGAATGTGTTACCGCTGAGTAATCGTTAACGAGTACGATGTAACGATTACTAGTTATACCAGTAACGAGTAATCGCGATTACATAAAAGTAATCGGATTTGACATCACTAATCTCCAGGATTAACCTTTTGTTAGTATTTATTTCTACTTCTAAAATTTTGACATCATCCCAGTCTATTGAGTGATAGTTATTAAGTACATGAGTGGCTAGTGCACGCCCATCTATTTTTTTATTTATGTCACTTTTATGTAGTGATATTTTATTTTTTATCCACTGGGATGTTTGCCCTACATAAATGTTATCGCAAGTACTACATTTTAAACTATATACCACGTTGGATTTATATTTAGTTGGAGTTTTTGCCTTTAATTTCGTAAACAAATTTGAGACTTTTTTATATTACGTACAGCAATTTTGAAATTTTCTGAATTAAAGGTTCTGATTAATTTCGGAGTTAAGCCTGTGATGTTGGGTAGTGATCCATATCTTGGCAAATCTAATGAATTATGTGTAATTTGATCATTACCCGTTATTATTATGTTACTGTTATATTGTTGTAGACGCTCTGAAGAAGACTTTGAATAAAAGTCGAAAGCTTAGCTAAAAAGAAAAAAGAATACTCTTTGTGTACAATACCCAGGTCGACATACCCTTAATTGCTTCAATTCTCTATATATTATATATACATAACATCATGTTAAATCAATAATCGATCAAATCAGTATTCGCGCTTCATAAGGTTCTGGTGGGGATACGTTGAAGACGTTATTGTTCTTTTTAGGGGTTCTAATAATGATTTAGATCCTGTTGTTTCCTTCACCCATCTATTAAATTTACATACAAGGTAGAATGTAATAATAGTATTACTTTTTATATCTCAGCTTTGAGTTATATAGAAAACCCGCCAGCACGGATACTGTGATACCTTTTGATTCTTCCCACCCTAAATATCATAAAAGCATTAATTATTTTTTTTATTAATTATAAATTACAATTTCAAGTCTTTAAATCATTCAATCAACATTTCTAGGATTTTAATGAGAATAAGCTTTAACATAGCTTACAAAACTGACAATGGCTTGCATAATCTACTGGTTTGGAACAAGGACTCCATCCCAACCCTTAAAGAGTTAAAAGTTTATGAACTCCGATGTGGCTCCTGTTCAGCAACGTATAAGAACAGTTAGGGAGGAGTATTTTTACTAGAATTAAAAAGCATTTGAGGTATATCAAATCATTAAAGATTCTGAAGGTCCAAACATACCATACTAATACAATTAACTCAAAAGGCGTTGTTAATCTTGAAAATTTTAAAGTTGTCTCTTGCAATGAAACCCTTACAATAAGAAAAACCATAATGATTTCAATTCGAATTCGATGTTTTAAATCATTTAATAATTTATAATTTTATTTACAAAAACCGTTTAGTATTTGCTTTCAATACGAGGGTAGTACCTTCAGTACACCTTAAATTTTAAGATATAGTGTATATTTCATTGTTGTAGCAAAGAAATAGAGAATTTAGGTGGATATATATCCTTATAAATAAATTAGATCTGAAAAAATATATTCTCTTCCTAATAAAAATGAATTAACTTTTATCAGTTGAAATGCATGTCTATGCTGTGCTGTCTGCACCTCAACCAACTGCAAATAGATCTATTTCGCTGTCATTACAGCTCATCAGTGCAGTTTAGGTCTAGTGCAGACAGCATAGCATAGAATTGGTTTTGCCTATATACCAAAGCAATGGTATGATATAAGTAAGAACGGAAGTAGTTCCCGTTAAGGCAGCTAGATGGCTTTGTCATCATGTCAGTGTAATGCTGACAGATGGCATTGCCATCTAAATTCTTACTTATTTTATCAGTTGAGTTAATTTTAGTTAAATGACCTGTCAGCAAAGCGTTAATTTATAAATTCTTTGTTTTCATTGGTTTCATCAATAAAAGGGTAGTTGACCAGAGTCCATGATGGAGGTAAATATTAAGTATAACTTGATGAAACCAGTTGCCAGTTATGATGATTCGCGTTTATTGTAACGTTCTAATAAGAATAATATTTTTGAACATAGTAAAGTTTATTGTACTTCATAAAAAAAGAAAAGTGAAATTAGCAAAATTTACTGATTGCATTTATTGATTCTGGAAGAAGGACGTAGATCGTTTTCTATCACATTCAACACATTTCACTTCAGCCGCTTCCGTTGTCATTGCCCTTCCAACATTTTCCGTGGAAGGTTTTTCGGACACCAGAGTTGCAAGATCGTAGATGGTTCACATAAGATATGATACATCGCGTTTCTAAGCAGTTACGCTGTTCAAAAAATGACAACGATTGTTCATTAAATAACGTCAAAAATGTACCTTCACATCTCATCCAAATTCCAATGATTTTCACTTAAGGAGAAACTTAATATGTAATTCCCACCCATAAACGTAACGTCTATTAACAACCAAAACCGGAGCAAGCATTAAATCCATCATGGAGCCGACCATACGTTTACGGCAAACAACCGCCAGGTTAAGGAAAATGATCCATGATATTTCTCCAACAGAACGTGCCAGAATGACGGGCATGATCCGGCGCATGCTAGAGACAGTACCTCCAGATATGATGGACGACACCCTAACAGAGTTATACATGCTGATATCAGCGGATCCGAATGCCCCACCCCATTCTCCGGGATCATCAGTGCACTCTCCAGGATACACCACTTTCGACCCACAGGCCCAATCGAGTCCTGTGTTTACATCTGAGGCTGGTTCCTGCCCGGAAGCATGCGACGCCTCTGAATACGAGTGGTTTAACCCACGCGCTCATGCAACTCCTATCGCAGGAGGATCAAGAAGAGTTTCATCACGATCGAGTCCATCCAGGGATCCTGCATTTTCCTACTTGCTGAGACTTTCCCATAACGCTTTCATGAATATGGTGGACTKGATGTGGAACTACTCCAACKCCAACAGTGGTTCGGTAGAAGTCAACGACAGTTTGCTGCGGATGTTAGTATCTTGGGGTATTGGACTGAGCTGCTTGAAATCAGCAACTTCTGGGTAAGAATTTTAAGGCTTTACTTCACTTTGACATTTACGCTTGCAATTCTGAGCAGTATAGGCTAAAGTCACTAGATAGATGAAGTACCGCAATTGTCCGCCATTTTAATGCAAAATACCAGCGGTAAATTTAAACGTTTATGTAGAAGACGGGATCAAACCTTTTTGGTTTCTATGGTGTTGGTTCCATCCGCCATTTTAGTGCAAAAATATGGACAATACATTGCGGTACTTTATCTAGGTATCTAGAGACTTTAGTATAGGCCCGCGTTCAGAGCCCTCTGGTGGATTGAACAGATAAATATAGGGTATAAATACAAATTAAATCGTATGTAGTGACACGGCAAAAACGAGTGTTTAAGCGAAATGAACGAAATAATAATCAAATATGGTTTTGGACATGTTTTTTATAACAAAGCCAGACCATCAGAGGTACTAAAGTAACTACTATCATTAATAGTTTCGAATGTGCACTGTTTGTTAAATATGTCGAAATCATCACATTGAATAGCTTGCAAACAAGCTGGTTTTTGTTTGTACTTTGTTTCACACTATTTATTGTATAATTTGCCGATGGTTTCGACTGGAGAGTCATTTTCAAGAAACCTTTCGTAATCGTAGAATTATTCGATAAATAGTGTGAAACAAAGCACAAACAACAACCAGCTTGTTTACAGATTATTTAATATACCTAGTGACTAATAACAATTATTACAAATTTAGTCTTCCATCTTCATATTATGGCATCATTGTTAGTCAAGCAACTGAAAATATGAATGGATATCTACACAGATATAAGCTGGTACAAAGCGACTTAACAACGTAGTACCTTACGAGCGAACATCCTGTTAACCTGTTACTGTTATTCATGCTACACGTAGGCTGTAGCCGACAGACGAACGCCCCACCCTACATTTTGTTCTTCTGCGCAACTATCTCTCGCGTGTCAAGTCATTTTGTACTAAGTATACCTATAATACGTACTACAGAACACATAACACTTTTTTCTATTGATGGCATTAATCCAGCGTTGTTTTTGTTCAGTTTCCCAAACCTGTCCAGGAAATCGATAAAAGCGTATGTTTTTGCTGCCACACGAATTCTCAATATTATTACAGTCTACGACACAACAATTTCTTTGACATTTAGGTATTTTTCAATATATTCCACACTTCCCACACAATATTAAAGCAAATGTAAACCGATGGAATTCGTGGTTGTCATGCTGTGTATACCTCAATTTTGCGTTACTTCACCACCGGTGGCGTTACTAGTCAACCTGCTCGCTCCCTATGCTTGATAAGCTTGACTTAAACAGCTTTGTACATACTTGACATTCGGTAATCCTTTACATTAAACATACTGTATTTTTTCACGCAGCTCACTGTATCAAAAGTTTTCACATAAAATAGTTTAATGTTAATGCTGTACGTTGCAATAACAGGAGCAAAAGTCTCCAGTTTACTGAGAATAACCTTTACACACAATCTTGCCTTGMATCGATCAATTATAAATTCGTGGTTCATCTTTTCGTTCTCAACGATGTAATTTTTCTTTCATTGCCCCATCTGGTCCACCGCACTAGAAAACATTGCTTCTCAAAGTGCAATTGTTCCAACATCTTCATTTTATTCGGCATTTTTATCTTCTGCAGCCATTGTACTACACTCCTCTTCATTTTGCTCTTCTATATTGGTTCGTAACGGTTGGAAAATTGCGTATTCCTTAAAACTGCAATAGTTTTAAACATCTTACAATTATTACTTTGCAGGTCTGTTGGTAATAGAGGCAGTAAATCGTATAGATATCGCAACTAACCAGAATCATTTGCTCTTTTTTTTTTAATTTCCACGAAACTACCTCAGCGTGAGAACAAAAGTTTCTATTCTGTTATATCTTCTGCGGTGCGACCTTTCGTTCCATTGTGCCCACACCGTTTAGAACAGTCCCGCCTTCTCAAAGAAGTGCAGTATCTCTTTCCAAGGTAAACTATGAAGATCTTCGGTCCCAATAAATTGAGAGCCAAATTCACCAAACCTTTGCCTCCCAGAGATCCGCAGTTGGTATAGAGGTGAATCGGAACCTTTTTCTCTTCTGAGCAGATCCTGCAGATGCTACACTCCGCTACACCCACATTATATAGGTGTTTATTGAGCCTCCCGTAAGGAGGACACCCACCATTAATCGCAATTGAAAACAACTCAGGCTTAAAAGCCAGTTGAGTTCCTAAGCAGGCGTAGGTCCAGTGATGAAGGCCCTAGATTACCTCAGTTCCGGCGCGTCATACCAATACAAGCAAAACTGGCCACAAAATCACTTTGTAATCTGAGGCATCAGTCTACTTTTTGGGATAGCAATAGAAAGTTGCAGTTGAGAAGATGTTAACCTAGGGGCCCTTTCATTGTCTTCAATACCTGCATGAGCAGGCACCCAAATCAAATTAACGCGATCATGTTGAGCCAACCTTATTAAATTGTTATGGCAGACCAGTAGAAGGCCGAGCGCACCCTAACACAGGTAAGGGCCCGAAGTGCCTATCGCAGCATAATGTGTAGATATGTAAAGTCACTAGATAGATAAAGTACCGCAATTGTCCACCATTTTAGTGCAAAATAGCAGCGGTAAATTTAAATGTTTATGCAGAAGAAGGGATCAAACGCATTTCGTTTCTATGGTTTCGGTTTCATCCGCCATTTTAGTGCAAAAATATGGACAATGAATTACGGTATTTTTTCTATCTAGTGACTTTATAGATATGCAATCCAGAGTACCCTCTACTGAGGTTCTCAGGAGCACATGCATAAAGGCCGCTTTTCAAGCTTCATACTCTACCCTTACGTGTAGAGGTTCCAATCCCAGAAGCATCTCCGTAGATACAGTAGGTGTCGTTCTCATACCACCGGTTATCATAAGACAGCCAAGCCGTGGAATTTGTCCTAGCAATGTCCTGATGCTGGATTTCACTGTGGAGCGCTACCATACCAGGGCCGCGTACGTAATAAGACGTCTTACCACACTTGTGTACTCTGGTTTAAGTCCCCAACTGTTTTCCCAAAAACTCATACACAACTACAGTGTTGCACACGGCTTTCGACTAATTTCGTTAAGAGGGGCGTTTACCTAGAGCGAATCGGGTCATTTTAAGCACCTACCGTTTTACATTTTACCGAGTTATTAGAAACTCTTTCGAAGTGAAATTTCGACATGGCAATGACAAAAGATGTAGCTACAACGTGGAGTTCGAGTTTTTTCTGAATTTGGTACGGTAATGTAAATATTTGTTGTTATATTTTGCTTAAAAATGCGTATTTTTGGCGAGCTATTTCTCGAAAACTAAGGCACATAAACGAAAAATTCGAACTCCACGTTGTAGCTACATATTTCTTTGTACACTACCAAAAACATGAGCATGATAAATGAGTAAAAACATTCAAAAAATCTAAAACCGCAAACCCTTTCCCACGAGTCCGTCACGAGAGCAGAATGCGAATGCCCATCCCCATCAGGTCCGTCGCCTGGTATCCACTGAACAGTGAGGCTAAGATACAATCCTGTCGGGAATGATCGAGCGGTATACGATCTATTCCGATATGACTGGATTTCTAAGATTGTATGTCTAATTAGTAATTATACGGGACAAGTTTAATGTTAAAAGCTCTTTCACATTAATTTACTGTCTGCCGAAGCAATGAGGAGGCGGAAGGAAAATTGTTACAAAAGTTCCTACAGAAATCATGCAGTTAGAATGAAATGTTATATAGTCCATATTTACAGAAATAAATGGGTTATTCCATATTTTTAATAACCTGGTATAATATCATAGTAAGTTACTAATATCATGCTTACTTTCTTATGCACACCCTACAGTCAGCAATTTTCCGAATATTAGTTTAGCCCGTCTGTTGCTCATACGATCTTTGCGCGACGTCAACCTATCGGCTACCCCCTTACGTCCCATGTCCCGCTGGTAATATGGGTTGCATAATTTACATTTCTGCCCGATCGCTCCAAGTAAATGCCCCTCTTAAAATGATCTGTCCAAGCCAGTTTGGAATACAGGATTACACCTAGATACCTCACCGTCGGTACCGGCTTCTGTTCGAGCGCATATGGACTTGTACATAGTTCTTCTAAGTTGCCTTTTGAACATTCCATTTATATAATCCATTACATTGTGACGACTTTAACTTTTTTGTCAGTATGTCTTTTAATCAATCTTTCATTTCCATAAATGTTGGTGAAATGTTTTCAAGGGTAGTTGCATTAATTATTAGATTTCTGGCTTACAGATTTTACAAACTGATTGTTGCCTATATAACAAAACTATTGCTAAACAAAACAATATCCCTTTCTTAAATGCATATTTGTCTTTCCAAATAGTGTTTACTAAATATTATGATAGTTCCTCCCTTCTAATACAGGGTTTCAATAAATGATTCATGCATCCAGGGCGCTTATGGAAATTATCGATTAAATCAATTTGCCGCCTCTCGGGAAAGTGACGTATATTTGTCATTTGTCGATTTTTGACCCTTCAACTACTATCGCCGTGCATATTGCAGTTTGGCAGCAGTTACAAAAAGGCGGCACAAAGTATTCAGAAATCAACACCGACCGCGTTGCATGAATCATTTATAGAAACCCTGTATAAACTGTGATCTTCTTAATGTAAGCGTACCAGTTGAAGGGTTTGTCTTTTTGTTAGATGCACCATCAGATTTCAGATAATTCTCACATAGGTAAGAGTAAAGGCATCGACCTCCGGTTTTCAAACTCATCTCGCTTGATTAAGGAGTTATAATAACTAACAAAAACGTCTATAGGGTTGCATTTGATTTTCTAAAGATATTTGATTTGCAATAAATTGTAAATTATTTATGCACACCACAAAATTCACTTTAAAACTATCCATCATTCGTTGAATTCGCTTAAACCATACTTGAGTTATGCCATTTTAAAAATTTGAAACTTGTTTCCTTCCTGTGTGTCGCGGTATAACAAAAACTGTAATTAAGTAAAGAATAATGAAATCATTATAAAGTTAAGAAGAAACGACACTTTCATGATAAGTTCGTCTAATTAATGAAATAAATGATACATCTAAGAAATGTTCACAGCTCTGGAGGAGCTATAGAACCACCAGGCATGGGCCCCACACCACCATTGGAAGAATTCAGCTCCGTGTGTTCAGAAGATTTATGTGGAGATGGAGGTGGACAGGAACCGCCAACGCCCAGAACTCCAATCAGATACCCAAGACCAAGACACAGGCGAATGCCCAGCAGGTGTCCCCCAACCGTTACCACAGTCAAGAAGCCATTGGACATACAGAGGATCCCAGACGATGTGTTCGGCAGAATAATGGGCAACATTTGGCCCATGCCGCAGGTCACGGAACAAAACAGCAACGATAGAATGATAGCTGCCTGGGGTATAAGCGGAATAAACTTCTTGCAGTCTCCCAACTCTTCTGCATCTGGAAGCCCTTCGAAATCTAGGTCAGGAATAAGTCCTTGCAGCAACTTGTCTGAAACCAGATCCCAAAATTTAGATGACAAGTTACTGTACTTACGTATAAAGAACATGGACGAAAGGGAGTTCAGTTTGTACTTGAACAAAGTGGCAGAAAAGATCGACCAAGTTACCAACGCAAGTTTCAGCGTTATATTGAAGCTTGCCTTGCTGGACAGCATGGAAGAGGGTTCTTCTAGAGTTGAAATATTGCAAGCACAGCCTGTTAAACGAAAACTCTTTTAAGCATCTGCCTTGTAGGTTTTTACTAACAACCAAAGATTTTGTAGTCATTAAAATATAATAAATGAACGTAAACTAAACCGAAAGAGGAGAAGACATAATAGATTTAGAGGAAAAGAGAAACCGCTTAGAACGATATTATACGCCTATGGCATCGTCTTAAAAAATCATACTGAATTCTAATGTGCGTTAATAATGTGTTCTAGTGTTGCATCCTCGTGTTTGTGTTACGGTTGTCATTGTTGTCGTCGTTACAGTGAAGTAGTTCCGTGTATCTAGCCAAGTGTATACAAAAGGTTACACAATTGTGGTTCAGACAATGCCTACGGAGCACATTAGCTCACGAAACAGATATATGAGGAAAACGTTGTCCAGCAATAACACATAAATCGGGCAAGACAAAGCATATGGAAGAATCCCAGCACTCATAAACGGTCTGGAACAAAATGGCTTCAATTAAAGAGGAGATATCTAGTTGGCAACACCAGAAAGAAAGAATAGAAGAAACCACCTTGATAGTGCGATAATCTAATATATAAAAAATGCACACAAACAAGAGTGATTCTGTAGAACATCATCCCGTTTAGAGCTCCAGCAAGCGATCAGACAAACAGACGAAATCACACAAGGCATCGTCGACATCATCATGAAAGAGCAACCTAAATAAGATACAACACAAATAAGAACAACTGCATAAAATACTAAGAGTTTAATCCACAATGTGCCCTATGTACTTAKGCTTGCGTTGCTATTGTTATTGTGATGTTTATGAGTCAGGGTTTGCCCATGTTGCATCGGGGGTGCCTCAGGGATCCATTTTTGGACCTCTTTTGTTATATTTGTATATCAGTAACCTGTATACTTGTCTTCCTGGAGTTAAGCTTCATTACTATGCTGATGATACTCAGCTGTATGCTCTTGTCAATGGGGGTAACGTTTTAGAGGTAGCAAATAGTTTAAATAAGAGTCCTAAGACTCTACAGGCCTGGTGTACGATAGGTTCATAATATCGTCTGTGATTTTATAAAATTAGGAATTAATAACTGTGATATAGCTTTAAGTAGACTTAACAGCACTAGAAATTTACACAAAATGCCTGCATAAGGTATTGCTTCCAATTGCGCAGGAATGATCGTGTATCGTACTTGAAGATTTAACAGATTTAAGTACAAATTTCTGTGTGAAGTTCACAAAATATTCAATAAAATGCCATTGCCACTGCTTTCAAAGATTGAACTTATGTCAGAAATTTACTCTTTTAATATAAAAAATCAGAATGCCATAATCACTCCAAAACATACAACTGAGAAATTTAAGACTTCTTTCACGTACCTGACTGCTAGATACAATACACTCCCTAGTAGGTAATATTAAGGACATGTCATTGAGCTCCTTTAGAGTCCGTCTTAAACAGCATCTGTTGTTGCATACATAAAATAAATATTGTTATTATTATTATTATTATTATTATTATTGCACTATACTGTAAACTTCAACTTTTTCAAAAACCTTAAATAACTCCGAAATAACACATGATAGACCACAAGTCAAGTTAACATAGTCGTCTTTAAATCCAACGAGTAATCCAATTTAAAAGACCAACTGAGGTAGCTCCAAGAAAAAATGGGACCCACTCTATGATTAATAATAATTTGTATATATTTCACGCCTTTTGATGTCCGAGACATAAGTTCGTATTCATATGTTGCTCGTTTGTATAATAAGGAATACAGCTTATCAGCTAGCAAAGTTGGTAGATTACGTCTTAAAATAAAAACTAAGACTTCCCATGGTTGCATTTTGCATATTAATCAAACCCGATATACTAAGTTTTACTTTGCAATACTATAATAGGTGTTTTAATTAAATGCTCTTGATAACTATTTTCTAAAAAGCTTTCATTACCCCTCCTACTCTTTGCTTACATACCACTTATCTCATCGTAAAATTAATCATATCCTGTTCGCTATATGTTTTATTTCCCCTTTATGAGGTTGACTGAAATTTTATACACAAAACATCTGTCCGGAAATATGTGACGCCGCGTCGGTCCATGCAGTATGGTCAACGACCATGAGCTAGAACTTCCTGAACGTTATGGTTGGATGTGGGCTGTTCAATTGATGCTGTGTTTTTGTCCAAAACGCATGTGCAGGGCTTTCCGGTAGGGTCTGAAACGCTACAAATCCGTACATATTTGCCAGTTTTTTACCTGTTACCAACGGTCTCTATTTTAGGACTTACTTAAAAAAGCACTAATAATAGTAACGCTTAACTATTTTTTGTCTAACCACAGAAAAATATGGTTTTCGAAATTTCTTCAGGTGAAGCTGTTATTGGTTCATTTCTACTTGTCTACACTGATTTCCAGAAAGCTTTTGACACGGTTGGTGACATTTTTCTTCAAAAAATTCAGCACTATGGTTTTTTCTCGCCACACGTATGTTTGCATCTTACTTATCTGAAAGACAGCAGTTGGTGACACATAGGAACTTTGCATCATACAGTATTTCTATCGTCCCACAAGGATCCAGCTTAGGTCCATTATTTTTTCCTTCAGAGGAATATTGATGCCGTAACAGTGTGTAGTGGAGCTACTTATTCACGTAAACACAGACCAATTATATTTTCTTATGCTCGTAAGAAGAAGTTTGATCAAAAATCTAGGAGTAATTTTTGATGCATGGTTCACCTAGATTCGTCTTTAGAAATTGTAGGGACTTTAGAAGTACAAAAACTATATGCACATTGTATTATTCATTCGGCGGTGTTACATTCTTAAAGCGCGACCTGGCGCGCACTTTACTAGATATACATGAACTACTTGATAAAAAATAACTACAAAGTAGCCTTCCAAATGTTACCAACTCATAATCACAGAATAAACAAATACCTATCCAGAATGCGCACTCCTGTCAACACCTTATACTTTTTTGTCTCATGACCGCCATTTTGTGAGGATATAAAGCTGCAATTACACGATTATAATAAAGGTTGTTTTACACTTCTGTCATAGAAGTTTCTCCTGCGCATTTCTTGTGTTATACACAGGCACTGTTAAAATATTAACATTTACTGTTCATACGACTGCAGTTATTACATAGGTAGGTATCAGCAAACATACCTTCAATTTTTGATTACCTTCGAAACTTGTGGATAATGCCAAAGGAAGTACTTCGTGTCTTTATCAACTGGCTTAAGTAGATGAAGAAGAAAGAATGGTACTGCATGAGATTGTAATCGGTTGTGTAAATCATTTAGAAAGATCTTCTCTTCAAAATGTTAACTGCACACTCTATACCATCAATGAAGATTTTCCACATATTCCATTAGGTCACGCTGTTGCTGTTGCTCACTGTTTAACTGTGTTTTAAATATTAAATCAAATTAAGCAAAACCATCACCCGCAACAGCAAACCTCTGAACATCCTTTGGAAAGCTAAAATAACGTAGTCTTTTCCAGCATACCTATACGTCTGCTGTTGCATTGCATTACAACACAAACACATTCACCAATCACCTATACTACGTTGCATTATTATAAATTATAACAATCACCCAAAAGTGATAAAGACATACAAAACTCAAAGTCAGAATACGTAATTTATATAACACATCTGTAATTGTTTAACGGCGGTGAGCGGTTGACAGTTGTCAGTCAATATCAATATCACAAAACATGGCGGATTGAAATTGAGCGGACCCTTCCTCACACCCAGAGTGCTTATTCTGGTTGTTTTATTTTTCTGTGTCATAATTTCCACAATCTCTATCAAAATTATTAGTATTCCTAGAAATTTTTGTTTTATCAAAGTCAATCATGTGTTTAAACAGCTACGGAAGATTTACCTATCGTATGTGTTCTTCCAAACACGTACCTACCTTTCTTTTAGTTTGAGCTATGTAACAATTGCCGCAAGAACAAGTAATTTTGTAAACACCTTCACTTTCTAAATGTACTTTATTTTTATTAGAACTTGAAATTTTATCTAAATAATTATTATACGTACTATCAACAACTAAAATAACATGCTTTCTAAGTATCCTCTTTATTTTTTCCGAAAGGCCTTGTACATAAGGTAAACTCAACTTTAATTTACTTTGTCCTGGCTGAGAATTTACTTGATTTGGACGAGCACTTTTATTAAAAACTAACCCTGATTTAAGATGATGTATTTCTTTTTGTAAAGAACTTTCGTCTGAGATTTTTTGTCCTCTAACAAATAACGTCTTTATAAGACTATTCTTTTTAATGGGAGGGTGGTGGGATGTGACAGGTAAATCTGTCTGTGTGTGTTTTCTGTAAACCTTGTGCCCTAACTGTCCAGTGTTTACTCTGTAAATTTGGATATCCAAGAAAGATAAACTACCATTGCTTTCTGATTCCATAGCAAATTTTATGTCAGGATTTTGACTATTCAAATGATTTAGAAACGTACCTTCCATGACGTGGGGCCAAATAACAAAGGTATCATCTACATATCTATACCAACATTTTGGCTTAAACTGAAAATTTTCCATAAAGAAATTGGCCACTACAGGAGTTAAAGGTGAACCCATTACAGCATTGCACAACCTGATTTTTGTTCATAAAAATTACCGTTTCATTTAGAAATAAGTTGATTTTAAACAGTTTTCTGATAATCTGGCTATCGTGTCAGGGGATCTCATTAAGTTTGGATTTGATGATATCTATCGTTTCAGGAATGGGTACTWTCGTAAATATAAAAACCACGTCGTCAAAACTAACTAAAATATCAACTTCTGAAATACGTTTTATAACGTCAATAAAATAAAATAAATTCTTAATGAAACTACTGGTTTTTCCTACATGAAGTTTTAAATAGTTAGCACAGAATTTTGCCAATCTGTAACAAGAACTACCAATCGTTTTGACTATAGGTCTTAATGGCATATTAGTGTTATGGATTTTGGGCAAACCATACAAATTAGGTACCCTGCAATCAGAAACAGTTAAAAAAGACTTCTGCGTTCTCCTCCTTCAAAATATTTTAAATTTTGACAAGATCATTAGTAATTTTGAAAATTTTTGAGGTAGGATAAGCTTTGGTATGTTTCCTCATCTGATAACTTTCTAACTTAAGTCTCATAATACTTAGAAATGTTGCTGCGCAAGTTTAAGAGATAGTTTTCGATTTCGAGAAACGATTCTGACTAATTTAATGACAGGCACATTAAGTTTCGATAGGATGCTCATCATTCAATTAATGGAACACCATAAAGCCAACAAGAAACCCCGTGATCCGCGAACCCTGCTTCCGCTGTACCAGATCCCGGGTTCAATAAATCCGAAATGGCGCAAGTTTTTCTTCCTCTGTTTGACGTTTCGTCACGGTGATTTATTAGGCGAAGCGGTTACACCGAATGGTATAAAACTGAGAAACGAATCGAGAACGGTCGTGCCGTCGTCCAAACGAACAGATCGGGCATTGTAAAATTGCGAAATCCGTGGAATTGCCGATTTTACGGTCGCGATAATTGGCGGAGACGTAATTAATTGAATATGTCCCGGGAGGGTTCTTGTTTAAACATCGATGTCGTTTGTGTTCGCAGAGAACGAGTTCCTTGTAGACTGCGTCGTTTTTCATCAGTACTTCAGTGTGAATGACAGGTTTATTGGAACTTCAGAAATAGATTGGGAATTTAATGTGACCAATTCTTTCTGCATTCAACTTACCTTATGCTCATTTAAAGGTGCTAATAGTGTGGATTATTAACAAAAATGACTTATTAAACATGAGTGCACAAAGTAACGGGATCTTTTTTTACCTCTTTTTTTATTTTCCAAAAACTTCTTATCATATTTAGCTGATGTTTTGTGAAATAAACATTAAATATTTAACTGTTGTCATTGCTCAACATTTCATGTATCATCGTATTAATGTCATTGCTACCGAAGCGGTACGTCTTTATGGTGGAGCTCATCTAAATCGCCAGATTCCTTCAAATCTTATGTCTGGAAGAATTCACCAAAGATTTAGCAAAAAATACTATTTAGAATTGAAAACTGATCCATTTCTCTCGGAGGGTTTTTTTATAATAATTATTTTTTTAATTAACTTTAGGTAAAATCCATCTTATTCACTAAAAGCGCTATCAACTAATACAGAGCCATCGTCAGTACCAGAATAAGTAAGCAAAAAGGGGGGGAACTTTTACATTATTTTGAAAATGTCAAAAATATAGAGACAAGCACACTTGACTCCAAACCAACAAGAAACCTGCATGCCAGTAACAAACACGTAATATTAATTTTAATCAAATAAACAATTTAGAACTGGACAATTAAAATTGCAAAAATCATTTAGAATAGTCAAATTTCGGTCCCTAATAATTATATACATTTTTAAAATTTCCAAATAATTTAATTTTGATGATTTATTGCATAAATGTAACGGATTTAAATTGTTCAGTGTGGCAGTGTTTTTACTTAACAATAAATGGTTTGCTAACGAAGAATGTGTAACTACAATATCTGTATTTTTATACTTTTCGAATTGTTTTAAATGTTCCTTACCTCCAATTAAAAACCGCTGCAAATTGAAATCAATACTTCCACATCCAATTGTCAAAATTACATTTACGTTTTTATATCTTATACTATACGATTAGTAATCAGGTTTTGAGCATTTTTTTCTCTCTACACATTTTTGCTAAGACAAACAGTCCTCGTGATATTAGCAAAAATACATATATTTTAAAATCATTTTTTTCCAAATAACTATAAAGTTATTAACTTAACAAAAAAATTACAAGCGTGCTTTCTGATCAGAAATTTGATTTTCTATATAATACCAAAATTTTAAAAAATCGTACTAGCAGGGTCCAAAATAGGTTTTTTGGAAATATTTCGAAAATGTCAAAATTTTTAATAAATTTTCTAATACACTTTTTGTGAGAAATTTTATTTACTATCTGATGGTATTTTCATTTTTTGAATATATTAAATATATTCGGAGATATTTAGGAAAAACCGTTTTCTTTAAGTGACGCTTTTTTGCTAATGTCTTCTAAACAGTTTGCTGCACCGAAAATTTATAAGAGCAAATAACACTCGCAGTTATACTACTAATCACATACTATAACGAAAAAAAATAACTTACCCCACAAACAATAGTTTGCTTTGGGTAGTTGAGATTTATACGTTTGCCAAATTTCAAGTTCATATATTAAGTCTTTCGAAAGTTATCGTATCGACAAACAAAACCAGACAGACAAGAAATTTTTTTGCTCAAATTTTGTTTTTTCGCGTTTTCGACCATTTTAAAGCAGATGAGCAAATAAAAATCTTTGAAATTTTTTTTGCGATACAATACTTTCCATCCGTTGGATGGGGAAGTAAAAAGAATATTTATATAAGTATATTTTTTTTCTCCAAATTCCTTTATTCTTAATACGGTAACCGGTTTCGAGGCTATAAATCCGCCTCATCATCGGACCATTGGCTACAAATGAATCATAAATCTATATACATTTAAATTTTACATTCAATTTAGCTTACAATAAACCATTGTCATTCTGACGGTTTTGATTTGACATTAATATCATTGCCACCTGAACGCTAAACTTTTTTTAAAAAAGGCTGTTTATTAGATATGTAGGTTCAAAATTTACTTGTGAATTTAGTGTTATTTCGTCAGGACATGTATGGGATCTTATTTCTAAAATTTATAATGAATTTAGCAATTGGCTCCTTTGCTCAATATGTAAAATATCAATATCGTTATTAATTTCGAAAGTGTGATTTGCATCTAAAAGAGAATAATCTTGTGCCAATCGCCAAGATCTTAAATGTTATTTTATTCTAGTTTTAAAATTTTTAAAGGTTCTGCCTATATATACACAGTTACAGTCATTGCATCGTGATTTGTACACCCCACATTTATCCATCATTGGTACTATATCTTTATTATTAAATAAAACTTTTGCCAAATTTAAGGTAGGTTTAAAAGTAATTAATATATTTTCATTAATTAAAATATTTTTAATTTTGTTGCTAATCTTACCGACATAAGAAATTGAATAATATTTTTTATTAGATTGCGAAACATTAMTTTTGGCAAAATTTTCATATWTTAATTTATTATWTAGTTTCTTATTTAACAATTTTATCAACTGTTCTGGTTTTTATACAATTACTWACTGCTATTTATTTCATTGTATTTAGCTCGTTATTAAATTTAGGGTGATTTAAAGKTGCTTTTATTAATCTCTTTAAATTACTATGTAAAACAACTATTTTGTGCATAGACTTACTGTGTATAGATATTCCAGTAGCAATGTATTCGAAATGTATTAAATTCAATTTTAGAATTAACCTTTTCTAATAATATATCTAAAAACATTAATTTGTTCTCACGTTCAATTTCTAAATCAGACTGAATATTAGATTTGTTAGCATTCAGGCGGTTAACAAAAGTTTTTAATTCTTCTAAATTACCTTTCCAAATACCTAAAATATCGTCTACATATCTTTTGTAAAATAAAATTATCTTCATTCAAATACCAACAAAATTCTTAATCTTTTCAGAAGCTGACAAAGGAGACTGTATGGTCGTTCTAGACAAAATAACTGATGGAATAGACATAGGATTTGTGAATTGTGAAATCCTAACAGCATTTTAGCTAAGATTTTGAAGAATAATTATTAGTTGAAGCGGATAACCCGTACTCAGACTCACTTATAGGCAATGAGGTGCAATGTCTTTGTCGATGCAATGTTTTAAAGCGATTTCCTTATGTGTACATGAAATTAATACTTTCTTAAGTAATAAGGGCATTTACATCCTGAACTGAAAAAAGATAAATGGCTATAAATGCTTTATTTTATGTCTGACGCTACAATGCGTCTCAGCGAACTAAACCTAATACAATTAATTAGGTAGCTGATTGAACGTATGTGCTTTGTCTCACTTGATTTATCAGATAACTCGGACGATCGTTTCGACCTAAAACGGTCATTGTCAAAAAAGATAACAGCGTTATACTAAATTCAGATTTGCAGAATTTTGTTTACAACCCCTTTTTTACAGGGGTTGTAAAATACAGTTGTAAAATCTCTCGCCTGGGATTTGAATTCCCACTTTATAAATTCGGCAATATCAAAGGCGTAGTGGACGTGGGAATTTCTATTTGTGTATTTGCCAAACGTTTTTTCTGATGCTGAGCTTTTTAATTTCCAAAAGTTCTAAAAGGTTCAGTTTTTTACCTTTCGTTTAGCAATATAAAACTTTGACGTCGTTTTCATCTAAGTGATGGTTATTTCTTAACCAATATCAGCAAAACCTGTTGTGCTATTGTTTGTTTTTATATTCGCAACATGTTTTTTAGTTCTGTTTTTAATAGCTCTACCTGATTGTCCTATGTATAACATGTCACATTGCATGCATTTTATTTCGCAATTGCCGTTTTTGTTCAATTTATTGGATTTTGGCTTATTGTTAACTAGAAGACCTCCCAAATTGCACTTATTAACCTCTATTACTTTTATTCCGAGTCTATTCAGCCTATTTTTAACACAAACACTAACTCCTTTGACATAATTTACTGCGGGAAAAATATGTTCTTTTTCATTGATGTTGGCATTGTACAGCATTCTTTGTATTCTAATGTTATATTGCTTTTTAAGTATTTGGTCCACAATTATCCATTAATAAAGGCTATTTGTTTAATTGTCGTCAATCCTTTTTCGAAACTTTCTTTTCTAAGTGGTATATTTATTAGTCTGTTTATTAAACTATAAAACACGGAATGCTTAATCTGTAATGACTGATTTGAAGAAGCCGGAATTGTAACATCTGATTTTGTTGGTTATCTATAAATTTCAAAGTCTATTTTACTATTTTTTACCTACATTGATAAGTCCAGAAAATGAAGAACTCCATCCTTTTCTTTTTCTAGGGTAAATTGAATCTTTTTATTTATTGTATTTAGGAATTCTAAGAATACATCCAACTGCCTGTCAGTTCCCGTCCAAATACAAAAAAATATCGTCAACATATCTAGTCCAGAATAATAAATACATTTTTAATAATTTCATTTTTCTTTACAAAAAGCTTCTCTCCGAAATTTGACATGAAAATTTCGGCCAAGACTGAAGACAAAGGTGAACCCATTGGCAGTCCATCGTCTTGCTTGTAGAATGTGTCATTAAACGTAAAATAACTTTGATCTATGCAAATTTCCACAATATTCATTAGTTCAGTTTTTTCTATGTTTGACAGGTGGCAGTTCTCTATATTTTTTTGAGGATTGTTAAAAGTTCATTTTGGGGGATAGAAGTGAAAAGATTAGACACATCAAAGGTCAACATATTTATGCGAACAAGTTTTCTCTTCCATGAACTTAACAAAAACAAGCTAATAAGCGAAACAACTGTTAAATTTACAGTCGAGTCCTAAATTACTAAATTTTTTGAGAAATACCGTTATTCGCATGGATTTTTAATATAATTTTTTTGTTTGTATTCTCTACCATTACGGCTAGCTCTTTCGGCGTAAAAGTTTGCAGACCACTGCCCTAACCTTAATAGTATTCCTAGTGCTTTTCGTTCTTGCTGTCTTCTTCCAACTATTTGTTTTCTTCTAGTTTTGACGCTGGTTTAAAATTTAATAAACCAAATAATAAATAAGACGTTTACTACACCATACAGGTGTCCTTTTCCTGCAGACAACTGCAAATTTGCTTCATCAATTCATGTTTTAAGATGGTCAGAGAGATATTAATAGACCACATCTCACTCTGCAGAAACATTAGTTAGCAATCATCTCCACCTATTGCTTCTCCTGTTTCCATTTTATCATGCAAAACGCAATTTCTCACCCATCATTAGATTTGAATACACCCACCTTCCAATTATACAACAATAACCAATCATTAATCACATGGCTAATCACCATTCATGCCCACTCGATAGCTTACAAAGACCACGCATCGCCACTTTCGGGGTCAAGATCTCAATTTTTTCAAGATGAAACCATGATATAATGAGCCCACTGAGAAACGGTGCAGAGAAACGAAGATACTCCCAGTTCTTGCATATTATATCAGTTTGTATTACACTAAAAGTGTAATAGCTAAATCAAAATTAATATAGTCTAGCGAAGAGTAGCAAAGTACGTTTTTATATTTTGCCAAAGATCGACATTCAATTTTTCTGCCATAAGCGTAAATGATCTCCATTGTCTTGTTTTTACTATGAGCAATCTTCACGAATAGCTCTAATTTGATATTTTCAATATATTCACCTTTTAGGGGAACCAGTTCATCACATTTAGGTATAAGCTTATTTTCATCGTTAACTATTACTTGCTTTAGTTTGCCAATGTTCGGTGAGTAGAACAACTTCAGGGAAATTAAATTCTTCCAAGGACACCTCTAGGTTGTACTTGCAGTTCGACAGACACTAGGATATTGTCGGTAATGTTACAGTTCAAGATTTTTGTTTTGGAGATTTTCTCGGATGAAAAAATCTGCTCACTTCAGCACCTTCGGGCTACACTTGCGGATTTTTACTTTTCTCAAGGTTACTGTAATCAATCGTCACTTTAAACCTGACGTATGGACTGTCAAATTTGTTTTCAAGTAGCTCGCACTGAACATCCGGGAAATAAACTCTTAAGTAGTCACAAAAAGTCTGGGAAGTATAGTATTTTTGTCAATTCTCGTAACATACAAAAAAACCTTTTTACGAACCTTGATGTTAGATGTTCCGGTCTCAGTTAGTGTTCCCACAATAACTTTTCGAGTTTTTGGTCGACTTTGAGCTGTTACTGTTGCAAAAGTGCTCGGTTGTTTTCCAGAATGATTTTTATTAAGATGAGCGACGTCATAACCCAACGAATTCGTTGCAGTATCAGATGTTTTATTTTTCTTGTAATAAGTTCGCAACCCCAGTTGTTTACGTTGTTGTCCTTTTTCTTATCCAGAGTCAGTTTTTTATAGCCTTCCCCGATGTTTCTTTAGTGCTGTTTTCTCCAAACTTATCACGAAGTAAAACGACCTTTTCGTCTAATTCCGTAACTACTTTTTGATATACCTTATTTTCCCTATTTAGGGAATAGTTTAGGTCTAATACGCCCATAATTTTTTTTGTTGATGTCACTACTGGGAATGCACGTCAAATAATTCTAGAAAGTCAACTTTTCATCAGCGTTTTTGTTGCCACTGGTTATTGCACATCTTGAATGATACACAGTGCACGTGGCTAAGCCACATTTTGTGTTTTCGGGAATCAAAATCGGACGTGCGCCCGTCTCGGTCGCCATCTTGACTCTTCACATTTGTCGCAAAAAGTCGTTTATTCGTTCAATTATTAAAACTCGTTATTTCTGTGGAATGCATTCATCACCGCTTTGTTTTGTGAAAGTTTTATCGATCTCCTATGCCAATATCATTTTAACATTCAAGTTGCTTTAACCACTGAACGTTGGTAACACGTACGAGTGTTTTGTTTTTCTAAAAGTAATTCTTTTCGACTGGAAAAACTAGCACGCCTATGCTTTATTCTAAATAAAAGTACCGTTTACTTCTACAATAAATCTCCCCGGAGTCTATCAATCCAATATATTTAATAAATAGACAAAGCGCTTTCAGCTATAATTAACCATAAAATAAGGAATACAAAAGAATTTATAAAACTGACATTGTCAAAATCGAAATAAGCAATCTTGACTTCAAACAAAAAAGTAGCCTGTATGCCAAAAGCACAAACGACGATTGTAATTCTGTTTATATTGTTCAAACGGGAAGATCTAATTTTCAATTAGAGGCATTGAACACTTAAAACAATATGAGAAATATAAAAATACCGATATAGTTAATACAAATTCTTCGTTAGCAAATCATTTATTGTCATTTAAACACACTGCCTCTTTAAATAATTTAAATTCTTTACATGTTTGCAATAAATCTTAAAAATTAAATTTTCTAGAAATTCTTGAAATATACAAAATTATAGATGACGGTAATTTTACAATTTTGAATGATTTTTGTAATTTTAGTTGTCCTATTCTAAATTCTTTATTTAATCATTGATTTCATGTTTGTGCTTTCTGCATACAGGCTACTTTTTTGTTTGAAGTCAACATTGCTTATCTTGATTTTGACAATGTCAGTTTTATAAATTCTTTTGTATTCCTGTTTTATATTATGAGGCACTGATGATGGCTAATTATAGCTGAAAGCGATTAGCCTATTTATTAAATATAGTGGATTGAGAGACTTCGGGGAGATTTATTGTAGAAGTAAACATTACTGCATATATCCACTTAGAGAAAAATGGACCAGTTTACATTGTTTAAATAAACGTAGCTTTATGCCTTTCAGTTGTTGTATAAGTGATTGTAGAAATCTATTAATAACGTAAAGAAATTATTTTGAATGAGTATTTTTAATGAAGTTATTTGAGAATACTTTTTACTTTGTTATTATTTAAAATTCTGAACATAAAGGGTAAAAATTTCAGGTGTATTTTTATGTTGTAATAAAAATGTTGCTGAGAATAATAATTTCAGAGATATATTTAGGAACAGCTATATTTATACTAAAAATAGAATTTATGTTGTAAACGCTAAAGTATATTTAAAATGAGATTTTTTTGTTTTTATTGCATTTATTATTATAGTCTCCTAGACTTTCGTATTTCCTTTACGATGACACTTTTGAGAAATGTTAACAACCGGTAAGCGATTGAAGGAAAAGATTAGTTCAGTTACGATTATATTACAAAAATAAACACTATTTTGCTAACGTAATAACAGTGGATCAAGCAACCAACTGAACAATTCCCGTCATAAAATCTATCAAAAATGCACTGTTCGCTGCCTATACGATAATGAAGTGTTTAGCAAGTTGCTTGTCGCTTTCTATTTTACGTTTAATAACTATTCACGAGACCATCGTGTCACCAAATACCGAAGCAGCCTTTATTTTCAGCACGCAAAAAAGCAGCGATTTTTTGTCATAAATCATGTAGACTATCTGACTTTCACTTTGACGTTCGAACTGCACACAAACGCACGAACCATGAGACGTAGAAAATTATTCGCGGACGCAAAAAAGAGCGATGAAATTTGTTGTTTATGCAAGACGAAAAGGTCTATTATCGCAGTCGCGGTAMGGCTCATCCATCGATAGAGAAATCGCTATTCCCTAATTCGMTTTTGGATAGKGCAATAGGATTCTTAAACGGTGCAGATTATTTGGCTCTTCATCCCTCTCCTGCTGGAAAACTAGCTCATTTTCATTCAAMTTCAAGGGTATATCGATATGTGTCTGGCCTACCATATAAAATGCCACAGTATTAAAACAAAATTTAATTTATACAACATAAGACATAGATTTGGCAGAATGTGCATCAAACAATTCTAAACCCTTGCCAACACATCTTGTTCTCCAAACCACTACTCAATGGCACATATGACTTTATTATTTGTTCAAAATCTGGTACCTTTTAAATCTGTTTAATTTTGGAATAAAAACAAATAAAAAAATAATTTGGGAATAAATAGTAATCTGACGGTGCTAAATCAGCAGAATAGGGCAGGTTTCAACCAATTCAAAGCTAATTTTATCATTTGGCCGAAACCTTTCTCATTCCCAAATCGTAATGAACAATATGAAACAAAGATACGAATGATTTTAGCGTCCTTAATGTTATATACTTAATATATTTTCGAGAGGATCGCTGTCACTACAAAACATTGAGAAAAAATTATTAATCAGAAGTTTAGATTACGCCTGTAATCTCTGTCAAATATGAGAACCTCAAAATATCGTCTGACAAGAATTCAAACAAAATTTTGAAAGTAATTAAACAAATCACCAAGGAGGCGAGGCGTCATAGAAACATCGTGCCAACCTGATTAAATTTAGACCTATCCACGAGAAAGGGACTACCTACCTAGATCACGAACTACTTGTTAAAAGATAACTACATGAATTCTTCAGACTTGATTGACGTTATAAAATGGATTGGATTGGTAATCCTTGCCACAGATTGGCAAATTTTTGTGCTAACTATTTAAAACTTTATGCAGGAAAAACCAGTTGTTCCATCAAAAAATTTTCAGACCTTATTGACGTTATAAAAGGTTTTAGTATTTCAGAAGCTGTTATAGTTAGTTTTGACGTGGTTAGTTTATTTACGAAAGTACCCATACCTGAAACGATAAATATTATCCGATCCAAATCTCCTAGGTGACACTATAGTCAGATCATCTGAGCACTGCTTAAAATCAACTTATTTCTTATAGAAGGCTAATTTTTATGAACAAAAATCAAGTTGTGCAATGGCTTCACCTCCTGTGTGCCAATTTGTTTATGGAAAATTTTAAAGAGGTAGCGAATAACAGTTTTCAGTTTAAGCCAAATTGTCGGTATAGGTATGKAGATGATACTTTTGTTATTTGGCCTCACGGTATAGAGGAGTTAGGTAGGTTTCTGAATCATTTGAACAGTCAAAATCCTGACATAAAATTTACTATGGAATTATAAAGCAGTGGTCGTTTACCTTTCTTGACTATCCAAATTTACAGAGTAAACACTGGACAGTTAGGGCACAAGGTTTACATAAAACCAACACAAACTCAAAAGAATAGTCTTATAAGGACCTTATTTGTTAGAGCACAAAGAATCTCAGATGAAAGTTCTTTACAAAAAGGCATATATCATCTTAAATCAGCGCTAGTAAAAAATGGTTTTAGCAATAAGAATATTTGGTCAATTTTTAATAAAAGTGTTCGTCCAAATCAAGTAAATTCTCAGCCAGGACAAAGCAAATTAAAGCTGAGTTTGTCTTATGACAAGACCTTTCGGAAAAATTAAAGAAGATAGTTACAAAGCATGATATTTTAGTTGCTGATAGCACGTATAATAATGTAAATAAAATTACTAAAGATAAAGTACACTTAGAAAGTGAAAGTTTTTACAAAGTTACTTGTTCTTGCGGAAAGTGTTCAATAAATAAACTAAAAGAAAAGTGGTACGCGTTTGAAAAACGTACCAGGCTGCAACAGAAATCTTCCGTAGCTCATATTTGACTTTGACAAAACAAAAATATTACATAGAGAAAATATTATTACAAACGTCTAATAAAAGAAGCTATAGAAATTTCCAGGAATACTAATAATTTTAATAGGGATTATGTAAAATATTAGTTGGGTGACATTTGGTCGGCTATTTTGTAGTTATCTCCTATCATGTAGTTTGTGTATATCTAGTAGATAGGCAGTTCCTTTTTTCGTCGTTAGGTTTAAACTGAATCAGGTTAGCACGTTCAAAATTTTGTTCGAACCCGTGTCAGACGATATTTTGAAGTTCTCGTCTTTCACAAATATTACAGGCGTAATCGAAAAAATAATTTTTTGTCGGTGTTTTATAGTGGCAGCGATCCTTCCGAAAACATATTATCTAGCAATGCTTATGTTTTGTATAAACAATTAGATTCTTCTGGACCACAAAGTTTACCCTTTGTTCTCTTCAATATCAGTGAGACAGTCACAGGTGTTTAGTCATATCAGCCTTGGAATTCTGTCCTAATCCAGTGACGGCTTCGTTTTACAAACACTGGAGTATCACTGTCGTTCTGAACAGCGGACATTCTTGATATTCAACCAGTAACAATGCGTGGGAATGTGTCTATTTTTACGAAACGAGTCATATGAGAACTCTTTTCGAGCTAAATAGTATAGAATCAATTGGCTGGAATTTGGAATGATGTGTTACTTTAGAAAACACAAGAAAGTACCAGTGACGTGCTCAGACAGTCTTAAATACTTCATTTTTATAATTGCATAAAGATCACCGTTTTTTAAATAGATCATTTCACATAAATTGTTAATGAAAACTTCCAAAGATATTGACCTTAAGCCTAAATAGATTGTGCTTGCTTACACAGTTCTTGTCCCTTTTTACACTTTTCATGCATAGGTAAAAGATTTAGTCAGTCTATACGTTGAAGTAATGGTCCACCTACAGATGCAATCGCATTTTAATAGGTGGTTGCGCTAGTGTGATTATGCCTAACCCAATATTATGTTAGTTAACAAGCTTTAGAAACCTTATAGCCGGAAGGGTATTCTACAAGCCCATTAAACCAGTCGCTTTGCCTAGGGCTTCTTGCTACACAGCTAGGCAAGTCTGACAAAAATATTTTTATAAGTTTATTATAATCTGCAGAGATAAATTATTTGTTCTGTTGTTTTCTGATTACTGTCTTCCACGTAGTAACGGTACTCTAATGCCACCTCGAATACTTTTTAGAAACAATCGGTTAAAAAAGGAAAGCATACAAGTTCAGCAAATGTCTTCACGTAATACTAGTCTAACAAGATGCATTTTCTACATTCTTGCGTAATAGGTACACTGTAAAGCCATACAGTATGTACATAATTATTCGATGTTTAGTTGATATTCTTACATTTCTACAACTGACGTGATATTGATTAAATTAAAGGTGTGATAAATGTGTCTGATTTAATAGGTCTAACAGTTTCCCTAAACTAAAATCGCACCGCTTTTTGAGGTAAAAATTACGAGACTTATTTATAAGTTTTACACAAATTGATATATAAAGACTTATTGCAGGGAATATATAGGTTTATTTGGTGAATCAGTATAGATAGTAGCCAGTTATCTAGTACATACGAGGTGTGGCTATAAAATAACGGGACTGATGTAAAAAAATTTATTTTCATTTTATACATAATTACTTATTATCACCTTCAATATACACACCCCTTCTCTATCCCTGCAACGCTCCATGCGAATTTTCCATTGTTGGAAACAGTGTTGGAAGTCATCTTCTGTCAACTCTTTCAGGACTCTTGCCGCTTTTTCTTGAACAGCTTCTACGGATTCAAATCTCGTACCTTTCAATGCAGATTTCACCTTAGGGAAAAGATAAAAAGTCACATGGTGCTAGGTCTGGCGAGTAAGGTGGATGTTCTAACACTGGCATGCTGTACTTGGTCAGGAACCGCTTAACAGATAACGCGGAATGAGCTGGCGCATTGTCTTGGTGCAAAATCCATGATTTGTCCTTCCGCATTTCGGATCGTTTTTTTCTTACTCTTTCACGAAGTTGATCAACTGCACTCAAGGTAGTAATGTTGATTAATTGTTTGACCTCCAGGAACCCAGTGAAGGTACACAATCCCATGAATATCGAAAAAAACAATCATCATTGCTTTAAATTTTGACTTGCTCATTCTTGCTTTTTTGGCTCTCGGTGAAGTTGGGCTCTTCCAATGCATGCATTGGCGCTTCGTTTCCGGATCGTAAGTAAAAAACCACGATTCATCACATGTTATTACCCTTTCCAAAACATTTGGGTCATTTTCAATGGCATTCAAAGTGTCAGTACAAACATTTTTGCGAGCTGCTTGTTTTTCAATCGTGAGAATTTTTGGTACCATTTTTGCACACACTTCGCATGTTCAAATTGTCACGTAAAATTTGCCGTACACATTCATTATCAATGCCTGCAGATTCAGCAACTGCACGAATACTTAATCGACGGTCAGACCGCATCAAATTAGCAACTTTTTCGACATTGTCATCAGTTTTTGATGTTGAAGGACGACCTGGCCGCGAATAATTTTGTGAAGGAAATTCATTTATGTGCGTTTATGAAATATTTGGGGTAGTTGTCTCTGGTGAGAATACCAATGACTTTTTTATGTTATTTTATGAAATATGGGATCGCCTAGATTAATAGATCCGTTTAGTTATTTTTTGTTTTATATCATGATTCGGGTTATAATTAATAATTCTATTGGAATTGGTAGGTTTTGTGCATCAATGTATTGTTTTCTCTAATTATGGTTAGATCTAGAAATGGAATTTGTTTATATCGATTTCAAAGCAAAATTCAACCATTTCCAAAAATAGTCCTCTTTCAATTTCTGTGAAACATTTGATAAATCTCCATTTTTCTTTATTGTCTCCAGTACTAATTATTGTTTAGGTATGTTAGTGAAAAGAGATTTCACATTTAAAGTTATTAAAACGTAATTGTTAGTTGGTAAGAGGTGGACGTTATATGGAGAAGTGGAAATGACGTCATACAAATACAGAGTTGAATGGATAGTTGAAAGATCTAAATTAATGTCGAGGGATATTTTCATTTGTTAAAAAATATAATAAAATGAAATTAGCTGTTATTATTTTTTGAGTGGTTTTCTTTATCTCAGATAAATTATTTGCACTTCGGTTTTTTTGTGAATAATTTTCATGGATATCAAATATTTTGATATGGTTGAATTGAGAATTGGAAGATCTTTTCGATGCCCCTCCGCATTTGAACTTTTTGACATGTGATGTACTGGGGAGTGGGGAGGGCTAGAAAAGGGAAGCTATTACCCCCTAGAAAAAAAGTTGAAGTTTTTCAATATTTTTCCGACAACATAACTATTACGGAATTATTCATCGTGGCTCGTTTTTTTAATAACAGTCATAAGAGAGATGTTTGAAGAATGAAACTCCAATCTGGTGGTAGAAAACAATACAATAAAACCCACATATAGCATAAACTGACTAGCTGATAATGAATTTTCACCTACATGCGATTTAAAAGCATGTAAAAATAACAGAAGCATCGCTAGCTTCTAAACTTAGACCACCAAATCGATAAGTGCCTTCGACTTGGAACAAAGCGAAAAAGCGCTTCATGATTGGATTATTAATGGATGATGAGGCATCTGGCAGGTAAACGAGCAGGTGTTTGCAGTAACTAGGTCACACAACCGGGTTTCTTTGGCAATCTAATTCGCATGCAAGGAATTAACTAGAGTTTACACATGTAATTTGGCTTGGACGTCGTTTTGCAACTGCAAAGCTGGCGGTTTAATTTTGGAGTCACATACTGTAATACCACGTTGACATTAACATCTTACAAACTGGTGTCAAGATACTTAACTCATAATTTGTTATTAAAGGTACTGGTAGATATAACCGGTTGCATATTATAGTAATGTGGTATTAATTAATATTCAAAAACGTGCATAACATGGAAGAACAGTTTATTCCTTTCTCTTGAGCATTGCATCGTGAGAGTCTGTTGATTACATTTTCATCATTCTCCACATGGATTTTGGTTCCTATTATTTTGTGTAGGGGCAAAAATAGATGACACTACACTACACAGTTACTTTTCGATCTTATTATAGTATCTTGAAGTTTTGTTTGTTGGTAAAACTAATCTTTATGTATTAATAAACAGCATAGACACATTCATCTTCGTTTTTATCTGTCTCTTGCAATATGAACTTCAAAAACTGCCTCAAATTTAGACTGATTGGTGCCTGTTTCATTCAAACCTTCTGTCCATCTTACTGTTATTTTTCTTGATCATATAATGATAAACCTTGCACTAGCCAGCCTACTCAATTGAGGTAATAAATTGTACAACTGCTGTTTCGCCGCAAAAAAATATCATTGTAAGAATTTCATAAATTCTTGTTTTAATGTTTTTATTGCTTATCTAAAAGGACGGATTCAGGGCAATAATATTTCTAAACATACGGATTATACTGATTTGTTAATTGACCTCTTTCAAATCGCTGGTACAGTGTATGTTTACTGATTTGACGTATTTTGATTACCTTATTTACTTACTACGATGCTATCTTGCTATTATCCTGATATCTTCTAATAAACAATTGGTTAACAAAATCTTTTTGTTTGGTGATATTTCTATTTAAAAGCTGTTATCAGATGATACTGCTAAAATAACTGCATTCTTATTTTATTAATCGAATGAAAATTAATAATGCAATAAATCCAAAAATTTATTGACACTTCAAACTTCATAAACAGCCTCATTGTTTCTGATATACAGGCATCCACTATAAAAATAGCAATGTTTTTAGCTTACAATATATTAAAACAAGCTAATTCTTCTGATGTCAGTATTATGTGTCAGATTCTTTGCATTTTCTTCAAAAGCCAACAACATCCAGCAACCAAACATTTATGTAATAATCTTTAAATGTAGTATAAAGTAAACTTGCAAACTCTTGGATTTGCATGGGTTCAAAATAAAGCGCTATTTTAGCAAAATGTATCAAAGACGACCTAGTTGATGAATGTATCGCTAAAATAACTTTTTAATTACAATTTATCGCAAAGATTCAAGAATATGTCACCGTTTCTAACAACTACGGCCCACAAATCAAATTTACAGTAAGGGAAAACCAAAGATCAATACTTTATCTCGATACTCTGGTAGCTAGAGATAGAAACGTCATAAAGAAAAAGGTTTTTTTATCTACGAGGGTGACTGCTTTCAGCGTCCATAATATAAGATAATATTTTGTCGGATAGATCGCTGTCTCTTGAAAACACTGACAAAAATTAATAGTCTGACGTTTCGATTACACCTGTAATCTTTGTCAAAGACGAAGCACCTCAAAATTTGCTTGACACAAATTCAAACAAAATTTTGAAAGTAAATAAACAAATCACCAAGGATGCGAGACGTCATAGAAACAACGTGCCAACCTGATAAAAAGGAACCTAACGATGAAAAAGGAACTACCTACCTACTAGATATAGACGAACTACTTGATAAAGGATAACTATATAACTTCCGAATGTCACCTAACTCATAATTTCCACAATCCCTATTAAAATTATTAGTATTCCTACAAATTTCTATAGCTTCTTTTATTAGACGTTTGTGTTAATATTTTTCTCTATGTAAAATTTTTGGTCAGTTTTTAATAAAAGTGCTGATCCAAATCAACTAAATTCTCAGCCAGGACAAAGTAAATTGAAGTTGAGTTTTTGCCTTATGTACAAGGCCTTTCGGAAAAACTAAAGAGGATGCTTAGAAAACACGATATTTTAGTTGTTGATAGTACATATAATAATTTAGATAAAATTTTAAGTTCTACTAAAGATAAAGTACATTTGGAGGGTGAAGGTGTTTACAAAATTACTTGTTCTTGCGGCAAGTGTTACATAGGTCAAACTAAAAGAAAAGTAGGTACGCGTTTGAAAGAACACATACGTGCTACTAGGTTGCAACATAGATAAATCTTCCGTAGCTGAACACTCATATTTGACTAAACACATGATTGATTTTGATAAAATAAAAATTTTACATAGAGAAAAATATTATCACAAACGTCTAATAAAAGAAGCTATAGAAATTTGTAGGAATACTAATAATTTTAATAGGGATTGTGGAAATTATGAGTTAGGTGACATTTGGAAAGCTATGTTGTAGTTATCTTTTATCAAGTAGTTCGTCTATATCTAGTAGGTAGGTAGTTCCTTTTTCATCGTTAGGTTCCTTTTTATCAGGTTGGCACGTTGTTTCTATGACGTCTCGCATCCTTGGTGATTTGTTTATTTACTTTCAAAATTTTGTTTGAACTTGTGTCAGTCAAAATTTGAGGTTCTTCGTCTTTGACAAAGATTACAGGTGTAATCGAAACGTCAGACTAATAACCTTTTGTCAGTGTTTTCAAGAGACAGTGATCTATCCGACAAAATATTATCTTATTTTTTATCTATTAAAATCTGAAGTTTTTAGACGAATTAATTCGTAACAATGCGCAACCAATTACTCTGAAAAAATTATTTTTCCAAATACTGTAAAAATAACAAAGCTTGAAGAATGAAACTTCGCTATATAATTTACTTACAAATAATTTACTTAAACTCAAGAAGTTAAGTATAAAACTTTGAAATTTCTTATTAAATAATAATTTTAGAAATGTGACTATCTCTGTATGATGTTGATCACAAATGTATTCTATATTGTAGAAGCCCTGAAAATAGTGTGAGTAAAGTCGACCAAAAGCTTGAGTAAAATTTTTCAGTACCTCGCTAAAGATGTGTTCAAATCAAAAGAAGTGCTTTTATAATTTGAAAATTACAGAAAGGGAGAGTTCAATTTTCTTACAACAAATAACAACGTTATCTGTATTCGTCTTTGACCCCCTCCCATTCTGAAATTTATCTGCTTTTTTGCCATCAGAATTATATTCTCTGTTATGCTGTTCGAAATTATTTTATTTTATATTCTGATACTCCGGAAATCAGAAAAATAACGTAAAGCAATTGCAATTTTCATAATTCTCTACAAGTATAGCTAAATGCCTACTGTAGTTTCTAAATAAGTTCTAGTAATTGTAAAATTCGTTACTCTGTCTCTACTGATTTATATCACAGATGTCGCTAAACTTAATTTACAATAGTATGTTCTTTCATCTATTGTTTAAAGCTAGTAGAACAGATTATACAAATATTGCAGATGTAATTACTAAATCAGTGGCATGAGTATTAGTAGCAATGGTTCTTCTTTGATAAAGCAGTGGCAGTAGTTTCTCCTACGACAAAATATCTCCTAATTATATTTATTTAATGATGCCTGTTAACTTTCCAACATTGTTAAGCACACTATTTATTAAGCTAAAGAAATTAAACATACATTTCATTGTCTGCAATTGCCATTGAATCCTGCATTGAATCTATTACCATATGTGATCGTTAATTAGTTTTCACTTTAGAATAAAAAAATCCACGCATTTATTGCTATTTGCAACTGTACACATAATTAATAAGGATTCTTGTGTTCGGATTACCCACACGAGAATCGAATTCGGATTTAATGCGATTAGAAGCGAAAATGTCAAGTACCCTAGGGCGACAGCCAAACAATAGCTTGACGCAATTGAGATTTGGCACATCTTTATTATGTATTCAAGCGAGTTGAATTTACTTTGAAAAGATTAATGATCTGCTAAATTCGTGTTGAGAAAGCTTATTGTAATCGTAAAACCTTGATTGGACTATAAAATGATGCAAAGTAACAGCCCAAAGCTGAAGAAAACAGCGTTTTTGATAATTTTATATAACAGCTTTAAGATACTGCAGTGTTTTAAAAGATTTATTGGACTTGAGAATTATAAATTAACGCTGCCCTTCATTAACTACTATTAGAAGTTTTTAAGAAGGTTCCTACTTCTTTAATAGGCCCAGAAGCTGACAGAACAATCTAAAGAGAAGCACCATTCTTGCTTCTGTTTCCTGAGATAGAATTTGTTGATAACTCACCTTGTCCTCCAGATTTAACATCGTAAGACTAGTTTTTTTTCGGCAAATAACAAAGACCTAAATGCTGATAAGTGCTACTTAAAACTGAGACAAATAATTTTAAGAGAGCTTAAAGGAGAGAAAAAATAAATTTATGGAATATTTGTGGTGTTTAATTTCTACAATTAATTACCCTTGATAACTTAATGTTTCCTGATGAAAATTAAATATTCGACGTTTTCATAGGGTATCTTGGTTACTTTTCCAGTTATAGTCTGAAATTGAAGGAATGACCCTGTTGATCAAAAAGCAGTAATATATTTAGAGGTAAGTATTATTAGCTAATAGGTACCTATTTTTATACATTTGCTTTTAATTATTTAACGTTTCCTGAGAGAAGATGACCCTATTGAAGTACTTATACTAGATTAGAAATTTATTTTCGTACAGATCATTTAAGAAGCCCCTCAAGGTCCAAACACAAGAAGAATTATCAAAAGACATTGACATGCCTTTGAATAACTCCGACATAGTCCTATAAATTGGTATAATTCAATAGAAGCCCTATCTGTCAGATGTTCATTATGTTTACAACATAACGGACCGCAGTTTGAGCAATACTTATAGTAAATATTTATTTCTAATAAATATAAATAATTTATTAAAAATTTAATTATTCATTCACTTCAAAAAAACTTGATTTTAAAGCTCTTTTCTTATTTATACCCCAACATATTCATTTCCATTATAAAAAAAAATGCATTTTAGGCTACGTCTTGAGCTGTCAATAAATAAACGGCAATCACTTGCTTCATATTGTTTCAGCCCCATTTTTTAACAAATTTTTAATATCTGAACAAAAAGCAATATTGTTTTCTTCGAAAAAATAACTGCGTAATTCTTTTCCTCTTTCACGATAAGATAATAACTGTGGTACTACCTAGAGAAGGCATTTTTTTTCTTCAGTCTTGATGCTAACATTTCTGAAACTTGTTCAGAAAGATTCAGATCTCTTACAAGATTATCTAACTCGTTTTTTGAAATACGTATTGATTCTTTTGATACATCTTCAAAATCAGTATAATTTTCTTTTTCTTTAGTGGCTTGTACTAAGGGTTAAGATATATTTTTAGGTACTGAAGAGATACATGTTGCACTGGACGCTGATCACAAGTAAGTATTTGAATACTGCCATTTCGCTTCATTTTACAAAAATAACAGTCATCCAGACGGTTTTATAGTTCACGCCAAATGGCTGGTGTTCCGAATTTATAAGAACTTCTTTTGCCGTCTTTCCATAATCTTAAATATTCAATATACGTTTTGCAAACAGCATCAGGTGCCAATTACATGTCATTTTTATCCAAAAACAACCCAAGATACAGTAAATAGGTATTTTTAACTAACACTGGTATAACTTTTCTACAATAATTAAACATATATTCCCCACATATGTAGCAGAAATGATCTGGATTGTTTAAACGTTTCCTTGAACTACTCATTACTCATTAATAGCTGGTCTTAACACAGTGAAACACACATTGATGTTGATTATTACAATTTTTTTATTGTTTTATTATTTATAAACAGCATGCATTWTATATTTTGGGCTTAGCGGACGTATTCTTCAGCTGTTCCCATCTTTCAGTTCCGTGGCCGCATCTATAATTACTTCCACATCCAACGGATGGTAAGTATTGTATCGCGAAAAAAGTTTCAAAAATTTTTATTTGCTCATTCGCTTTAAAATGTTCGGAAACGTAAAAAAAACAAAATTTGAGCAAAAAAAATTCTTGTCTGTGTATGTGGTTTTGTTTGTGGACACGATTACTTTCGAAAGACTTAATAATATATGAGCTTGAAATTTAGTAAACCTATAAATCTTAACTATCCAAAGCGACCTATTGTTTGTGGGGTATAAGTAGGATATCGGGAATGGGGCGAAATTGGGGAGTAACTACCCTTTTTGCAAATTTTTATTTTTTTTTCGTTTTAGTATGTGATTAGTAGTATAACTGCGAGTATTATTCGTTCTTATAAATTTTCGATATTAGCAAAAAAAGCGTCACTTAAAGAAAACGGTTTTTTTCTAAATATCTCCGAATATATTTAATATATTCAAAAAATGAAAATACCATCAGATAGGAAACAAAATTTATCACAAAAAGGTCTTAGAAAATTTATTTAAAATTTTGACTTTTTCGAAATATTCACAAAAAAACCTATTTGGACCCTGCTCGTAGAAAATCAAATTTCTGATCAGAAAGCACTCTTGTAATTTTTTTGTTAAGTTAATAATTATCGAGTTATTTGGAAAAAAACGATTTTAAAAATTTATATATATTTGCTAATATCACTGTTTGTCTTGTGTAGAGAGAAAAAATACTCAAAACCTGATTACCAATCGTATAGTATAAGAAATAAAAACGTGAATGTCATTTTTACAATTGGATGTGAAAGTATTGATTCAATTTGCAGCGGTTTTTTCACACCATCGCAAATTTCGAAAAATCGGCATATCTTCTCCATTTATTAAAACAAATATATATAGGCATACATTATTGAAAAGTGCAAAAAAGTTCATTTTAAGCATGTCATAACCAACTATGGTCAAAGATTGGTTTATGGCTCAAAAAGTGTTCGCAATACGAAAAAATTAATTGAGGTATTCGATTCTACGTAAAAAAGTCTATATGAGACAGTTTCCAAAAAATGCAAATGTAAAAACCCTGGCGGCTGCAAGGTCTTTCGGAAATTTTAGTTTTTTTTTCATTTTAGACTGCTTATATCTAACAAAGTTATTACCTATAACTCAAAAACTAAGAACGGTTAACCATTTTCTATTTTTTTCGAACACATCTTTCAAAACTTAAGCCTCCCCAAAATTCTTGCAAATGAAGAAAGTTCAAATTTCACTTACGTATATCTATCAATAATCCTCAAAACCGTATCCAATCCATCAGTAACGCACAAAAATGGCACACTGTCACTTGGTCCCGCACATGTTGCCCGGTGGCAGGCCGTTCGTTTTCGAAAAAAAAGCGCTAAGCGCACGCACTTTTTTTACATGTTTGAAAATGAACGACGGTGCTGCTCATACCGCGGTCGCGCGCTTAGTATTTGCGCGAAAAACAACTGCCGATCGCGGCGCTCGATGGCGGGGAATGTGGGTCAGCCCGTGGCGATTGTACAACTATATTGTTCACGTTTAGAACGGAGGTTGCTCTTCTAAGACACGATTTCGTTAGAGAATTGCTTTTTCGAGGTCTGCTTGGCGATTTTATTAAAATTTTGCACAGTCAAAATTTGTACYTTTCGGTTAGTAAACATAATCAAACGATTACAATCMGGAGCGCCAGCTMATGCTAACATAATCGTGAAAATCGTATCTATGAATCCGTCCAATAGAGCTMAATATGACAGAAATATGTATAATATAAATAGAAAGATACGTAAGAGGGAAAAAATTAGTACAAAAATGCTAGATTTGTTCTAGTGCCTTTGTTGGTACCAGCATTATTAAGTCATCAACAAACTTTTTTATGAAAGAAACTGTGTTCAATTCACTACAGAACGAGAGGTAGAATGTGGAGTACTCTTTTTTGAAACCAAAGATATACGATAAATTATAAAATAATACTGTATTGGTAACGAAAACCAACCTTATCGGGGAGGTATATAAACTACGTCTCAAATCATTGGACGCAAGTTAAAATAAACTTTGTAAAACAGATGAAACATAAAATTATTAAAATAACATATTCACAATTTATTGAGAAAAATTAAAAAATTTAGAAAATTTACCAATACACAATTCATACCCGAGAGCGTTGATAAATAAAATCTTGTATTCTACTACTGATTTATCAACACTTCATGTAACGCAAACACAGCTACCGGTAGTATGCAGGGTGACGTGGGGCAGAGGGTAAATCATGATCCTATGGTTGACAAAAACCTACAAACAGTAGATCATGGAATGTATGTATCCCTACCAAACATTACTGGATTGACAACAAAATTAATCAGAACGTTTAAAAAATGAAAACATAAAAATTACAATTGAGAACAGAAAGCATGGCTCAACCCTACTCGCAACACTAAAATCAAAAATACCTGCAAAATATCATGCAAATGTTCTATAATATATGTTTGGAATGTGAGGATTGTGAAGGCAAGTACACATACATAGGACAGGTATCACAATGGATGGTTAATAGATTGGCCGTCAACAAAAGTGATATAACTAAACAAAGGGACAGATGCTTACTTATTGAACACATGGACATCATATTAAGTATTAAGGATAAAGAAAGTAATACAAACAAGAGATTAATAGTTGAAATGGTTCACATAAATCAAAATTCCAATATAATAAATAAAAAAATCAGATATTAAAAAACTGAGCAATATTTCCACGTACTTGCTTTCACAAGAAATTCTAAAACAAGGCTGGGTGGGCTTGAGTAATCTGACAGCACTGTAGACGCTCTAATTTGATAAATTTGACAAAGAGTTCGTTTTTATATCTGTGATAAGTCAGTTTGAATTTATGGTACATGTATTGAACCCTATTTGGTCGTGGGTGCTCCGCACCCACAATTTACTTCTCGTGGGTGCTGGAGCACCCGAGCACCCATGGAGTCGGCGTCCCTGATTACAATAATAATAATAATAATAATATTTATTTTCCTACAGGTTTAGCACCCCATAACAGGAAAATTACAGTTAGAAAAATAACATGATTTGTAACATAGTGTTATCACGACAAAATAAACTAAATAAATACATATTGGAATATTAGTAATACCTTAACCCAACAAAATAAGCATAATATACAGGGTAACTGAAAACGTACCAAGAATTAACATATTCAACAATTTGGTTTAAAATAAAGGATTTAGAGTTACAGTATATATCGCAGAACTACAAATAAAGTTAAAATGGCGGCACTAAGCACTATTGGCGATCTTAGAAATACATTCGATCGACCAGTGGAATAGGAAAAGGTTAGGTTCTTACGAGAACTGACACGGGGCACAGCATAGTTAACCTTCTCAAGCAACCAACTACAATCTAAATTATGGTTAACTAGATTATAAAGAAATGCGACAATAATACAAGTACGGCGAGTTTCCAGTGAAGCAAAATTAAACCTGCTTAAAAGAATTTGGTGATCACTGCCGCTCGGCCGATAAAAACCATCGGTTAAAAATTACGAAAATTTAAGAAAATGTCTTTGTACATATTCGAGTTGATCTATATGACATCTATAAATAGGAAACCATATTAACGCCGCGTATTCTAGTCTAGTACGAAKAAGAGAACAATATAATAATTGTAAAGTGCATAAATTAATTAATTCCTTACCATTTCTATAAATGAAACCATAAGAATATATAAGAATATGGTCGTTAAACGTAAACTTTTGAACAAACACGACCCCGAGATCCTTAAACTTATTGATTCTATTTAGGACTTCATTATTGATTTGATATTGATAAAGTAATATATTATGTCTACGAGTGAACGAAAGCACATTGCATTTTGGAATATTTAAATCTAATCTATACAGATCACACCACGTTGTTAAAGAACTTAAGTCGTTTTGAAGAATCAAACGGTTGTCTGAAGAAGAAATGTTAGTGACTAATTTAAGGTCGTCTACAAACAATAATTTAATGAGTCTGGTAAGTCGTTGATAAATAGAAGAAACAAAAGGGGACCTAAATTGGATCCTTGAGGAACACCAGAGTTTGGCCAAAATGGGTTAGAGACAAAGTTAGCATAACTAACCCTATTTTCTCTCCCAATAAGATATGATTTAATCAGTTGAATAAGTGCAGGAGTGCAACCAAACCCTTCCAATTTAGCTAGGAGGATGTATGATCAATTCGATCAAAAGCCTTTCGAAAAACAGTAAATATGTCATCAACTTGACCTTGAGAGTCAAGTACTTCAAAAACAAATTGGCTGAAGCAGGCCAATTTGGTCACAGTGGACCTCTTGGGCATAAAGTCATGCTGAAATGGTGATATAAAATTATTAATACATTTGACGATGTTCTTGTGCATTAAAGATTCGAAGACTTTGGCAAAGTTGCAGATGAGTGAGATTGTTCGATAGTTTTCAATATTATTGATATTACCTTTTTTAATATGAGACATACGTAGGTTGACTTCCAAATCTCTGGAAATTTTGATGTTTGAAGTATAATAAAGTTGAAAATATAATACAGAGGAGTTGTAAAAATTGAGKCMCAGTCTTTTAAAAGAAATTATGTGCATCAATTCTTTTCTCTGTTCCTTCAAAACTTTTAAATTACGTTACATGATTTCGAACATGTATACGTAAGTTACCTATTTCTGGTTCAATAAATTTTCGGCAAGAACACTGCATGTAGTTATACAATATTAGGTAATAAAATTATCATAGATGTTCTAGTAGCCAGTAGCTTTCTGGTGATCTATGGAGTCTATGACTTATCAGACACAACATTCTTTACTTATGTATATACGTCCTTCATAGATCACTTTTAAAGTTTTGAAAACCATACTTGCTCCAAACACAACAAATTCCATTCACATAAGACTAATAAAATACGCGGGAATAAGTTTGCTTGGGATTAAAGATTAAAGTCCCGTTGTGACTGACGTAAGTCGTGATAAGTAGCTCTATGTCCCCGCAACAGAGATGTAGGTACAGCTACCACTCATCGATGGCGCCACTAACTGAAAGACTTCGCATTTGCCAGATTGATACACAAAAGCAGTGTAAAATACTCGTTCATGTTTTTGTTCATATTTATTGATCCAACCTTCGCTGATAATATAAAATAATGATGGATATTTATTAAAGAAAATACCTGCATTTGGCCGAGATATCTTTTTATAAGTCCTAAATTGTTTCGTACGTCTTGTAATTGCAAAGGACACGCAATCGTAAACAATTAACTTAACAATTTCTAGTATTTCGTACCGAATTGAGTTCTGCCTGTGTTATTACTTTTTTTGTATACCAAACTATAAAAATCAGTATTTTCTGAAGATGACAACAAAGTATTTGTGATCTTACCTGTACAAAGTAACGCCGCTCTTTAAACTATACTAATAACATCGCGACCTGAACCATTTTAACTTAAAAAAAATTCCCATAAGACACAATATAAAAAACGTATACCTACCTGTAAGTTTCCGTCACCTACCGGTCGGATCTGGAACCTCTGTATGCAGAAAACCATCTTTGTAACATGGCGGATGATAAAAACCGTTATCCTTAGTGGATTTGTTGGTAACATAAACTAATCAAAACAATAAACCTGAACATATGGTAGTTATACGAAAATATAAGGAAAATTGTATTGTTGTCCTTTTTTGTCTATAATTTTCCATATATTTATTTAAAATTTCGCACGAAGGGGTAAACGCACGCAGAACCTTTTTCAGGGACTTTCACCTCTTACTATACTCTAATTTTGTCGAAGTATATAAACATGCTACCGAGCAAAAGTGACAAAAGCGAGCGCTGACGAGTCATTTATCACAAACTAAGATACAACATTAAAATCAGTTTTCAAATAAAATTGAGAATTACACTAAAAACACACGTTGCACACCTTTTTAGTACAAAATGTCCATACTTAAAGATTGATGTGTTCCACTACCCACAGAAAATTACAATAATTTATAATTTAGCCAACTTCAACTGTTACTAAAAGAAGTGATTAAACAAGTACAAATATGTATAAATTGTATACCTATAATACACGCGTCTTTGTTTTGAAAGAGAAACTATTGTACAGAAAATTCGCATATTACATCATCTTACAGGCCCGTAGTGGTCGCCGAGCGCTTCCAAATGTAACATTACGTTAATCAATCTTTAAGATAGTCTTTGTTATGACCACAGACATCTTATTTATTACCTAGACTAAATCTTATGGCATGCGCGAGAAAATTTTGTGACGTAGGAATATGTAATACAAACCTTCAATATGCTCTGAACAGTTACAAAGCGAGTAAGGTAAGTTGCTCCATATTTTAAATTAAGTACTGTTTCACAAACTTTATTTACCTGCCTCTTAAGCGTTTTTGAGCTTATCATAGTTTGAGTTTTGCTAAATTCGTTGTTTAACATTCGATTTGGCAAAATTTAAGGTCGCTTAGAGCAAACAAATAAATGTGCGGTGGTACATAAAATAGCTTCTTAATTGTTATGTTACGATAAGCATTGTTATTATAAAATAATTTTGTACTCTTGGGGATAAACGGAATTGTTGGTATTTGTAGTTTTATAACTTAAAATGAAAATAAAACTTGACGTTTAACCAGTAAAAACGAAATTGTGCCACATTGTGCTTAACTTATTCAAAAATTAAACATGGGGCATCACCTATCGGCAATACGTTAAAGCTTGAATTCACCGGCAAATTCAAGGATGCTTTCGAATCGTTTGTTCGGCATTCTGAGTGGAAGTATTCCTAGCCTGGCCTTACATGCGCGATGATCACAAAATTTTGACATTACTTTAAACTCCTAGGTAACTAATATGTATTTCTGTTGTTGTGGTAAAAAAAATCACGATCTACTGCTCCATCTTCCTACCTACTCTATGTAAAATGACGTTGACGGTTGACAGGGTAGCAGTTGACAGTTGACTAATTGAGGTTATGTGGTACGTCAATATTTAAATTTGTTATTGATTACATCGTCATTACATCTTTGTTATGAGGAGTAGACGATAAATGACAAATATCCAAGATAATGCAGTATTTCATGTAAATCTTGAAAGCTTACGTCAAGACTTAGTTGTGTTTCAGATATGGAGGAATTTGCACACAAAAACTCGCGTTTGAGTGTAGTATTTTTACTATGCATCTCTTCAGTTGTTACAATTCTGCTCTTGGATCACTATTTCTCAGTGTTGCCCTTCCACGGAGTCTACTTGTTCTTTTATTTGTTGTTTGTTTCACTTGCTTCAATTTGGATAACATTCACATTCATCCAGAACCTGCTGAAGCATAGCAGGCCTATTGATTGTGATCTCGAAAACAACATATACATCAAGTGTTTCAAGAAAATTTATTTTGCCATCACAGGACAAGACAATCAAATTGAAACAATTTTACCATTGTCAGGTGATGTCGTTGATAGTTCACTTTTTAAGCGACCCGTTGGTTCTGATTTGCAAGAAAAGGATCTTGAGGAAAGAATCAGGGAATTCGCTGAAGATGTTGAGAAGTTGTATGTATCAAAGTGGTATAAGAACATCACAGTTGATGACACGTTTAGAATGGAAAGTCGTAAATTGATTGAAGATGTTACTAGACGTTTTTTACAAGTGGTCGTTGTCGTTAATGGTAAAAAAGTACTCCATAGGGTTCTTGTGATTCTGCTGAAGCATCTAAAAGAGTATAGAAAGACAGTGAAGAGGCTGAAGAAAAATAATGGCAGCAACATTGAGGAACTGTACAGGTGAATGTTATTTTATTTACTTTTTGCAATAAGTAAGCCAGAGCCTTCAACAGTCTAATGAACCTGCAACTGCATCACATGACATCAAAGTAGTGGCTGAAATTGATGAATAGCCGGTAAATGGGAAAACTTAAATGAAAGCGGAGGATAAAATTTGCTGTAAAAAGAGTCCAGCCCCCTATATATTTATCTGCATTTATTTAGGCAGGGAATGGCTTTCAAAATGACACCACTTTTAGGCATATGTGAAGTTAACCAAGCAATTCATCGAAATATGCCGATGTGTTACAATATTTTTACCCTATGTTGATATAGGTATTACGTAAGTGTAATACAAGACGGGAAATAAAGAAAAATGTTTCTGTGACACAAGTAATAGACATGTAAATTATACAAACAATGTGTGAGTCCCAAAAGGTTCAATTCTGGGACCATTATTTTTTATCACCTTTATTAATGACATTGCAGGTCCCTCTAATAATTTTAATAAGCTAGTTTTATATGCTGATAATACCAGTGCACTAATCTGTTGCGGTCCTGTTGAATCCCTTGCTTCAGAGGTGTCACTATTTTCAAAAAGATTCTTCTCCTGATGTGAAAATAATGGACTAAAATAAACATAGACAAGACATCTTTTATGAGATTCTTACCAAAAGACTAGGTATTCGTTAAATTTTGAGTTATTTATGTCATTGAAGGGCAAGTTTGATACAAGCAGGACGTTAAATTCTTAGGAATACCGGACCCAAAATTAACTTGGGAACCACATATAAATAATGTTATTAGCAACAAAGGCTCAGTTTGCTTCTTAATTAGGTTACTTAGAGATAGAGTGTCATATTCTGTTGTACGCTTGCTGCAGTTTGGATTAGTTTAAAGTATATTAACTTATACACTGATATTTTGGGGCAACTCGTTGCATGTTTATATATTTAATATATACTTAATTCTATATGTGATAGAGAGTAAAGAACACTTCACGTCGACAGAGGACTTGCATGGTTATGAAACTAGAAATGTTCGAAATTTACATCACCCATAATCTCATCTTGGTGTGTCCCAAGCATTTAACAAAATCTTCAAATCAATATCAGCATCTCAAAACATTAACATATTTAAATTAAGGTTAAATAGTTTGCTTCTAGATAAATTTCTGGAAGAATTATTTGAATGTGGGATATATATGTAATAGTATATTGTCATTAAATCTCATTATTATTTTACCTCAATCACTGTTTTTAACATGTTGTATGTTATTTTTATGGATTCTTTTTGAATTATCTAATAGAGATGAAGCTACTAATTTGTATGATTTTTCTTATAGACGAATAAACATTATCATCATTGTATGACAAAAAGGGTATGAGCATAAATTGTTTTAAATAATAAGAAAAATAAAAAGCTTTTCGCAAAGATATGAGCAATACATACAGGTAATGAAATTTCTCTCTTTGCACAGTCACAGTTATATGATATAAAACGTTGATTATGGGTTTTGTTCTCTATTCAGCCTGAAAACTAGCAGTTAGAGTAATTATAATAAATATTATTATGAGTAAAGTCCTATAACACCCTCAAAAAATGAGAAATGCCAGTAAAGGTATTTACTGTACTGCTTTGTTAATTGCAAACGAAGATTGTTGATTTATATTTTATAAAAATTGTAACAATCATTGTGCAAGTATCTACATAAATATGTATATATGTTATTATTATAATATGTTTAATTCTCCTCTATAGCATATTTTATGTAAGGTTTATCCAAATAGTCTTGTATATGTCTTGAGATAACACTCATTGTCTTCTGATGTTCAAAACAGTTCGATTTTTTATAAATTGTTTTGCAAAATCAATTTGTTAATTTTTTTGTTTGTAGCYATCCTTACTCGGCTGTGTATATATTTATTATATATTTATTTTTATTATACCAGTTGTTAATTCTGAAAGTAAAACTAATACAATTTGTCAAGTAAGATATGTGTATTTAAATTAACAGATACATTTTTATATATGCTCTTTCTAAGGAGTGAACTTCTTTAACTTCCTTTTTGTGTCATTTTACAACTGTCATTTTCTATTTTCCAGTAATTATTAACAAGAATGTATAATACCAGGTATATGGGCCAATAGTAAGCTGAGAGAGGTTTTAATATTTAAGTAAGATGAATACTAAAAAATATGCTAGTACTTTGTTTAGTCTATAAACTGTGTGACCACGTTAACATTCACTATTTTCATGAATAAGAGACTGAAATAAATAATGGTTTGTTGCTGCAAAGGTTTTAAGCAGAACAACATGACATTTTAGAAAACTACGTAGAATTTTCCACTCAACTGTATGTGGTAGCACTGAAACTCAATTAATTTAAACTGAAATAATTTGAATACTGCAAATACCTTGGAATTTTGGCAGAAGTTAGCTATTCTAAGCTTTTACCTATTCTTCATCAGTTTATAGGACTATTGTGAATGTTTCAGAATATCAGAAACACTAATAGCTTTAAGGAGCATGATTGAGTACAAAAAGTTTCTGAAATTACATACCAAATCCTTATTTCTTTAACAAATTGTGCACTACCTCGTAAGACTTTGTTCATATTGCTCGGCTGACATCATGGCAGTAGAGGGGATACAATTCCAGGCATGTTAAGCTGTCGAAGGCTCCTGGTAAACAATATTCAAATATCAGCTTTTACATTTCATAAACTGAATCTATTTTTAAAACTGTATCACTCTAGATATGCCCATATTGGCAGTAAGTCCATTAAAGCCCAGGAATACTACGTCCAACAATTGACAGCAAGCCTGTTGCGACAGTTTATAAACTGGGAACTGTGGAATTCTCTTCCTTGTCGCACCTTGGTCTCCATACTGTCCCGCAAATTGACAAACTACCTCCTGATATACCTGTCAAAACCAGGTTTCATAAATTATAGACTTCTGAAAGCAGTAGCTTCGAAAGATCATCAGGACAAGCTAGAACTGAACAGTTACAGCTTTGTCAGCCTGTCTGGTTGTAGAGAACTGAAAAAACCAATTGAAAAAGAAGGTGGTTTAAAAATTGATCAGAAACTGCTTGCGGATAGCATTGATGGGGGTAATACACCAAAGGAAACTCCCAAGAAATCTACTAAATTGGTGCAACTAGAGGTTTCCTTGGATGAGGTCGATGCACCACCAGTATGCAGTGATACAGTAGTTAAAGATAATGAACAGGTGAGTGTTTGTACTAAATGTTCAGTAAATTTGTTTGTCTAGTCTTATAATTTGGGAGCCCGTATCAGATTTTTACTGTCAGCTAGCAAGACGTTGATGGCTAGCACTATGGTAGTCCATCAAAGAGGTAAAACGATATTTGCTCTTATATTAATAATAATAATCATCTTTATTTTCCAACAGGATAACACCCAATTACAGAAAAAAAATCATATTAAAGATACAATAACACGTCCTAACTAATGGTATTTCAAAAAATAAGTATGTATCCAACATAATAACATAATTTAATTCAATACTAATACAGCAATGCAATGCAAGCAATAAATCCAACAATAATAACATTATCATTAACCCTTAACCATCCTCTCCTCCTAACTAATTCCTTCTACTATCGCATTTAATGAAAGTCTTCCTATCAACCCATACAATTGATGAAATAAATCCATACCGGCACAAAAGGTCTTGGCAGATGGGCACATAACACTGACACAGCTTTTGAAAATAACGTTTGTTCTGGCCCTGCCACATTAGAAAATTAAAGAACTCGCTAGCATTTAATCTTGGTACATGTATATTGATTCTGGACAGAAGAAATGGGCACTCGATAGGACTATGCAGCAGATCGTAAAGCAGCTTGATTGCATGTATGGTTCTTCTATTACTGAGGGAGACCATTTGAAAAGTATTCAACAATGCCTTTTTACCTCTTTGATGGACTACCATATCCACCAACCATAAACATTTCTTCTAAAATTACAGTAGTTAATTATGAGTAGATGCCCTATCATGCATATACCACACAGCATTTGGTTTCTTTACTGGTAAATTGTCAACAGCTTCTTCCAAAATATTATTTATTATTGCTATGTATCCATCAGTGTTAAAGTTTGCCTTGTAAATATGCATACAAAGAATGTTATCATTTTTAATTGTCATTTTGTCAGCCCCTTAGTGACTGTTTCGATTATTATAAACTCCATTTATAGAAAATTTTGCCGTCACCTAGAAGCCATCTCAAATATGCCATTACATAACATTGAAACTTCGAGCCTGCTCAGATAAGACACTGTTAGAAAATCCAGTGTTTACATAATACATTTTCTTTTGTTTGTAGGAAACTGAGCCTGAGTATACTGGCAGTAGAGCAGTGAGCAAACCTGTTAAAATATATGAGTCAAAATCAGCTAACAAAACATGGAGAAACTCAAGTGATCTGGAATATATTTCATTGGGTCAAGACATTTTGACTAATTTGTCAAGCAGTAATGAGCAAGATAAGCAAATGGAAAACTTTATGGACAGGATACTCTGGAAAGAAATGAATGGTAAATATTCTAACAGAGGGATCTTCAACTCGTGGCCCCCCCTTTCATTTTTTTCAGACCACAACTAAGGAATAAACTTAATAACAACTACATAATAGGTTATAAGCCACAACTGTAAAAAACGACTTCTAAAGAATTCCTGACTAAACAATGAGAAAAATCTCATTAAAATCAATTTTTTTTAATACATGTCTTTAAAAAACATGTCTTGCGTATATTTTGTGCCTAACTGAGTCCTAAAGTGGACCTAAGTCCAAAACCCTACCTAATTTCTTAAGCAATATTAAATTTTTAACGTGTTTAATAATATGTACTTTCCTTATTTCTTTCGTCCATCAATGGAGAAACCCAAATGTTGCCCTTTGATAACAAAGGTTGAAGACTTCTACTCTAATAGATAGTATAGTGTCTCCTTCACCTTCAATTCATTTTAACTTCAGACATGATAGAAATGGAACAAAAACAAAAAGATCACTTGGAAGATGAAGCAAAACCTGAAATGACAGAGCGTGCATCACCTCCATCTTCTATTCCGAATTTTCTAAGACCTTCGACTACAGGTGCCGCTACCTTAATTACCAATACCATAAAACCGATAGGTAGTTTGTTGTTGTATGTCACTTGATTGGTGTATGTTTAATTTTGTTTTTCAGGTAATGTAACCAGTATTTTCCAACAAAGCACGGTGGATACCGTGAATAACGTAGTGAAGCCCGTTTCACAGGCTACTAGTACTGCTATGCATAAAATTGGGGATTTACAGGTAAGCAAAGCGTAACATAGGTGTTTTAAGAAGTAATTGTGAAAAATGTTTCTTTAGTTGCTGTATTTATCAAATATTTGTATACTACAGTTTTATCCAATTAAATTACAACTTTTTTTCTACTTCTGTTTTTATGGTACTAGAGAATATACAACATTTATATTACAATTGAACTCTCATCGTGTGCGAATAGCCCATATAATACGAGGGCAATCCAGTAATAAGGTCTTCTATATGTTTAAATATACAAAGAACCTTTATTTTCTATAATAGTTACATCATTTTAAAAGTTAGAGAATACTTTATTACTTCCACGTCCAATGGATGGGAACTACTGTATCGCAAAAAATTTTTAAAAAATGATTATTTGCTCAATCGCTTTAAAATGGTCGAAAACATAAAAAAAACAAAATTTGAGCCAAAAAAATTTCTTGCCTGTGTGTCTGTGGACACGAAAACTTTCGAAAGACTTAATATATGAACTTGAAATTTTGACTACCCAAAGCGACCTATTGTTTTTGGGGTAAGTAGGGTATTGGGAAGGGGGCAAAATCAGGGGGATGACTACCCTTTTTGAAAATTTTTACTTTTTTATTTTTTTTTCGTTTGAGTATGTGATTAGTAGTATAACTGCGAGTATTATTTGCTCTTATAAATTTTCGGTGCAGCAAATTGTTTAGAAGATATTAGCAAAAAAGCGTAAATTAAAGAAAACAGTTTTTCCCTAAATATCTGAAATAATGTTTAATATATTCAAAAAATGAAAATACTATCAGATAGGAAATAAAATTTCTCACAAAAAGTGTCTTAGAAAATTTACCCAAAATTTTAACATTTTCGAAATATGTCCAAAAAACGTTCGTACGATTTTTTTTAAATTTAGTTATTATATAGGAAATCAAATTTCTGATCGGAAAGCACTCTTGTAATTTTTTTGTTAAGTTAATACTTTTCGAGTTATTTGGAAAAAACAGATTTAAAAAATTTATGTAATTTTGCTAATATCACGAGGACCGTTTGTCTTAGAAAAAATGTGTAGAGAGAAAAAATGCTCAAAACCTGATTACTAATCGTATAGTATAGGAAACAAAAACGTAAATGTCATTTTGACAATTGGATGTGGAAGTATTGATTCAATTTGCAGCGATTTTTGCTAATATCACGAGAATTGTTTGTCTTAAAAAAAATGTGTATAGAGCGGTTATTTTCTACATAGTCATCATTTCGGTGAAAATAATTTTGTAGAGGCTGTGGCAGTTTTACAATGCCCATATCATACCAGCTCACCACCATGTCTTTCAGGTAGCATTGGACCTCATCGTCGAAGCAGAACTGCCATCCAGACAAATGTTCTTTCAGCTTACTGAATAGCTGGTAGTTGCTCGATGCCAATTCTGTTTCAACCAAAGTTTTGCAGGAAATCCATGGTTTGACAACGACGTGTATGCAGGCGTTGTCATGGAGAATGCCCTTGCTTAAGATTCCTCTTCTCCAGTTGTGAATCCAGTTCAGTCTTTCACAATACCGTTTATTGTTGTCCCAATCGGAAGGTATTGAATCAAAGAAATTCTCATCTTTTTTAAAATCTCGCAATATCTGGGCTGCAAATCATTTTTTTATTTCTATTTCTTTGAACCAAAAATATGGAGTTTCTTGAGGATGTCTGGGTTTTTAAGTCAGTTTCCTGAAATTTCATTACATTACATTGGTTATACTCAATTCTAGTTGCTTCATCAACTACATTTATATTCGAGAAATATAGTGCCAATCATTGACTAGTGGTATCTTGAATTTCTTCCATGAATTGTATTGTCTACCGTTTCCTCTTGTCCACTACAGAGGATGTATTGTTTGGTAACCATAATTTCCAAAGTCTGCAGTTTTCAGTGCCTGCTTACCACAACAGAGTATTTTTTGGTACTTTGGTATTGTTTTTTTCATTCTTCCTATTTTTTTGTTGTAAAAGTAAATAAGATGTTAAATCAGGTACAAATAATATATTTTTGTGTACTAGCTATCGTTATAAGATTCTTGATTTTCATTCTTACTATGTTGTGTAACCACTTTATTTTATTTATTTTATCAGTTAGCTACACAAATGTGTTAACAGTTAACACAAACTGTGTATTTTCCAATGGTGGCTGGTGTAATATAACGAAGAATAAAAATTTTATATATGCACATTTTATTCATTGATTATGTATGTAATTTTTTTTTATAGTAAACAGTACAATTTTATTTTTGATTACCACATAGATTTTAAGTGAAGATTAACAAATTAGCAAAGATGTAAATAAGTTAAAAATTAACTTAAAGGTTGGTAACAAAAATTCCACAAATTCTTCGACCTTTTGTTTGGACATGCCTTAATTCAAATTTTGAATCGCTTAGCTACAGTATGGTCTACACATCTTTTTATCCAATATAATAACAATTAAATAAGTGATTTTGATTTTGTTTACAATCTAATATTTTTCATATTAATTAAAACCTGTTTGGTTCCACATAAAAACACAACAGACAACTGAAAAAGTTGTTAAGTAACAGCCAAATAATATGTAGATTCTTAACTTTCGAATCCAGTTGTATATTTTATTGATGAGCTCCGGATTGCTTGAGTTATAAATCAGCCACCATTGGTGTGTCCTTAAAAAGAAACTTGGAACTGACATAATAATTGTTTGCGATCTACAGGACCCACTATATGCAGTGGTGCCTGATATAGCCCAACACACATACAATGAACACTATTTGCTAGAAGGCGTGAGTTTTTTCCCCACATCTGAACTATATTATAATTAGCAGTGCTTTGTATTTGTAGCGCAATAAGCTTTCTCAATATCAGTAAAAATACTACACAGTGTTTCTCAAACTAAACATTTCTTATTATGTAAGAGTAATAAGAAGTTTAAATCTGAACTATTTGAGAAACATTTGCCATTAACTTAGTTTTTTTTATACATAGATGACTACATTTTGACTAATTATGCACGTTTTAAATTTTCATCTATACTTTATTGCAATTTCAGCTACAATTTGTTTAGCTGATATTTTTTAGCTACTTATACCAAAGACGATTTTATAAGACTGATCAACGCAATGTTAAACTTGGACGCGCCCAACTGGTATGCGGCCACTAGGCGTCGACACCATCGAACCATTAGTTTGTCCTGCACCTGTGGGGTGTCGCTGATTAATTTTAAGCGCTAAAAGTCGACGTTGCCATGTTTACGCCTTATTCTTGTTTTTACGCGAATAACATGTAAATATAAAAAACGGTCTTGGCTACTCATTTTTATGGCAAATGTAGGTAATACATTGTGCAATATTTTAAATAATCTTGAGTGGTAAACTAATTACTTAAATAACTGTATTTATGGACAAAGCAGAAATATGTAGTAGGTATGTCACTATGTCAGCGATGTGGCCTTTGTCTTATACACAGGCGTGTCCTGTCACGCAGAGGCCCAGGGCAATGGAGAYTAATAAGGGACCTTGCTTGAAAGGTCCGTAGAAAAAACATATTACCTCAAACAAAACTTTTAACGTTACAAATTTTCTTCGAAATTTAAATTGCCTACGACGAAAATAAATTATATATAAAATACGAACGCGCTTTTGCGAAATTAATCGTACACATCGCATGTATAATGCTGGCCCAAACTTCGAATTATTTTTGACTGTACACTAGGTATATCGCGACCAATGTTGATTCAGATAAACTGTAAAAGCTTTCATCCCTTACTTTGCACGACAAGTCATATATTTAACTTTTGATGTTAATGATCATTAAATAAATACACCGCTATTCTCTCTTCTCGAACTGATTATACAAAAATGAAACTAAAATATAAAATTCAAGTAGTGGACTGTACTATAAGTATTAATATTTTCAAACTTTCTAGTTCAAAGTTCAAAAACATCATTTGCTTTATTAAACAAAACTACTTGTCGCCACGCTCTTTTCTCGGTCCGCTGTGAACCTTCAGTAAGCGTTAAGGTGGTTTTAATTGTAAATTTAACAACACAACATAAGAATGTAAATACATAGTATTACGTGTTTGTAAATAAAATAGTGTTTGAAGGAAATGTAAATAAATTCAAGTATTTTGAATTACCTACTTCCACATCCAACGGATGGGAAGTATTGTATCGCGAAAAAAATTTTCAAAATTTTTCATTTGCTCATTCGCTTTAAATTGGTTGAAAACGCAAAAAAAACAAAATTTGAGCAAAAAATTTCTTTTCTGTGGTATTGTTTGTGGACACGATAACTTTCGAAAGACAATATATGAACTTGAAATTTAGCAAACGTATAAATATCAACTACCCAAAATTGTTTATGGGGTAAGTAGGGTATCGGGAAGGGGGCGAAATTGGGGGGTAACTACCCTTTTTGCAAAAATTTTTTTTCGTTTTAGTATGTGATTACTAGTATAACTGCGATTATTATTAGTTCTTATAAATTTTCGGTGCAGCAAACTGTTTAGAAGGTATTAGCAAAAAGAGTCACTTAAAGAAAAGGGTTTTTCCTATATATCTCCGAATATATTTCATATATTCAAAAAATGAAAATACCACCAGATAGGAAATATAATTTCTCGCCAAAAGTGTCTTAGAAAATTTATTCAAAATTTTGACATTTTCGAAATATTTCCAAAAAACCTATTTTGGACCCTGCTCGTACGATTATTTTTAAGTTTTGGTATTATATAGAAAATCAAATTTCTGATTAGAAATCACTCTTGTAGTTTTTTTTGTTAAGTTGATAATTTTCGAGTTATTTGGAAAAAACCTATTTTAATATTTATATATTATTGCTAATATCACGAGGACTGTTTGTCTTAGAATTTAAATGTGTAGAGAGAAAAAATGCTCAAAACCTGATTAGGTACTAATCGTATAGTATAAGAAATAAAAACGTAACTGTCATTTTTACAATTGGATGTGAAAGTATTGATTCAATTTGCAGCGGTTTTTTAATTATAGGTGGGTACCTATTAACGATATTATTGCATTTTTAGAATGCTCGTTTAATTGTATATTATGATATTCTCTAATAAAGTGTAGCATTAAACAAATCAAATATTGTTGTGTAGAAGAAAAAAACGAAATGTTTTATCTACAATATTTCTTAAATATCAATATTGTAGTTAAAACATTTCAAGTATGGTCCTGTAATTCACTTAACGCCCACCCCCTTATAAAAGCACGACGCGTGGCAAAACAATGCAGGTAGCAGTCCTCATATGTTTTTTTTTGTATTTTTGTAATACTGAACCCTGAAGCAGCAACATGCAGTTTTTGTTTGTTTTATCACCACATATATGTATATATTTTCATACTTGTGTCGTTTTAATAAAAATGTTTTGCTATCTGTACACATTATAATGTTTAATATTAATAAAATGCGAGTTATATAATGATTGTCAAGTTTTTTCATACATCTTAAAATGGGCATCCCTAATTTGTTGCATTTTAACCTTGCATTGTTTTGCTTAATAATATTTATGGTGTTTACCATAATACAGTTATGTATTGAACACCTAATCTAAATTTTTCTAATTTTTAGAATAGTCAAGCGTGCGTAGTAAGTTGTAATTATTAACAATGGCAAAGCATTTTAATTCAGATCTTTCAGAACACTGGAAACATAAACATCTTTTGGATCTTTTCGCACCATACCTTGCTTTCGGCGGTGGCGACTAAAAGTTATACAGCGCAGCGCGAAACTGCATCGTACATAAATCGGTATATATACCCGCTAAGCGCTAAGGTTTTACAGTACACTATAATGGGCAAACACGCATTATTCAAAGTATGGTGTTGCCGGTCCAGTGACAAGGTCATGTGGCATAATTTGACCGAATAGACGTCGAGCTACATCATACGCCATCTGTTAACATGCATTAATACTGCTGGGGTACTCCTATAACGTTGGACAGTCTTATAAAATCGTCTTTGCTTATACCTAAGATTCTACATAACATACTATTTAAAATTTGTACCTCCGCAAGGATGAAGCAGCTGGTGTCATGGAAGGCATTTTAGACTTCGGAATGGCGGGCATTCGCAAAGGCCTTCGCCTAACAGGTTTACAGGACAACCTCACGGAAGCGACAACTTTAAAGACGAAATCCGATCTTCAGCRCCGTACAAAAAAACCCATMGAACATGCCAGAATGGCAGAGCCAAAGCCGAAAGGTCATGTCAAACTGCCAAAATGGCCACAGATTGTCATGGATGATCCAAAGGCAGACTTGGCAACAGAGGCCGTCACAAACGAAGAGTCAGTTTGGGTGAACCCCCTGAGCAAGGAATCACCAAGTTTTGAAGAACCGATTCTTTTGGTAAGTGTAACAACTAATGCAATTTTTATTTGTGTTTGAAAATGCTGTCTTCACATTCATTGCATAATTATTAGCAGGATTTTGTTATACTTTTAATATTTAATAAATAATAATATTTATTATAATTCTTTTATTATTTTTGCAATCTTTAGCTGGTTTCTAATGTTAACTTATTGGAACGCTTGGTACTGGAAACTACTCCCGTGTATGAGTACATGGATGTTCAGCTTTAAATTCATGTCCCATACCTTTATGTATTAATAAGTTTCTTGAAGGTGTCTAAATACTTTTTGTATCCAAATTGTCTAAATTGTATTCGAATATCAGTGCTAGATACAGTTCATTGCCTGAATACTTCATGCTGTAAAGTGTGTTATGTCACCTCCAGAAGCAAGTACATATTTTTAATTTTTTTAGTTAATTATGTCGAATGCGTCAGAAATAATTATATACTAAGGTTAATTCTTCTAAAGAAAATATTCTTAAAGTGAACTTCCACTTTATTTTTACAATTGTAAAGCGCTTTCGGCTACATGTTAGCCATCGTCAGTACAAAAATTAAAAGGAAACTAACAGTTTGACAAAGTCAAAAATCAGAAACAAGCAAACTTGACTACAAACTGAAATGCAACCCACATGCCAGTAACTCAAACGAAACATTAATTTAGATCAAACAAAGAATTTAGAAGAGGACAATTGAAATTACAAAAATCATTTAGAATAGTAAAATTTTATTCGTTAATAATTTTATAAATCTCTAAAATTTCCAAATAATTTAATTTAGATGATTTACTACACAAATGTAATGAATTTAGATTGTCTAGCATGGCAGTGTGTTTATTTACTAATAAATGGTTGGCTAACGAAGAATTTGTTGTAACAATATCTGTATTTTTATACTTTTCAAATTGTTATTTATTTGGATGAAAAAGTTAAGGTTTGGTTTCCTCTTAAGTTTGCTGGTCAAGTCTCAGTTAGCCTATCTAAATTATTTTCTTCTAATAGAATAAATATTGCTTTTTCTACCGTAGGCAGTGTGTTTTCCCGTTTTGTCCGTAATAAAGACCAAATTTCAGTTTTAAATAATTCAGGCGTTTATAGTTTTTCATGTAATGATTGCAATTCAGTTTATATTGGACAAACCGGAAGATCCTTTTTACCAAGAGGTAAAGAACATTTGAAACAATTTGAAAAGTATAAAAATACAGATATTGTTACAACAAATTCTTCGTTAGCCAACCATTTATTAGTAAATAAACACACTGCCACGCTAGACAATCTAAATTCATTACATTTGTGTAGTAAATCATCTAAATTAAATTATTTGGAAATTTTAGAGATTTATAAAATTATTAACGAACAAAATTTTACTATTCTAAATGATTTTTGTAATTTCAATTGTCCTATTCTAAATTCTTTGTTTGATCTAAATTAATGTTTCATTTGAGTTACTGGCATGTGGGTTGCATTTCGGTTTGTAGTCAAGTTTGATTGTTTCTGATTTTTGACTTTGTCAAACTGTTAGTTTCCTTTTAATTTTTGTACTGACGATGGCTAACATGTAGCCGAAAGCGCTTTACAATTGTAAAAATAAAGTGGAAGTTCACTTTAAGAATATTTTCTTTAGAAGAATTAATTAATAACTCCACTTAGAGAAGATGGATCAGTTTTCAATTTTTAATGATACTAAGGTTAGTCAAGAGAGTAATATCATTCTTAAATTTTATGAATCATTTTCCAACAGCATTATGTAAGCTGTAAAGATTGTAATTATTATTATCACTAATATTTTTTTCAATATTCTATCTTCCCAAGACAAATATGAGTTTTAATAAATTATTTTTGACATTAAATTCTGTTATTATAAGTACAATGATGTCAGAGAAGAACAGTGACACAAATGGGAAGTCATTGACTTCGATAGGCTGTTTTTTGGAAAATTCTTGAAACTGAATGCCATATCTAAAACTATAATAAATTTGCTCTACAATAAAGCTTTCTCCATAGTTGTAAAATTAATATTGCTTAATTAATATTAAAATATAATATAAATAACTTAAATCACCTTTTCTGAGAAATTGCCAATTTTGCACTTTTGTTATTATTCTTCTGGAGGTGTATATTATCAAGCTAGTGGCTGTTTGCAAGAATGCAAGTCAGAGAAATGGATATTTGTTAAGCATTTTTGTTTAATTCTCTCTGAAATGGAACAGCGAACTACGCCTAATTTCAGAACTAGTACATAAACAAATGCTATCAGTTCTCTTCTTTTTGACAAACCAGATATACACCACCTTAAGAAATATGGCTAAATTTGCACTCTTCAAGGGTGCTAACCACATAATATGATAATATTGAATACTACAAATGTTTCAAATCAAACCTTTTTGTGGTATAAAATTATTTATGCATTTAATTTGTTATCAAAAGTAAAATCATTATATTAAAAACACTTGTTTTATTTTGTACTATGTATTTTAATGTTTAGCAATGTAAAAACGACAGAAAGATGTGGTCTAACTGCTCTACAAAAGATTTTAGATTTGCAGAAAATATTTTGTAATAATAAAGGTTAAATTTCACAATTTTTGATCATGTATACAACTTGATTTTATTTAATGAGACAGTTTACTAATTTCTACATTATTAAAAGCTTATCGAAATTACATTATGTTTATATTAGATTGTAGGTACCTATAACTACTAATGGTTTTTTTAACTGCGCTTATTATAATAAATAAATAATAAATAAACTGTATATGTATAATTTTTCATTTGAATTGAATTCATCCAAATTAATTAAGAAAATGTGGTACTTGACGTACTAACAATAAACATTTTAYGAAAAATATTGCATGTTGCCATGTAGAACTAAGATAGACACCATAAATGAATATCAATTTTTTTTCTGAAACCTGTTTTTTAGATTGCTTGCATGTACATTTTGTTTTTAAAATGTACTGAACAGCCTTACAGCTAATAAACAAACAATTTTGACTATATTTTGCAAGGACACAAGGTCTTGTTAATCATTAAGCTGTTTGTAGGAGGCATTTTAAAAACAACAAGATAAAGACAGTAAAACGCTAGCTAATCATCTAACCAAGATCAGGTGTGTAATGAAAACAAATACAATCATTAGGTATAATTACCTGATATTAAAAAAACWTGAAAATTTCAGTGTTTTCAAAATTTTAAAAACTACTAAGGACATACTTTTATATCATCATAAAAGTAATTTCAATAGGCATTTATTGATCTAGAAATAAATATTCTGTTCCATTCGAAAAAAAAAACAAATTATCCATGATAAAAATTTGGAATTTAAACTCTCTTATGAAAAAACCTTTCATGAATCTAAGATTTTTGATACAGTAGTTAAAGATCCTTTCATTCCCTATTTAATGGTGAAAACCGCATATTTCTATCTTTTTTGTTAGAGGTATTTAGCTTTTTCCTGTGTACTGCAGACCTAAAATTTTTAAAAAACTTTAAATATGCTGAAACAGTTTAATAGCCAAGATATGTGTTCTTGAAAAAGTGGCCCCGGTTTTGGCAAGAAATTATAGGGTGTTCCTTTAAAAAAATATTATTTTGGTAATGCCCAGAAAAGTGGGACATTGTGTAAAATGCAAAATAATTTTATAACAGAAAGATTTATTTGCTAAACCTTTAAAAAATTTTAATTTTATATATTAACTGAAATACGGTACATTAATATGATTGAAAACCGCTGCAAATTACAAATGCACCTAACAGAATGAATTCTTTTATTACTACACCATTTCACATGATTTTTTGTTTTTATTTGAAGGAGAAAACGCCACTGGAACCAAATAAACCGTTTTCTTTGGACACTGAATCCTCAGAAAATGATAAACAATCGAAAACGTATGATATCCCACAAATATCCACAGATTCTGAACATGTCGACAGTCCTGATCCGGAATATGAAGAACCAGCCGATTTTGCCAGTACTATAGCAAAGTTGAGGTCTCTCTTGCAGCAGAAATCCTCGGAATCTAATCTTACCACACCAGCTGTCAGTCCAATGTAAGTAGCATTAAAAATAAGTTTAAAACTTCTTGTTAAAGTTAACTAGTTAAAAGATAATTGGGGAATCAATTCTTCTACTGAATCGCATTAATAAACAGACACTACCCAGTGATTTCTGTGCAGGCCACCAGATGACAGTCTAAAAACAACACCTGTCGAATCGAGCACCGAAGTAGGCTCTGAAGTAGATGGTGTAATGCCGAGCCTCTACAAATTCTGCGCCAGGACTGCGACGGGTGTTTTCCAAAACACCCTGAATACTATAAAGACGGCACTACCAGGCAATGTGCAAGAGCATGTTCAACCCAGCATGTTGCAAGGGAATGTGGAMAATTGGACTTACGTTGCCACGGACAGTTCTGTGTGTTTTTCAAAATGATATTTTAACAATTAATGACACATAATATGGTTTTTTTTTTAGAATAGTGACATGCTTGTGAGAATGGAAAAATTGTTAATGGAAAGACGAGAGTTTTGTACTGTTGATACAGCTTACGAAGCGATAGATTCATTGCAAGTTGATGATCAACCAGATGATGCTTTGATAGAATCTACAGTTTCATTAGATGGTAAGTGAATACTAATTGTGGAATGATTTTTATTTGTATTTAGTGGGAAATCCCCAATTTCACGAAATTGTAGAATAATTATATACCTCATTCAGTTCATACAATAATAACACCTATTTACACATAATAATTTTATGTATTGCGGGTTTGGATCAACTGAGGAGGCAGATTATGTTACTGTGTATGTGCTAAGCTTTAGAAACTGTTTAGTTCCTTTATCGAGGTTTTTAAATTACAATACGTAACAATAAAAAACGAAGCAAAATATAAATAATATTAAACTCACCAAATGTGAGAATTCCAGTAAAACTTCATCCACAATCAACAATATAAAATCTTCACAATACAAAATATAAAATAGAAGAACATCCATGTATAAACAACTTATAAATAGAATAATAAGGAAAAATAGGCAAATATGTATATACAGTGTATGTCATAAAATTTTTGAAACGTAAGGAAAACATATCCTAAAACTATAAAAATCTAAAATGAGATGAGATTACATTCAAAACACAATAAAGTTCATTTATCAACGAGTTTATCAAATCTTTCTTCTTTATTAGGATAAGTTAATAAATATTCCTGTTTGTCAATCATTTCTTTTATACTGATTCTATTGATAAGATTTTTATATTTTCAAAATCCATACCAGGGGAAAGGTTAAAAACATGATTTGCTAAAGCACCACTTGTTTGTCAATTCTTTATATCACCTTTATGCAAAGAAACTATTGAATTTAATAAAATAACTACAAAATTAAGTGCAATTTATACATATTTATTATCTTAATAAAAACTATAGTTATGTAAACCCATTGATGATAATAGTATACTGTTTTATTAGGATTAAAGGTGTTATTTTTTTTTGACGAGCAGATTTTGTATTTGCAAGAGGAAATATTGCTTATGCAAAATTACGAGACAAAAAATTCACTTTTAATTCAAATGATACATGCTAATTTTTTCTCCAAGGGTAATCACCCATTTAACTATTAATTTGAACAAAATCATTCTAACCACACGGGGTTAATAAAACAAAGTAGGTAAATACTTGTTTGAGTTGTGTATTTAATATCAATCTGGATAGACAATAATAATTTTGTTGAATAAACTTTTTCAAGTTACCAAGTTTTAATTTAAGTCAACACATTTAATCCTAGGATTAAAAACGACCATTCTAGCTCCTAAGATTAAAAGTTAACACTTTTGTTGCTAAGAGACATTTTTTTATATAATAAGTAAAATATTACTATTAGACTCCTGACAGTAAAAAAAGTGTCATACCTTTGTACCGCTTTGTACCCCTTGAGCGCAAAATGCAAAACTGATATTTGTCTTTAACGAATGTTAGGTATTATTAACTGTTTCTGTTTCTGTGCGGCTTTGAGTCATAATTCTGTTAGCAGGTGGTGCTTTTGTCATTTGTATGATATCAATGTGTGCAGTGACATAGTGCACCAGTTATAGAAGGAGAACAAAAGGCTTTGTTTTACACCACATTGAAATACAAGCTGTTGTAATACTCTCGGAGAATTTACTGTAACCTGAAGACACAATTGGGTGTTTTCACTAGTTATAAAATATAAACTTTTATACATTAAAAAAGAGTACTTAATTAATTAAGTGTGTATCTGTAACCATAACGCTCCAAAAAAATTTTTTAACCAAAATAAATTGTTTACTACTTCTCAGTGCGCCATGTGGCAACAACACAGTTTTAAGACACGCTCAGATTGACTAGGACTGGCTGTGACGTATCACCTGATGTAAACAAGATAGCGTCCGCTACTTTCCGTATTTCGTTTGCTTTATTGGTTATGTTTGAGAGTGTTCTCGTTTGTTTTTTTTTATAAATTCAACAATATGTCGTCGGAATGCTTTGTTAAAGCGTCTTCGAACAATTTGCCGGCTGTAGATATGTTTATAGTCACCGAATTTATCAAGAACGACCCACATTTTAATGCTGCCGAAATCAAAAGCGCTAAAGCAGCAGTATAAGTAATTAATAAAGCAGCTTAATCTGCAATTTAATACATTATGGATCATTGATATTTTGAATGAAATGCATCTTTTTTCTAGTGCAAGTCGTGTGCAATACGGAGATGCAGCTATAGGTTATWTTCAGGTGAAGCGAGAGGGGCCCATATGTATACTGCAGTCCAAGATATGACCGGAACACAAAGTTCGTGMAAAAAATTATGCAGTTASTCTAAATCTCACAACAATAAAATGTAGATTTTGTCTTGGTCATACCCCTTCTGGCTTATTTAAACCGTCTCCGTTTGTGTTCGTAGTCTCCGGGTACAACTATGAATATTTTGTTGAGACTATTGATGGATGTATTTGAAATTTGAACACTGACACAAATCACCATCTGCTGTTAAACATTCTCCCAGTTGTTAGGAGGAGTTCGTTAAAAGCAAGAAAACAACTCAYTTCACTCAGCACAATCAAAGGCACGTAGGTAACATAACCTATATTCTTTGTTTACMTCGGGTGCTACATCACACCGTCTCCATCCTGGGACACTGCATTTGTGTGGACAATTTTTATATTTGAACTTCAGAACGGTTTTTTTCGAAAACTGGTACTAAAAAAAATTTGAAATTTTTAGGACATAAGAAGGGTGCTCCAAATATACACATGGTATGATTTCTAAAAAATGTGAAAACACCCAATTCCAGCCTAATTTTTTCCAACTAAGTTGGGGTTTATCGAACAGATTGTGATTTTACAAAAACTGAATAATATCGGATACAGTTTTTTTGCAAAATTTTGCACTACTGGTCACCCCAAATATAATCACAAAGCTGATACCCCCACTTTATTTATTAGCCAAAAGCGGTCTACCAAGCAGTTAAAAAAAGTAGATATAATGTTTGTGCTTATTTTTGCAACAAGAAAGGTATTATAGTTCCATGGTTTATCTAGTAATAATGAGGTACGAGGTTAAGGTGGAGCAATTCACTCACAGCATATTATATTGAAGGAATTCTGAGAAATGCTCCTGGCAGATGCTTTTTTGCAGTTAAAAGAAGAAAAACGTGTAGTGTACCAGATACAACAAACACTTTTGTTTAATGCACTCAGAACTTATATATGGGGTGACTACTAGTGTAGAATTTTGCAAAAAAAAATTGATTTCGCTATTATTCATTTGTAGGCAATTTTAAACAGAATTATTTAAATAGTAGCTAATGTAAATTTTGTGTTTGTTCCAATACCTATATGATTTTTGTGTTTGCCTGTTTATAAATTCGATAAACCACACTTTAGTTGAGAGAAATTCAGTAAGAATTGCGTCTTCAGGTTACGGAAAGTTCTCGGAGAGTACTCCAACAGTTAGCGTTTCATTGTAGTGTAAAACGAATCCTTTTGTTCTCCTTCTACTGGTGCACTACACCACTGCGTACAATGGTATCGTACTAAAAGATCTGCTAACAGAATTACGACTCAAAACCGCACAGACACTTAACAGTTAATTATATGTTCACCCCAGACAAACTTCAGTTTTTCATTTTGTGCCCAAGATGACGTCACACGTAGTAGACCTACAAAATCTGTCACCTACTTGGCACTTTATCCTACCACAGGCTTGCAAGAATGTTTGTATTTTAAAATATTTATTGAGTCAAAAACTTTAGTCGACTGACAAATTAATATTAGTTTTATAAACAATGTCTTGAAGTGGTTCAAGCTTGATCAGGTCTTAAAGATGTATTATAATTTTCTTATAAATGAAGTTCGTGAACATTTATTACATTTCATTTTATTTTTTTAATTTGAATTTTACCTTGTCATTATGGTTTATACAAGTTTTAAAGCTAAAGCACAAATTTTAGATGAACTGGACGACTTTGAACAACAGATCCCGATTGCCAAGGTCTTAACCGACGTACTCTGTGAACTTGTCATCGATTCTGACACTTATCTTGTACAAGAAGCATCAGTCAAATCTTTTCTTCTTCTGCTTGGCAATCATGTTGAGAAATACTTTGAACAAAAATCGGACAAGATCGTCCGCAACATAAATAAACTAGTTGGAAGTTTACCGACCGGTTTAAATCAAGAGACTAAACCAATGAAATTAGATGACATGGTAAAGGTTTGTGTAGATTCTGTTCCAGGTGAGATTGTCTTGATTTGTCATTTCCAAAATAATTTTTTGTTGCCGACAGGTTCATTGAAGGCCTTGCTCAGTGAATCTACGGTGTCGGCCTCTTTCCGTCTGCTGATTTCATCACTACAGTACCAAAGGATAAACCAAGATGTTTTCTTGCAGATATTTGAGTTGCTAGCGCAACAGGTTGTTGTTGCCAGTGGTCAGTTGACTCCTACTTTTTCTGCATAATTTTTTGCTGTTTATGTAAGGAGAGTGCTATTTTCTTGACTGTGATGTTTACTTGAGGCTTAAATTTATTATAATATTGTGTAATATTTACATTGGTGTATAAGAATGTTATTAAATGTATTCAAACAATTATTTTTTGTTTATCGAAAACAGCTACAGCTATTTTGAATCAGACTAATCTTAATCTTGCAAGTTCACAAGGAATTTTTCTTATCATATTTTTAAACAAATATATGGAGAGTGATGTCAGACATTAGAAGGGTAGCTCAATACTGTAGGAGTAGTTCTTTTAAACTACCAACCAATTTGTATTTTGTATGAAGCATAATCAAATGTGATTATAATAATATTATTAATTATAGTAAAACACTTGGATAATCTTAGGATTCACATTTGTAACTATGAATACCTCCACTCACGATGCCGAACAACTACCACCGCACATTTATTTGTTTGTCTGCTCTAAGTGACCTTAAATTTCCCCCAAATCGAATGTTAAACAACGAATTTAGCAAAACTCGAGCTACGATAAGCTCAAAAACTCTCAAAATGTAAATGAAACTTGTGAAACAGTACTTAATTTAAATAGTGGAGCACCTAACCTTACCAGAGTTGTAACTCCTATTGCATGATTGTTATTACGTTTAATTCTGAATAAGACAATAGAAAATATAAGAATCTTACACTTGTAAATTGCTGCCATCTACATAATTTTTCAGACAGCTTTTACGAAAGCAGTAATCGAAGTACCCATCACGTACACATTTCCTTTTTCCATTAAACAATGGTAGTTCTTCCACACTCGCAGTAGTTCGTTTGCCTCATGACAGATAGGCGTCAAGAGCAAGACGTCATTCTTTTGGCGCGCTTTTTAGCATTCAGCAGTGAGCACGTTCAGTTGTTCAGTTTATTTTTCTTAATTTTTTTAGCGTGTAGAGTGTGTATTTAGTATTTATTGAATTGTGTCATTAATTGATCTGATATAATTGGTAAGTACGTCTGTACTATGATTACCTTTTTTATTTACTTATACGTTTGAAACTAGTGCAGATAAAGACCAAGCATGGTTGAAATAACATCGGAAAAACCTCATGAAGACGAAGAGAGTATTTCCAAAAAGCACAAAACCGAAGTTACCGATGCTATTAAGGAGGAAATTGTTATTAAAGTAACGCAGCCGAAACCAGAACGTTGCGTTATCTGTAAACAGTACTCCAACGAACTCACGCTGTATAATGGACATCCCAATAATTCTGTGGATGAATATGTTGCACTTACGGATGAAAAACTAATGCTTTTCACAGGAGAGGAGAGTGCCATTCATGAGAACGATGAGCGACCCACCCATAAGGTGAGAGCGTTATTTAAGGTGATACGATATTAACAAAATTTGTTTTGTAGATTACTTACTTTAGTGTATACGACAAGAATGGACATTTGTGCCCATTCGATACAGGACTAATCGAGGCAAACAAGAGGCTGTATTTCTCCGGGTTCGTTAAACCAGTTTATGAAGACAATCCATCTCCTGAAAACGGAATTCCGACAAAGGACATGGGCCCCCTGAATGAATGGTAAACTTGATTTTTCTGAGAAAACTTCGTTACTAAATTACTTTCGAAGGTGGATTTCTGGTTTTGACGGAGGGGAGAAGGCTTTGCTTGGTTTTTCGACAGAGTATGCTGAATATTACCTGATGGAACCTTCACCCGAGTATGAGCCATTGATGAAAGTGGTCAAACAGAAAATGGCACTGTGCAAGCTCGTTATTGAGTTCTTATTGGACGAGTTTTGGCAAAATCCTACGTATGAGGATTTATTACAGCGTTTACAAGCCTCGGGACAGCCAGAGCTAAGCGAGGAGACTTTGATCCGTCATGCACACTTTATTTGTGATCAGGTTGGTAATATTGCGCTTTATTAGTTGTAACAAAAAGTGGATGTGGTGGGGGAAAAAACAACAGAAGTATCTGGTTGCGTGTATTTGTGATAAAACCACACAAAAAAATTTTCCAGCAGTGAAATATTTTTGCGGCTTCATTGGCTACTATTCATTAAATAAATTAAAATTCTTGGGTGGTTAACAATTTTTTATTTTTTTATATAAACAATATGTGTAGCGAATACTATTTCATCAGTTTACTATTTATTTTGGACAATTGAAATTGATAAAAATAAATAATTATAATAGATATTTTTAATGTTTTTGTTAAATTACAACACTAGATTTAAAGTAACAAGGGAAACAAAATTTTTATGCTAAATATGACCACTATTTTACAAAACAACTAGTTTTAAAAATTGCTCTGAAAATTGAGGATTACAAATATTTTATATACTTTTGTATTTCTTTTAATGTATGCTAAATAAACCAAACCCAATTTTTTTCAATTGTCAAAATTCAGAGATAAATAATATAAAAATAATAATATTTATTTCTAACATACAAGAAAAATTAATCAAAAGGATCAAAAACAAGAGATTAATTACATAATAAATTAGAGTATAAACATCAAAATAAAATAAGTAATTCCTAAGTTAGCAAAACAAAGGAAAGAAAACATAATAGTTATTCTGTGAAATAGCACAAAAATTTTTGTTTTACCAAGTCACAATTGAAATTTTGAAAAAAGATATCAATGTCAATGTCTTTGGTATATAGGCAAAACCAGTTCTATGCGATGCTGACTGCATTAGACCTAAACTACACTAATGAGTTGTAATGATAACAAATCTAACTGTAGTTGGTTGCGGTGCAGACAACGTAACATAGACATGCATTTTTATAATATTTTTATGTTGTTTCTTTGATTTTCTCTAGTTGACTAATCTAACCTATTGCTTATAGTTAATTTTGCTTACTTAAAAAATATAATGTAATAAAAAAAATAATTTTAACGAACTGTGGGGTTGTAAACCACGAAAGCTAAACCATCCATCACATTTTGAGTTTATCACATCTTCAGGCCTTTTAAGAAGAATTTCTTCATTTAGGTAATGAGCTATGACTCTAATGCAAGTGAAGAAGACAGAATGTTGATTACAGCCCCCTGTATGAGGGCACTAGTGAAAATGGCAGGTGTTAGTTTCCAGAAAAGGCAGAAAATGAGGAACATCGAAAATAAAGTAAGTTCAAATGCAGACTACAATTATAAGTAATTATTCTGTATTATGAAATGATTACTCAGGGTTTAAAGAAACGTATGTCCGGTTGGACGAAAGCCACGACCACAAATTTAGTTCACGATGTTTTCGAAGCTTTCTTTGCCGATCAGATAGACAAAAGTGGCAAAGAAGGTGACAAAGGGCCTCGAAGGAAACGTTGTGGTGTTTGTGAAGCCTGCCAGCAACCGGACTGTGGAAAATGCGCCCACTGCAGAGACATGTTAAAATTTGGGGGTACTGGACGTGGAAAACAGGCCTGTCAACTACGCCGGTGAGAAATACTGTCTAATTTAACTATATATAACACTGTGCCCATCAAAAAGTTGAACATTATCCCTTTTTTAAAAAGTTGTAAGCCTTTACCAATGGAGTATGATGAACCTGAACTGTTTTTGATTTGGCAGTGTGCTTTTTTTTAATAATATATAAATAATTATAAATGTGATTTATTTTCTAGCCAAGCTTTCGGAACCGTTTGGTTCCTTCTTCAGGGCTTCAAATGTGAGAATGTTAATAAAAATGTCCACAATCAACAATTGTAATATAAAAATTCATAGGGTATATAATAAACGTATAAATATAGATAAAATTGTGCAATAATATACCAGGCGGTCATAAAATTAATGTTGACTATAACATAACCAGCTTTTATTTGATGCAAACCCGCAATAAATCACATTTATCACTAAAGGTTCGTGAAGTAGAAACATAAATAATTATATTTATATAATCAATATCTTGCTTGGTTTCATTAGTCTAGAAAAAGAGTGGATGAATGGTAGGGAAAGAGGTATCGGTCTCAAAGTAACTTGGTATACTGCACAAGTATACAAACTGCAGGTGTCTAATTTAATGTTTTATAACTTAACATGTGTTTTTTTGCCGTCTGGTTTGCCATATTTAGTTTTTATGTTTTAATGGTGATTACATACACTGCATAAAATTGCATAGATTCTATGATTGTTAATGTTTGGAATCTAGCCTTTAACTCACCCATTAGTAGATATGTTAGAAAAATGGATAGTTACATTTTAAAAGCCAACGTTTTAAAGCAAAAATGTATCTGGACCTTTAAATGAAATAGTTTTCATTGATCAAAAACTTCTGTAATTTGCGACAACCATTTTTTATTTATTTTGTCGATATATTTATATGGTTCTTCACAAAAGATATTGTGTCTTTTATTTTTGATATTAGTATGTTTCTTGTTAAATGTGTTCACATATGAGTTACATACATTCAGTGTTGTATAAACCTTTATTTTTTTAATAGAACCTTATACTTCTTGTAGCATATCATAATCCTTCTCTTGAAATATGGTAATTACATACATATTTTGTTTCCAAAAATTTATTGCAGGGTTGTCAAGTTCATTTCTATGATAAACTATCAAATTACGTTTGTTTACTGCAATGGACCTGTTGCCCACTTTTTTTTATTGCAGAATATGAATCTACATGAAAAAAAATAGACCCCTGTTTTTTTTTTTTCTCAAAGCGCTTAGTTAATGCCTAAAAAAGGTTGTGTTTAAAGTTTGAATCTCTGACGTCACCGTTCTCTGGCGCGCTTAGTGCGGTGTAACTGTGTGATGTTGTCACGCCATTTTCTAATCCTGGCATTCCTGTCGGCCGAGATGAGGTTTCTGAAACCGTAGTCGCAGCAGCGTTGACATTTTATTCCAAACTCGCAACCGTAATTATGAATTATAAAAATCTACACATGAATGGATGTATTAAACGCGATTCGTTGTTAGTCGTTTTCACTGTAAATATTAAAACGTAAAATATAATAAATTAAAATATTAACTTGTAGTGGATATATCACAAACAGAATTCATTGTATGGCAGCCGTTGGATAAGCCCATATTTCGAGTGATAGTAAAACTGGAATAACTATTTATTAAGTAGGTAAACTCGTTTAAAGCTGAGTTACAGCGTGTATAGCTGCCATTACATCATTTTATTCAAGTCGCAACCTTTAAATAGCAAAATCGCCTAATTTGCGTAAAATGGAACGATCTGGCCACACAAGTTCCCATTCATGTAAAATTCGTCAATCATGTGTAAGTCAATTTTTGGTAAATTCTCCGAAGATCCCTTTACATAATCTTGCTCCATAATTGCACAGTCTATGTTTGAACAACAACATACCAAGTAAATAAAAACAAAACTTTAACGCGTCGTCCCTTCTCAAACCAAAACGTAAACAAAAGTACAAAGGCACAGAACCACAGACATACGCGTATTCAACAGCGACAAAGGTGTCAAGCATGCAACAGGGCATCCGACGCATCGGCGCAATAGCGGAGTGTGTCTCCAGGAACGGTGACGTATCACGAAATATTTGAATTTGGTGGAAAACCTTTAAAAGTATAAATAAGACACTAAAACATTACAAATATTTTTTCTATTGCCAGCTTCTAACTCCATTAGGTCCAGGCAAAGTCGCACATGTGTTATAATAACGATTTACTGTCAAGGGCAACAACCCATTGCATACTTCAGTTGTTACTATCAGTAAGAAGTTCGAACCTTGCAAATTACTTACCAGGCGATGGATTTATTTATATAGGATGTTTGTTCACTAGTGATAATCAATTTTTTTCTTATTTTAAATGTAATAGATACATAACAAAAATATGGTGAACTGAAATATACTAAAAAAAAATATTTATTATGAAAATAAAGCTGCCCTATGTCCCGCGTTATATGGGCAACCTCTCGGAATCTGAAAACTGGTGCAAAAATAACGCTATTTTACAGTATAATTTTTTTTGAAATAATTCCTGCCTATTGAGAAATTGACTCTTAAACATGGGAGCAGTGAACCAATTTTTCAAAAATATCTCTTAGACCGGTTGATATAATTTTATGAAATTTTGGCTATTATTATTTGAAGTAGAAGCCGTTAAAATAATGCACACATTCTTTTAATAAACGTTTTGGGGGGGCCAACCTCTTACATTTTAATTTAGAACGGTCAAGTATTTTTTCAAAAATATGTTTTTTTTAATCTTTGGTCTTTGTTCATGTAACTAAAATTGACCCTTTCCGAGAAAATTCAGTTGAATATTAGGATTCACATTTTCATTGCTTTACTAACTAAATAATTTTTTTATCAAATTTGCCATGATGAATGATAAAAATGTGTTTGATGTTACTATTACATTGACATATTGACAATGCTTTATATTATTTATTGCAAAAATTCTGAAATAGTAATAATAGATATTCATATAAATGAGTATGCCAGTGTATACTTATTTATACTATTACGGAATTCGGGTTCGAAAATTCTAGATTTCTGATTTAAAACACTTTATTTAACAGTTCAAAACACTAACAAGCACTATTCACTATTACTTTAACAATTAACAAACTTTACTCAACTATACACTACTTTTAAAAACACTACAGTTTTACTTATATCACTTTACAACACTTAAATCTCACTTTCCGTCACTTTCAAAACTCGCGCTCGTTCATAGACTGTCTAACTCTCCTCACTTCCGTCTCTGGCCGCTTATATATCCGCAGACTCCCCACTTACTTGGCGTGTCTGGCACATTCGCGAAGGCTCTCGATTTCGAACCTTCCTAGACTTTACTAGAGCCTTTCGCATAGATTAATCTCGAACACTCTAGCATGTCGGGTTGCCTGCCCACAGGCGTTGAGCGGGCCGTGATACCACTGACTCTGCGTTGCAATACGAATACTACTTTATTATTATTTCAGGATTTTTGCAAATTTTTGTCAAAATGTCAACAGTGACATCTAACACAGTTTTATTCTTTATCACAGCCAATTTGATAAATAAATGTGATTTAGTTAAGCAGTGAAAATTCTACTGCAATTTTCTAAGAAATGGTCAATTTTAGCCGTATGAACAAAGAGTGACTTTTTTTGTTTTTGAAAAAAAATGCTTAACCGTTTTAGTTAAGGGCTAAAATGTGAGAAGTTGGCCCCCTCCCGCCCCCACAAAAAAAATTATTAAAAAAATGTGTGCATAATTTTAACGGCTTCTACTTTAAATAATAATAGCCAAAATTTGATGAAATTATATCAACCGGTCTAAGAGATATTTTTGAAAAACTTTTTCTCTTCCCCCATCTTTAAGAGTCAATATCTCAGTAGGCAGGCGTTATTTCAAAAAAAGTTATACAGTAAAATAGTGTTATTTTTGCACCAGTTTTCAGATTAAGAGAGGTTGCCCATATAATGTGGGACATATATATATTTTTTAAAAAGCATGATTTTCTACATTTTAAGATAGTGTATCAAAAATTTCTGCAATCTTAGTAATAATCCAGTTACCCATATCATATACGTTTGTTTTATGTTCTTTGTGGAATTCTTTTTTTATATTTTACTTTGTCTCACATCTGTGTTTGATATCGATGTCTATATCTATTCCAACAACATATCAGATTGTGTTTTCCTTTAAGGTTAAAGAATATATTCAGTGAATCGTTTGACTATAATTATTATCTCAGAGATTTCGAATTTTCGTTCAATTTCCTTAAGTGCGCATTTATACCCCTAGATTCCCCCCGCAACCTAAAGCAACTTCTCTGTTGTATGTTGGCATCGTTTAGCAGACAGTTACAGACTAGGCAACATACATACTATGTTGTTATGTGGATGCTTGATCTACATGTTTTTGTTTTTATCTCTATATAGTAAATAGAGAATTTTTGCGAGTATGCAATGCAAACCAGAAAAATTTCTACTGCAGATGTCCAAACATGGCCATCCAAGACGCAGAAGATTCAGACAACGAAGATGATCCAGTTTTGGAGACAAAAGCAAAGCCAGAATCAACTAAAGCAGTGCCAATGTCCAAAAGAATCCTCCATGAAGTAGAATGGGAGGGGAAACCGGAATTTGAGTACAAGGGTAGAAGTTTTTATAACGTTGCAAAAGTTGGTAAGCATCACAAAAAGCTAAAATTTCATTAATTGTATTGTAAATCCTAACATTATAGGCGACATAACTGTTAAACTTGGAGATTATGTTATGCTAAATGCCGAAAAACCATCTGAACCACCATACATAGCCAAAGTGGCATACATGTGGGAACAAACTCCAAGCGGAAAATCCTTCCATGCACATATGTTTTGCCGAGGCACAGATACAATCCTGGGAGAGACGTCTGATCCGAGAGAACTCTTTGTGGTTGATGTCTGTGAGAACTGCCCTCTGGGCAGCATTGTTAGAAAAGCAGAGGTAAAGAGACGTGTTCAGTATAAAGTAACTGTAAATCAAGTTTGCTAGAGAATCAAGGCAATAAATTCCATGGGAAAACTTGACCGCTTCGTTCTTTTGTTGCATTTTAGTGGTTAATATCTGTAATGCTATTAGCACAAAGCATTAATATGTTTATGTAGGTAGAACTGAGAAAGATACCAAAGAACTGGGCTCAAAGTGGGGGACTGGATAGACTTCCTCCTCAACTAGAAGACGACGGAAAGACTTTCTTTTACAGCAAGCGATATGACAGCAGCATGAGCAGGTTCGTCGATTTGACAGAAGAATCAACTGACCAGGCTATGCCCTATACACCTTGCGATTCTTGCAGGTATGTACAAATTTACGGAAAATTCGTTCGTAACTGGTCAGATTTTGTATTTAAAATAACAAAAATTTTGTAATTCTCAAAATGTAGCAACACAGATGAAAAAAGTTTTAACAATAGTAACTAGAAAAAAGGGATAAGTGCCATAATTACTTCCACATCCAACGGATGGGAAATATTGTATCACGAAAAAAAAATTCAAAAATTTTTATTTGCTCGTTTACTTTAAAATGGTCGAAAACGCAAAAAAAAAACAAAATTTGAACAAAAACAAACTTCTTGTCTGTGTGTCTGTGTCTGTGGTATTGTTTGTGGACACGATAACTTTCGAAGGACTTAATATATGAACTTGAAAATTGGCAAACTTATAAATCTCAACAACCCAAAGCGACCTATTGTTTGTGCCTTAAGTAGGATATCGGGAAGGGGGCGAAATTGGGGGGTAACTACCCTTTTTGCAAATTTTTATTTTTTTATATTTTTTTCGTTTCAGTATGTGATTAGTAGTATAACTGCGAGTATTATTGGCTCTTATAAATTTTCGTTACAGCAAACTGTTTAAAAGATATTAACAGAAAAGCGTCACTTAAACAAAACTGTTTTTCCTAAATATCTCCGAATCTATTTAATATATTAAAAAAATGAAAATGCCATCAGATAGCAAATAAAATTTCTCACAAAAAGTGTCTTAGAAAATTTATCCAAAATTTTGACAGTTTCGAAATATTTCCAAAAAAAAACAATTTTGGACCCTGCTCGTACGATTTTTTTAAATTTTGGTATTATATAGAAAATCAAATTTCTGATCAGAAAGCGCTCTTGTAATTTTTTTGTTAAGTTAATAATTTTCGAGTTATTTGGAAAAAACCGTTTTTAAATATGTATATATTTTTGCTAATATCACGAGGACTGTTTGTCTTAGAAAAAATGTGTAGAGAGAAAAAATGCTCAAAACCTGATTACTAATCGTATAGTATAAGAAATAAAAACATAAATGTCATTTTGACAATTGGATGTGGAAGTATTGATTCAATTTGCAGCGGTTTTTTTTCCATTGTGGTAAATCATCTATTACCATATTATAAATATAAAATTGTTGCTGTTCTAGAAATGGTAGCATTTTCAAATTTTGTTTTTTCTTCACTTACCATTGGTATTTCATTTTTAAAGATAAGTTCTATTTTTACAGATTTTTTGCCCCTATGTTGTTCTTGAAAATGTTCATACTTTTGCAAAGTTCCGTTTCATCAAAAGATTGTTTCATGTAAACCAAACCAACGCTGCTACTTTTAACTTTTATAGTTCATACTTTATAAATATACTATATTACTTCCACAACGGATGGGAAGTATTGTATCACGAAACATATTTTCAAAAATTTTTATTTGCTCAATCGCTTTAAAATGATCAAAAGCGTCCGAAAACAAAATTTGAGCAAAAAAAATATCTTGTCTGTGTAAGGATGCAAATATATTTCGAAACTTGAAAGGCATACATATAAACCTCAACTACTCAAGGGACCTGTTGTTTTTGGAATAAGTGGGGTATAGGGAAGGGGGTAACTACCCTTTTTGCAAATTTTCCTATAAATTTTCGGTTTAGCAAACTGTTTAGAAGATATTGGCAAAATAACCAACCAACTGCAGTTGGTTGAGGTGCAGACGGCACAGCATTTTAATGTATGTCGGTTCTTGCCCGCTAGCAAAAAGTGCTGTGGGGGCTTGCTTCAAGTTGATGTATGCAGGTGCATGCCAATTTGTCAGGCTACAGGTCACTTCCTTTAGGAAGTAGTTCCCGTTAAGACAGCTAGGTGGCTTTGTTATCATGTCAGTGTAATGCTGACAGATGGCATTGATATCTAAATTCTTACTTAAAATATCGTCACTGTTTGGAAAAACCGATTTTAAAAATTTATGAATTTTTGCTAATATCAGGAGAACCGTTTGTCATAGAAAAAAATGTGTAGGGAACAAATGCTCAAAACCTCATTGTTGATCCTATAATATAAGAAATAAAAGTGTAAATGTCATTTTGACAATTTGATGTTGAAGTATTGATTCAATTTGCAGTAGTCTTTTTTTATAGTATACTTTATTTTGTGGGTTCCTTCTATAATTAATTTTAATGTTTTTATTTATAGGGTCTGACTTCTGAAAATTAAATTAAATGCTTCGATCCATGTTTAATGTCTCGCAAATATTTCTTTCTTTAGTTTGTTTCTGACATTAATTAAGATAACATTAATTAATCCCATAATGAATAAAATGTGATCTGTGGTTACCAATTCAAATTTCACTTTTTGTAGTGTCTTGAAACATTCTATACTTTGAAGATTTAGGTACCTAAAAATATTAATTAAAATTTTTTTTTCACTCGCTAAATTTACCTAAATTCTTGTTAATTCTGGTTTTGATATAATAGGGCTATTCAGAATTTTTAAATTGTGCTTTTAACAGTTTATTATGATATAAAATTTGCCTTCATACCGAACGCTGCACAAAAAAAAATTCAGTAGAAAGAGGCTAGAAAACTATAAACTATAAACCCTGCGATGAGGGTAGTGTGTTACATAGGAAACCATAAATGGAATAACAACAACAAGATCAATTGAAATTAACTCTTGTTGTTCCATTTAATAAGCTGGAAGGCAACTGTTGCAAGTTCTAATGTCTTAAAAATAAATTAATTTATGTTTACAGTCCGCGTCTTATTACGACATAATAGAATAATTTAAATTATAATTTATAATTTGAATGAATTTCTTTGTATGTGTTTGGGTGGCACCGTGTATGGTTTACAAATCAGCCCGGCAGATCTATCTAGGTTATTTTTTCCTAAACGGTTGGACCAATTTGAATGAATTTTTTTGTATGCATTTGGGTGGCGCCTTTGATTGTTTTAGATTCACAAATCAGCCCGGCAGATGGCGCTGCAGTCAGTATCTAGGTTATTTATGGATACTGCAACTAAACGGCTGGACCGATTTAAATGAATTTTTTTGTATGCATTCATTCATTCATTTTATTCATTTTAATATCCTAATCGCTTGGAATATCAAGCAGGACGAGGTCTACCAGGTCCGCTAGTACACTATAAAACGAAACTGACTAAAGGCCATTCAGTGAATTTCTATAATGTATCTCACATTCTTAACATTTTCCGAAAATAGAAGAACACCAAATTGTGCATAAATTTAAATACTTCATTTAACAGACGAACCGCATACAAAAATAAACTTACCATGCCAACCTTAGAAGAAGGCGTTATCCACTGGGATGGCCAAATCTACAAAGTTGGAACTGCCGTGTTCCTCGATTCTGACACTTTCAAATTTACTGCTGTCACCACAGCCGAATCAAAAATAAAGGTACTACATTTCTAATACGTCATTTCGTACGACACTCATTTTTATAATGTCCAGAAAGAAAAGGTAGATGAAAACTTGTATCCCGAATACTACCGCAAAACTTCCGAAAACGTCAAAGGCTCAAATTGCGAAACTCCTGAGCCATTTTGCATTGGATTAATCGAGGAAATCAACGACTCTAAGGAGATACAGATAAGAGTCAGGAAGTTCTACAGGCCGGAAAATACTCACAAGGGATTCAAACTGGCTCATCAGCGGGACCTCAACTTGATTTATTGGAGTGACGAGGGTAAAAACAGGAATAATTTAATTTTTACTTTATATTTGCTACCTTTTTTCCTCGTTTTTTAGAAATGACAGTTCCTTTTTCGAAAATAACAGGTAAATGTTATATTGCTTATGCTGATGCTTTGACTGAACCTGTGGCAGAATGGTCGACGAAGGGACCATATAGATTTTACTTTTCCGAAGCATATGACAAGAACAAGTGTGAATTTATTGATGTTCCATCTCACGCTGCTAAAATTGGTCAGGCGAGTAAAGGTAAGTAATTGTTTTGATGTTTTTCAGTTGTTCAAACCTTTTCATAGGTATATACACTTTATTTTTTTCCAAGATACTGACAGCAAATTTATTATGTTAATTTTTTTTATTCCATCATTGATATATCCACCGATAGCATACTCATTCAATTCAAAAATTAATTCAAATTTCTAATTGAGGAAACACTGTGTAGCAAATTTTTTTCAGATTTGCTGTCTGTTAAAATGCCACATTTTTGTAACAATGCAGATTTTAATAAGCGAAAAAATTATTTCTTTTAAAGTTTTAACAGCATATATTAATTTTTTGAAGACATTCTTGGCTTCTTTTTTCATGAAATAGCCATTAGGACTCTGCAAAGTATCGACACCACTTTGTCTTAGTATTTAAAAGTATCGAATGTATTCAAAAGTATCTGAAATATCGAATTTATTGAAAATGTCGAAGTATTGAAATAATTTAAAATATAAGAAGCATCCAGAATATTGGCAATATCAAAGGTATTGAAGCTATGAATAATTTAAAGTATAAGAATCAAAATTCTTGTAATATTTAATAATTTAACCATTGTTTTATAGTATACATAGTGAAACGTCTTCGATAGGTACTTTTGATACATTCGATACTTCGATAATTTTGAGTAGTATGGATACTTCACCAGTATTGAATATCGATACCTGTCTGATGGTATTACCCAGCCCTAATGGCCTTCTAAATACCATTTATGGTAAATTTTTTTTGTGATAAAATTTTTAAATTGATTTGCTCGACTTTGTTGCCAATTTAACTCGTGACATTGATCAATAATCACTCACCTTGATGGCTCGTGTTTTATTAACAATGTCGCTCAACACATTGTTATGCAACAAACACTCATAACAATAAAAAAAATACTAACATAATTTTACCACTTATGATATTACATATGAAAATCTAATTCACCTTCATTGTTTTATAGCCTGAGATACAAGATAAAATTGGATGTATATAGTTTTTAATTTTGCTCTTGCTTATATACCTCAAAATATTACTTTACTTAAAAAGCTAGAACATAATTAAGCATTTAGTAAAGCTTGTTCTGCAACACACATTCTTAACATTTTTTTAATAAACTGTCAATATCATTTTTTTTTGATACTGCGAAACATTACAAAACGTCATTTTAAAAGTCCTATTGTACAGTGTCCCATATTCCTTGTAATTGCAGGGTACCTTAGTAACTTATAATGCTAGAGAGTTGCAGTTTGTACATTGCTGTCTTACTTTTTTGTTGTGAGTTGAACTGTATCATCTTTTGTTTTAAAACCCAAACCGACTATTGATTAACCTAACATTTCTTCAGTTCTTAATATCTCACTTGGATATGTAGATACAAAAAAATGTAAATACTTTTTTGATAGATGATTTTATTTTTGTATTCAGTGACTTACTCACATTTTTTAGATATGACACTTCCTTGCATTTCTTTAATGCAAACCATAGCTTTACTACGGATGAAAAACTTATTTTTTCTGATTAAGAAAATATATGCAATAGTAGGTTTTTCAATGATTTAATCAAATTTTATGTTTTTCATTAAAGTGGATGTAAATAATGTGCCTCAAAGCGGTGCTATTTTCAAACAAGCTATGATATTCATTATTTACCGGCAAAAGCTGCATGAGCAATTTACATATCTTAAGTATGTATGCAAATAGGTGTTTTTTTTTGTTCATAGGCCTACTGGATGTAAACATAACATCTGGTTAAATTTTAAATTAAATTTAACAATACTAGAATAATTGGAATTTTCTTAAACAGAAAAAAATGGTTCTTTTCAACCATAATAAAGCCAACTATGGTTTGCATTTTAAAAAATGCAAATTTATTATTTGCCTCAAAATTGCGACCCCCTGAAAATATTTGAGTACACCACTGGATTAAAAATAAAAATGTCCACAAACGTACTATCTTGAGATTCTATTACATTTTTTACTTTGAACTTGAACACACTTGCTTCCAACATTACATAGGAAAAGGTAAGGGATCAAAATCGAAGCAGACCACAGAAAAGTATGATGTCCCGCCACAGTGGGATGAGATCGAAAGGCCGCTAAGATGTATGGATGTATTTGCTGGTTGTGGTGGTCTCTCTGAAGGTTTACATCAAGCTGGAGTAGCAGAAACTAAATGGGCGGTAAGTAATGGTCCTGTTCACAAAATTTTAATTTTGCGTCAAATGTTCTCCTATTATTAGGCTTTTTAGAACACGTGACTTTTGAGCGACTGCCAGAGGGCAAATTTCAAAACGACAGCTTCTAGCGCGCTGTCATAGAAACCCCATTACTTAATGCCAACATCAGTCACTAGAGCTGGGACATTCGATTCAATTCAAATCGTTCAATCAATCGTGTAGATTCGGATCATTCAAGTCGTTCAAAAATCATTACTGAGAACGAGTTACCGAGTTGTTTAGACCTGCTTAAAGACATATGGATCGTGAATTGAAAGTGACAGCGGTGTCTTCTGTCTTGCCACAGCATATAAATATGCTCTCATGCTGTCTTCTCGTCGTGTGCTGTCGTCAGCCGTTAACCATGTACGACGCACGAACGACGCTGATTCGTTAACTGTGAGCCAAATCAAGGCATGAGTCATTCAATTTGAACGACTTGGTCATGAAGGACCCAACTCTATCAGCCACGCGTCCGTTTCCAGGGTTTCGCAGGCGTGTCCCATGCGTGCGCTTTTTGCCCCCTGGACGCCATATTGGATGACGTAATCTTAAAAAGCCTAATTGTAGAAACCTACTACTAATAGATTTTAAATTATTACGTTATAAAGTTTATGTGCCAGGCAGAGGCTAGAAATTGCCCCCTAGCGACGAGGCTAAGTGTGTAACATAGAAGTTAATAGAATATCATAAGTAATCTGTGCTAGAAACATAAAATTATTTATTTTTAAGACATTCAAACATGCAACAGATGCTTCTCAGCATATTAAATGGAACGACAAAGGTCATTTGGCAAATTTTATACTTTTCCCCCTTATGATTTCCTATGTCTCGCACTAACCTCATCGCAGGGTATCGTTTACTAGCATCTTTCGCTTTAGAATGAACTTTGTACTTGATTTTTTTTAAGTTCATTCCAATTTTAGAGTTTTGTGTGCAGCGATGGGTATGTAGGCATAATTTGTACCGTAATAAGCTACTAAACTAACACTTAAAAAATTCTAATCAACCCTATCAATAGAACATGGCGGCGACTAGTTATTCTTGTTTTTCACTAAGAAATAGTAAACATTACGCATACATGGTAATAACACATATTCAAAAAGGCATAAGTCGGCATTCAGCTATGAAGCAGTATTTATTATACAGGGTAAGGTAAATAAATATTTACAAAAATTAACTTTATTTGCAAAATAWGATAATCTGCAAAATTTTTTTTAGACACCCACTATGCCATTTTTATAGAGTTTAAAAAGACCTACAATTTGACATATAACTTAAGGTTGTACCTCAAAAAATAAAGAAAATACGAGCCTGGGGAGTTTTAGGTGGCGGACCCTGTATATATTTGGCTCATACCATTGATTGACGTATTCTTGAAAATTCTTGAAAGAATACGTCAATCAACGCTCATACCCAAATCCACCTATTCCAAAGTCCAGTAAAACAATTTCAAAAAAGGATACGAATGCATTTACTATAATTTTAAGTGTCCTAAACGTTTCATTGTTAAACAACATCTTTTCGGGATTCTAGAGATATTATTTTTTTGTATTAACATTATTAAAAAGTTTGTCGAGGTCTCTCAATAAGGACATCAAAGTATGTGGCTTTAATTTGTTCTTTAACTGTCATTCTTAGCTTCTTAAAATTTGCTAGATCTCAATGATTGTTGGGTCCGTTTCTCTTCTCTATTTTAAGCTAAAAGCAACTCTGTATTTAAAATCTAAACCAATCACAACTCAATTTAAGGTATTGTCATGGTTACAGGGTTGATTTTAGCTAACTTCGACTTTAACAAGGAGAAGAGAAATGGCCTGCTGTGTTTATAATAACTTTTTCTGTGCTTTGCTTTTAGTTTGATATTATTAATTATTTCTGCATTAAACCATGATATTGATTCTTGAAATTTTTATATACACCAAGGGAGTATGTTCCCATGCAACGATACAAACCGTGTTTGTGATTACTAGATCAAGTAATCTCCTTAACTTTAGCTTTTTTGTGTAAAGAATAATTTACTAGTAATTTACTTATTTAGTAAATACCAAAAAAAACATTCCATACTAATCTTTTTTTTTGTTTCTTCTCTTCTATATTATTACTGCTTCACTTCCGATATTTTTATCATTGCTTGCTAATATTGGACATTTTCAGATTGAAAAGGAACCATCTGCGGCACAAGCTTTTCGATTGAATAATCCAAACTGCACAGTGTACACTGACGACTGTAACGAGCTTCTTAGACTGGTGATGGATGGAAAGGGCACTGCAAAAAATTTACCCCAAAAAGGAGATGTCGAAATGCTCGTTGGTGGTCCCCCGTGCCAAGGTTTCTCGGGGATGAATCGATTCAACGCCGGACAATACTCGCTGTTCAAAAACTCGTTGATTGTGTCGTATCTGAGCTACTGCGATTATTACAGGKATTAATCTCGMCAATTTTTTTTTCTTCAAAATGTTCTTTTATGCCTGTTTTTCAGGCCGAAATACTTCATGCTAGAGAACGTCCGAAATTTTGTCTCTTTCAAAAGGAGCATCGTGCTAAAATTGACTCTGCGTTGCCTGCTCGCAATGGGATACCAAGTAGCGTTCGGCATAGTGCAGGCAGGACACTACGGGGTCCCCCAGACACGCAGACGATTGATTATTTTAGCAGCAGCACCGGGACAAGTTTTGCCTGGGTATCCGGAACCCCAGCATGTTTTCAGCAAACGAGGGTGTCAACTGTCCGTTTTGGTTGACGATTTCAAGTTTTCTACAGGTGAGAACAAAAAAAAGCATAAAGTTGTGTTTTTTTATACAGGGTGAAGTGAACGTATTTCTTCCATAACTCCACAACTATTGAAAATATGAAAAACTTCCTTATATAAAAGTGATCCAGGTTTATATGCTGCATATTGTAAAAATATTTTTGAAAACGGTTCACTTCTGGTTATACCGGAAACACATACCAACTTCCTTATTTTAAATAGAACACCCCGTATATTTTTACATTTTTGCATTCCTTGTGGAATTCTAAATCATTTTGTATAACATTCCATACCTCTAAAATGTACAGTTTTCGAGAAAATAAACGCTAAAAAAAAAATTATCATTTGCAGCGCTCCCCGCCATTTTAAATATCTTCCAAAATAAGACACCTAGAAGAATGCGGTTTGTGTGCCGCGTAAGTTAAGAAAATGGCCCATCATTTACGTCTTCGAGCAGGTTTATTACTTTTATATTGAAATTAATACATCGATTACCATATGAAATATTTCAAACTACGATAAGTCAATTTTTTAAATGGAACATGCAACTTTTTTTACGCCAATGGATGCAAAATTAAATTATCTTTAATTTGATATAAGGTTGTCTGTATCTATTACTAACAGTTTTCCAACAATTTGCATATTTCTGATTTTTTAGATTAAAATCACTTATCAGGTATGCCTTGACGATTGATTGTTTTGTTCACGTCAGTAAGAAAAGTCACAGTGAATTGAATTTGATCTGTGTATTGCTAAAAAACAAGTGGTGGAATTTTTAAATGAGAACTTGTAGATGTCGTCGATTAGGGAACCGTTCCGAGTAAACTCTTGACGCCAACAAGGAATTCCTTCAGCATTCTCGCAGAACAAAAATCATGTTGGTCAATCAAAGGCCATGATTAACTTGTATGTATTTGCAATACACAAATCAAATTCAACCTACGTGGATGATTAAACTGTGACTTTTCTTTCTGACGTGAACAAAACAATCACTCATCAAGGCGTACCTGATAAAAGCGATTTTAATCTAAAAAATCAGAATTATGCAAATTGTTGGAAAAGTGTTAGTAATAGATACAGACAACCTTATATCAAATTAAAGATAATTTAATTTTGCATCCGATGGTGTAAAAAAAGTTACTACATGTTCCATTTAAAAAAATTGACTTATCGCAGTTTAAAATATTTCATATGGCAACCAATGTATCAATTTCAATTTAAGAGTAATAAACCTGCTTGAAGACGTAAATCATAGGCCATTTTCTTAACTTACGTAGCACGCAAACCGCAGTCTTCTAGGTGTCTTATTTTGGAAGATATTTAAAATGGCTGAGAGCGCTGTAAACGATGAAATTTTGCGGTAGCGCTTATATTCTCGAAAACTACATTTTAAAGGTATCATATGTTTTACAAAATGACCTTGGAATTCAATAAGGAATGCAAAAATGTAAAAATATATAGGGTGTTCTATTTAAAATAAGGAAGTTGGTATGCATTTCCGGTATAACCGGAAGTGAACCGTTTTCAGAAATATTTTTACAATACGCAGCATATAAACCTGGATCACTTTTATATAAAAAAAGTTTTTCATATTTTCAATAGTTGTGCAGTTATGGAAGAAATATGTTCACTTAACCCACCCTGTATATATTTATTTATTACTAACCAAAAAAACAGTACAGAAAAAATAACTGGTAACATTGGCTTAAAACAAAAGAAATTAATATGCATAGTTAAGTAGTTGTCGCAGTTCACTAAATCACAAATTAATATTATACAATTCAAAAATTATACAGTACATTTCTTTTAAAATTTTTGCAAAAGCTTTTACCGCATTTTTGCTTTTTTTAAAAGCATCCAAACAATTATAAACTTTTTTAATTGCTCTACAATTATACTAAAATTGCTTTTTATCTGACTTTGTATAATACAAAATATAAGCTTTGCCTTAAAATGCATGTCTATGCTGTGCTGTCTACACCTCAACCAACTGCAGATAGTACTATTTCGCTGTCATTACAGCTCATCAGTGCAGTTTAGGTCTAGTGTAGACAACACGGCATAGAACTGGTTTTGCTTATATACCAAAGCAATGGTATGATGAAAGTAAGAATTTAGGATAGCAATGCCATCTGTCAGCATTACACTGACATGATGACAAAGCCACCTAGCTGCATTTTAATGTATATTGGTTCTTGCCCGCTAGCAAAAAGTGCCGTGGGGACCTGCTGTCCAATTGAAGTGTGCAGTTGCATGCCAATTTGTCAGGCTACAGGTCACTTCCTTTAGGAAGTAGTACCCGTTAAGGCAGCTAGGTGGCTTTGTCATCATGTCAGTGTAATGCTGACAGATGGCATTGCCATTCTAAATTCTTACTATAAGCTTTGCCTGTTCTAACATTTTTAAATTGTCAATATTGAGCGAACGTTGAGGTCCATAGACTTGAGCAGTCGGAGTAAAGTAATCCATGTTGTACAGAATTTTAATGATTCTATTCTGTACCCTCTGCAGGCTATTAATGAAGTATTGGGATGTGTTCCTCCAAAAGACAATAAGTTATTGTAGTAGACGATACAGCATTTGTTTAGCAGCATCACTCAGGTAGTTACCACAACGTCTTAATGCTCCAGTCATAGTCACTATTTTTGTTATTACTGAGTTTATATGAACATCCCAGACTAGCCCATTGTCTATGTAGAGACCTGAGATTTTATAAGAACAAACTTCATTTAACACTGTTTAATTTTTAATGTTATATCAATTATATTCAACACTGTGTATCTGGTAAACAAAGCTTTCTACGACATATTTTTTATAGGAACTTTTCGTTTTAAATACATGTGTTCTATCTTGTGTTAAAGTTTGTGTACTTACCCTGTACCTATAGAAAATCAGGTTGCTGATGGAAAAGCACTGTTGCAGTTTTTTAAGTTAATAATTTTCGAGTTATTTAGAAAAAAAAAATTTAAAAATTTATGGATTTTTGCTATTACGAGAACCGTTTGTCGTAGAAAAAAATTTGTAGAGAGAAAAAATGCTCAAAGCCTCAGTATTGTTCATATAATATAAGAAATAAAAGTGTAAATGTTATTTTGACAGTTTAATGTGGAAGTATTAATTCAATTTGCAGCGGTTTTTTTTTAGAACCTTTTAATTTAAGTTTATCTCAATTTAAGTTGGACATCAGATCTCTTCTACTGGCAAATTATTTGCGAACTGTTGTTATGTTTATTTTGTACACTATCCTAATGGTTTTCTTTAATATAGAATTAATATTAATTATGTAATTGCTGTTGTATGTTTCGTAGAATAGCTATATTATATTCTTTATTCTGGTGCTTATATATGTATTTCGATTTGGGGTGAAGTGGTAGATAGCACTGTGCTAAATCCTTCCTATTGTGTAACTTCTTTCATTACTCAATAAATTATTATTTATTTATTTATTCAGAATCTCCAATAGTATACCAGTACAAATAATAGAAGATATCTAGTACTATAATAACAACATAAAAATATGAAACCTATTACTTCTGGGGAACCATGTTCAATATGCAACCCTTAAGGATGTGCAAAGAAACAATGAAAAAGTCAATATCTTGCTGCTTGCAATATTTGTTGTATACACTACAAACTCTGTTCATAGGGAAATTTATCATATAATTTACTCTCACAAAAGGTACATAAAAAATATGATTGCATCATACAGACTTATGAGGAATTAAACTAATATTATTATTATATTAGTCAATTTTCTACACACAGCTTTTTGAACTTTTGCAGGAGTTCACTGGACTACTTCAGCACCCTTCCGTACCATCACTGTCCGCGACGCCATGTCTGACCTGCCCGAGATACGCAACGGGTGTGCCCGTAAAGAAATGCCTTATGATAGCGAACCGTTGTCCCACTTCCAGAAGGCGATGAGGGGCACTGATCCCACCAGCATGGTGCGGGACCACATCTGCAAGGAGATGGCGCCTTTGGTGGAAGCACGTATGTCGCAGATCCCTCTAAGCGCTGGCGCTGACTGGCGTGACCTCCCGAACATCGCTGTACGTCTTAGCGACGGAAGTTACACCAACATATTGAGATATCCGTACAGGTGAGGGCAGAACTTGGTTTTTACACTTAACTCAATTGATAAGCATAAAGTTCTCTGCAAGTTTGGTCTCTTGCATTTTTTTGTATCTTCAGTCCTTTTCAATTGTTACCTCCTTAGAGGCGTTTGCCACTATACTTAAAATTATTATACGGAAACAGGATGCGCATGCCTACGCTCKATTTTCTTGTACTGAATTTCCATACTTCATGTTAAAACTGCGCAGATCGATGCACACTAACCCTTTTTACCGTTTATAAACAAAACGTTCATAGAACCTACGCAATAAGCAGGGTTGTGAGATTAGGCAGCTTTTGTACTGATATCGGCGAAATAAACTTTTGAATAGAGGCTATCTGTTATTTGGGGCTGACTTCCTTCTACCAGCTATTTAATACATCCACAGGAAATGCAGTTTTAGGCCTCTTAAAATATGTATACTGGTGTGAGTAAACTTTTGACAACCCCGGGAACGTGATGTGTTGTCATGCTTTTGTAAATGAAACAGAAGGAATGCTGTCCCAATTTTGTTATGGACAAGTTCAAACAATTTTTCAAATGAAGCATTGCTCATTTGTAGAAAATTTTTATATGCTGCTGGATCTTCTATTAGCAGCTCTTCTTTCAGCACATTTAAGAAGCCATGAATATTCATTCTCCTTGCAATATCATTGTTAGTATCAACGCTGATGCATTTAATAATTTTTTTCAGTTAACAGGCATTTTTTTACTTTTAAATACAAATTGTGGTAATTCGGGGTGACCACAAACACAAACAACAGTAAAAGTAATTGTTTATGAGTGGGTTACATCTAAGGTCTACTTTTCTCTAGCAGTAGAATAGACCTTGCGTTGCATTTGCTATTGTATAAAGATGGAATTTAATAGATTACGGTTAGATTAGCTTTAGGTTGAGAAAKCACGATTAGAACTACAAAAGGGCACATGCGTACGTATTGAAATACTTACTGAAAAGAATTTGTAATTGCAAATTGAGAACAAAATCCTACGCTTATTTCTTGTACTGAAACGGCGCGCGCATCTAATTTTCAGTATAATAATTTTAAGAACTTAGTATAGTATAGGGGTAAACGGCTCTTATTTCTACAAGGTAACAAAATACAAAAAAAGAAATGAATTGCCAATAATATATTATTCAAATTGCTAAAATGGGGGCACAAAAAGTTGAGGTACTTACCGAGACAATAAGGCACAAACTTACTATTGCACCAACTAACCCACATGACAGAGTGGGGTGGATAAATACAAAAAAAATATATTGAAGATAAATAGAGCGCCACCTGTTTTGTATGAGTTTAGAGTGAAACTTACGCCTGATTTTTAATTAAGAAAATGAGAAACTATGTAAGGAAATTCGCCTAAGTAACCAGCACAATTTTCACAAACCGAAATGTTATCCATTTATTTAACAAGCCCTGATTTACAACAACATACAACACATATCCTTCCATGAATAGTTAAAAATGGAAATACAAATACAGAATAATAATAATAATAATACACTTTATTAATTAGCACAAGGCTAGTATTTGATGCATTGGAAAATATCATTTATTAATTTATTTAATGTTCAACATGAATACACAAAACAAATTAAACAATATTCGCACGCTACCCAGTGCCCGTAATATAAACMAGCAACTGTGATTTGAAGCATCTAAGAGATTTAGCAGATCTAACATGAAGTGGCAATGAATTGTATTTTATAAAACCTTTAAAAAATACAGTTTTAGAGACATTTGCGTAAGTTCMATTCACAAAAATATCACCAGCATTTCGAGTTTCATACTGATGAACATCATGTGCCCTATCATTTTTGTTAGGTAAGGTGGCATGAGATTATTTATTATTTTATATATAAGGACCATCATAAGATACAGCACCCTGTCCGCAATATTCAACCATCGTAGAGCAATCAACATAGTCCTAATCGGCGTGAGCCTGGTACACTTTAGAATAATTCTCATTGCACGATTTTGAAGTTTTTGCAAACAAGACATCTTGTTAAGGTTCAACTGGAACACTATCGAGGCACAGTATTCAAAATGAGGTTGTATAATAGTTTTATATACTCTAATGGTCGTTTCCATAGAGAGGAATTTACCCACTCTTGATAAAAAGAACAACTTTTTAGATATTTTCTTTTGCATGTAGTTAAAGTGCTCATCAAACGATAACAAGCAGTCAGTTGTGAGACCTAGGTATTTATATATCCTTACAATATCAATTCTACAATTGCAAATATGCAAATCTATTTTATCTAAATCTAAAAATTTATATTTGTATTTAGTAGTCACAATCATACCCTTAGTCTTTGATACATTAAGCTTTAATCTATTTGAAGCTAGATACTGCTCTACCTTTGCAAGTTTTATTCATTTTTGCTATTGCTACATCTAAATTACAATCACTTTCAACATCATCTGCAAATAAATTTACAAAATCACAACCAACAAACAAATCAATATCATTAATATATAATGTAAACAACAGAGGCCCTATCACACTTCCCTGAGGTACCCCACATTCACTCACCGCCTCTTCCGAAACTATGTCCCCAATCCTGACTCTGTGTTTTCTACTACTTAAATAATTAGCCAACCATTCGTGCACCTTTCCCTGAAAACCATATTGAAATAATTTTCTGAGCATTATCGACCTGTCAATTGTCTCAAAAGCTCGCTTAAAATCGAGAAAAACACAAACAATATACTTATTAGTGCTAATATCGGCATAAAATTTACTGAGAGTAAACTGGAGGGCACTCTCACAAGAGTGATTTTGCCTAAATCCGGATTGATAAGGCAACAATATTTTATATTTTTCTAAGTGCTGTAAGAGTTGTCTGTAAACTACCATTTCCAATACCTTTTCAACAACAGGCAAAGTATTAATTGGTCTAAATTCGCTGCACTCAATAGTGTTTGCCACCTTTGGTATAGGAAATATAGTACTAATTTTAATGAAGTTGGGCATGCAAGCACCAGACAGTGAAGTGTTAATGAAATTCAAAATAACATTACCTATAGTTTGAAATATTCTTTTTAGGATTCTAGAGTTAGAGCAATCATTCACATTGAATTTGTTATCCAGATTATTAACTATTTTCCTTAGTTGACTCATGTCCACTCGGCTGAATTCCGATAAATTTGGATACATATTGCTGTTTTTAAATTGACATGAATCATTGTAATCTATATCACTGACAATTGAACCAATACTTTCTATAAAATAATTATTGAACCTATTCGCAATCTCCACAGTATCTCTTACCAAAATGATATGATCATCACAGTAGAAACGATCACAACTATAGTCACAATGATTTTTTGTATTTACAAGTTTTTTTAATGTTTTCCACATCATACTGGAGTTATCCTTAAAAGAATCAATTTTTTTTGTGGTAGTAATGTCGCTTTTTCTCCCTAAGTAAACCTACAACCTCATTCCGCTATATAATTATACTAAGTATTGATTGCTACAAAACAAACCATAGACAACCATGTGAGAGGAGATGGTGGTACCCTTGTATAATTTACTCAGTTTACAATGAAAGTTAATAATGTTTAGATATGGGTTACATGGAAATATTTCTAAGTTGTTACAATTGGAAAAACAGATCTAAAATGTTACCGGCCATGTTAGTTACATAATTAAACTGACTAAAGCTAAGAACGCAGAATCCATCGCAGATAATGATTCCTTGAGTAGTAGACAAGTCGGAAGGCCAGAAACCGACTACATCTTCATCATCACACGACCACTGAATGCCAGGTAAAATAAAGTCACCCACCACAACAATATCAGAGTTAGTAAATACATTGCATACATTGTTCACATATGCAATGTGGCTCTCGTACTTTCTACAGTCACTTCCCTTTTGTGTTTAGTAGTCAACAAATTTTTATATCCTACAAAACTGAATCACTATGAAATATAAGTCCTAAATAACAAACTACATAGCTGAATACAAGAAAAAGAAATTAAATCCCTGACGGAAATAAAAGCAAACACTAGGAGAGAGAGTTTGTAATGAAAATTTGAAATATTTATAAAGTTAAAAATATAGTTAATATGCTTAACCATCACATGAAGTTTAACCTGTTTCTGCACGATTTAATAAAACCTTTCAGAACAAAGAAACAGGGGAAATCGGAACCAGCACGAGGGGTGTGTCTGTGCTCAACAGGCAAACCGTGCGACCCATCCGACAGACAGTTCAACACTTTGATCCCCTGGTGTTTACCACACACCGGAGACCGCCACAATCACTGGGCTGGCCTGTACGGCCGTCTTGAATGGGACGGGTTCTTCAGTACCACCGTCACCAACCCCGAGCCAATGGGAAAGCAAGGGAGAGGTAAAAACGTCAAACGAAAACTTCTCCGACAATTTTTCAAACGGGATTGACACGTTTTATTTCAGTTTTACATCCCGAGCAGCATCGTGTGGTTAGCGTGCGAGAATGCGCACGTTCTCAGGGTTTCCCTGATAGGTACCACTTTTATGGTGGGATTTTGGATAAGCACCGGCAAGTTGGTAATGCTGTGCCTCCGCCTCTAGGCGCAGCGCTTGGGAGAGAGATTCGCAAGGCTATTGCTGCCACCATAAACAATTCGAAGAGCTGCAACGGCAACTGATTAGATGTTGGTACAATTTTAAAATGTTTTTTTTTTGGGTAGTCTCATAAATGTGCTTTTAGTATGTTAATTTTTTTATGTACAATATCATTAAATAAACTATAATAAGAGGTGCTTCTTTTTTATTGGGGTAAGCAGAATTATYCATCAAGTAAATTTGCCCCCAAAGTGTTAGCCAAACATCTATTGGTAGAAATGATAAATGGGTGTAAAATGAATGAAAAAAACAAAAMAGCGTGAGAAGGGGTGTGGGGGGTTGAAAAGCCAACAAAAATCATKCTTGCAATTTTCGGTGAAAATTGAGTTCAAAAGAAAAGGTATCCAAAACAAAAGTTTGTATGGTTACTTTTTAATAAAACCTTACAATTTCCAAGAAAAACGTGAAATATCGACTTTTCTTGTGTTCCATTTTTAATTTCCACAAAAATAATCCAATTTTAATGAATCTTGAGGATAGTATACCTTTCTGTGCCTTAAATAACCACAATTATTGTGGAATAAAAAAATCAAGCATTTCTGAAATGTTCATGTTTTCTGGTCCTAAACACTTTTTCCAGAGACTAATTCTTCTCTTACAATGTATGTTATCAGGACTTCGGTCAGCTATAAATAAAACAATCCTTTTACCTAATTGCTGAGCTTTTGGAACTGTGGCTCCTTCTTCAGGGCCTAAAATATATTATTTTCTTTATTTGTACAACCATACATAATACCTACTTAATAGCACGGTAGTAGATAGAGAGGTATAATTTCGTAGCCAGTCACGTTAGAGAGAGATAGAGCTTAGTGGGAATCGCTCCGCTTTGCATAAGGCTAATGATAAGATTCTGTTGTTACTTATGCAACAATTTTAGAACAGATTTGTGTCAGATAATGAAAATCTGCTACAAATTGAATCAATACTTCCAGATCAAGTTGTCAAAATGAAATTTATGCTTTTATTTCTTATATTATACTATCAATAATGAGGTTTTGAGCATTTTTTATCTCTAGACATTTTTTTCTACGACAAACGGTTCTCGTGATATTAGCAAAAATCTATAAATTTGTAAAATCGGTTTTTTCTAAATAACTCGAAAATTATTAACTAAACAAAACATTTGCAAGAGTGCCTTTCAATCAGAAATTTAATTTTCTATATAATAGCAAAATTTAAAAAAGTGTGGACAGGGTCCAAAATTCATTTTTTGGAAATATTTCGAAAAAGTCAAAATTTTGGAAACTTTTTTTAAACACGCTGTGAGAAATTTTATTTCCTATCGGATGGTATTTTCATATGTGAATATATTAAGCATTTTCGCAGATACTTGGGAAAAACCGTTTTTTTTAAGTGCCTCTTTTTTCGTCTAAACAGTTTGCTGCACCGAAAATTTATAGGGACTAATAATACTCGCAATTATACTACTAATCACATACTAAAAGGCAAAAAGATTAGTTACCCCACAATTTTAAGGAAGGAGGCCCTCTACCCTACTCACCCTAAAAACATGTTGCTTTGGGTAGTTGAGATTTATATGTATGCCAAATTGCAAGTTCATATATTAAGTCTTTCGAAAGTTATCGCGTCCACACACAGGCAGACATACAAACACGAAATTTTTACTCAAATTTTATTTTTGGATGTTTTCGAGCATTTTAAAGCGAATAAGCAAATAAAAAAATTTGAAAATTTCTTTCGCAATTCAATACTTACCATCCGTTGGATGTGGAAGTAAAATTAAGTACAGAAATACGACTATTCTATATATTTCTTATGAGGGTAATACTTATTTTAGACTAAACTTCAGAAGTAGATCACATAAGAGTGTTAGGAAATAAAAAGTGGTGCTTCTGCAGCCAACGTTTATTAAAAATGCACATACAAGGAGATCTAAAAATTAAAAAAAGAAACTGTAACTTCTTTCTTGCACTTGATTTATCAGTATCTCTGTCATTGTGCTTATAGTAGTATTTAATTCTCATTATAATATAACAATAAACAAAATTTTCAAAGTATTTCTGCTTCGTGTTCTTTACAAGGAAACGAAATAGAATATGTGTTTGAAAACCATTCATCCACTACATTGTCAAAAACAACACTGTGAATATGTTTGATTAAAATACTTTTTATTTTTTTTAGACTGAAACGATCTGATTTGGATGATTTAGCCGTCTTCTGGATTTTAAAATAGTAAGTGTAGAAGAAGGACCAGCTGTATCAGAAACAATTGTTCGATAAAGATGATCCCTACATGTGGAGCATTTCGACGAATTAAATTTTTTTTTGCATATATAAAGCTCAATCAGAAGAATCACTCTTACAGTTCGGCACCACACAATACTTCACATTTTTGTTATTTCAAAAAACTACACAAATACCACACCGAATGTATGGTTATGCATGCCACTGGCGAGCGCTTTTACCACTATATTGCATCTCTTACTAGACCTCTCACTCCCACACTGACTATGAATCTAGGCACCAGTTGCCTACAGTTACCATACGGTCGTGCATATACCTCTCTATCTACTACTGTGCTTAATAGTAATGGATTATTTAATACATAACAAATCAACTACAGAATAAGGGGTAATTAACAGATTAATGATAACATTTAGGGAAAATAACATTAATAATTAAAAAGACAATTATGTGCCAAATGGATAAAACATAACAAATAAAAATATAGCTCGATCAATTTCGAATACATGAAGCATGCAAGGAGGTTCAACAATGGTGGTTATTTGTCATGATAAATTTTTTTGTTTAAAATGGAATGAACAGATGTAAATTTTTGATGAGTTATGTATATCACTTCTTTTATTTATACTATTTGCCTGTTTATTAATATGAACCATTTCTAGAAAAAGGCGTTTTTTTTAATTTATTTCTTTATCTAAAATTGTAGGACCTCCAAAATTGAATTTATTGTAATCAAAATAATGATTAAAAATTACCAATGTTCTTTCAATCTATTATTCAAATGTCTACAAGTCTATCCAACATAAACATATTGACAGTCATTACATTTAACCATCATATATACAATGTCTGTAAGATCCATAATTTTATTTTTTAAATTAATTTTTAAAATAAATCTCTAACCCTAATTAGAGGGTAATAATAACTTACTTGAATATTGCAATATTTTACTAGCAATTTATTTAATTTATTACTGACCTTCAATATAAGGAATGGTACAAAATTTTGTATAAGAAACCACTTCGTCAGCCACGCCATCAGCACAGCTTACATGTCTCATTACTTTTAGATTAGACATTAGATGTTTTGTATAAGAGTCTTTGAACTAAACTAGTTGGGTATGAATTATCTATTAAATTGATTTTAATTTTCACAGAATATTATTTAATAGTGAGGTATATGAAATTTTTGTAACTATCTTTTAAAGCCAAAATTAATTAATCTATATTTTGAAATTATGATATGAATGAAAATTTAGATATCTGCCTGAAGATGTCTGTTTAACATACTAGTCGACTATAATAACGTTTTCATAATTTCTCATTAATTAGGTAAAAGGATTGTTTTATTTATTGGTGACCGAAGCCCTGATTACGATTATACCATAACGGTCAATATTATAAGTTATAACTATTAATTCTACTAAAAGAAAGGATGCACGAAAACTTAAATTAGAGAAATATTCTTGAATCCTCGTTTAACACGTTGGCTGCGAACGGCTCTTACAAGAGCCAAAGTTATACTTACACATGTGTAGCCTTCTCTTATAAGAGCCATATGCTCCATTCATTTCTATGGTAACATATTAAGTGCAGCAACAGGCAGTGAGGTTGATACACACTGATCTCTAAATAACTGGATGTAGCTTACATACCAAAATGCATGTAAATTATTTGTGATAGATCATAAAATATGATAGATTTACGCCACTTTAGCGCCTAACCGCTGGTCCTTGTACTAAAATTTTGACAAAGGTTCGCTTCTGCGGTAAATATAATGTTAATGATTGACGGTTAAAATCGTGAACTGATCATCTGTCTGCAGATTTCCAAAAGATGATCGTTKTAGTGTTTGAGTAAGAAACATGTACCACACAAACTGGATGTTACGTTTACTCATTACCATATTATATAGTTAAGTTAAGGATCTAACCTAAAAGAACGCGCCGTTAAATTGATAGTACGAGTACCAGCGGCATGGTGGCTACTTATCACAGTTTTTAATGACTTATGCGACATACAGTTATTTAGAGATCAGTGTTGATACATGGTTCAGCAATGCAAGTGAATCTTGCTTTGTGATAAGGCAGTGTCAGTTCTCATTTTTTTTCATACAAATGGCTGACATGGCGGACAATATCATAGGACATTCTCGTTCCAAATTTCAAAAAGAGAACCTTTTACTGAAGAATAATTTTATTTTCTTACTTTGTTGTTATAAAATGCATTTTGATTTTTTTTATTTTTATGAGAATGTGTTTGATCTTGTTTTATAAGTACCAAATGACTATATATTAATTTGTTCATTATAAAAATATTGATATTTTTGTCACAATTTGATTTTTTTAGCTGTTTATCTTCTAAAAGACATGCTTATTTGCACCGTTCATGTTTTACTTCAGTCTCTTATAAGAGCCAGCAGCACTCAGTTCGCATATTTAGTCTCCAGTGCAGCGGCTCTTATAAGAGTCAAAAAAGAGTGTAATATAACAAACAAAAACTGCTTTTTTAACTCTTTTTTATAATATTTAGTACTTCAATAAAATAATCAAGACGATTTTGTAAAAAAAAATGTTAGCGAGGGTGAAGTTCTGGCTTCAACGCTGCAGCAGCCAACGTGTTAAGAGTATGTGTGACACTGGTAGGAAGAATTTCTTATTGGACAGAGATGTCTTTCAGATTAACGATAACACATCTTTTATGGCATTACAAGCTGCGCAGAGGACATCTTTTTCTTTTTTGTCTTAACTTACTGAGTACTTTATTGGGCTTAAAGCTATTTTAAACAAGATATGGAAATTATAAGTTGCTAACAGTAATTGTATTCTCGAAGTCTATTAGATCCACGAGCTTAGTAATGATTACATATCATATTATCTTTACTTTTGGGTATATTATATTAAATTTATTAAAGTTGAATGTTTTTCACAGAATGTGAAATATCACCTATAAATGCCTACATATACGATTAACTGAAAATTAGTTTTTACAATAGTACCGATGCTATCAGCACCAAATTGAACCAATGCAAGGAAAAAAGGGAAATTCATATTCGTAAATCCAGAACAAAACATCATATAAAGAAACTTTCTAACTTCCCTCAAAAAAAAATCAACAAAAGAAAAAACTATATTTAATGTTTGCCAAAAAGTGTTTATTTCTTAACAGCACCAGCAGAATTAATTCTGAATCTAAGCTTTGGCAAAGTGCTCTTGTTTAGTTCATCTGATAATGCAAGAAACTAAACCATGAATTATTAGATATAACTAAAGTATTATATGATTTGCCTGCATAATGACTGTAAAGTACCCAATATTTTTTCATTAGATATGCTATTCTGTGCAAGTTAATGTGTGTCTCATTTTCGTTGTAATTGTAATCTCAGTAGCCGTTAATACTAGAGGATTTCTATTTCGATATTACTGTCTTACCTTTTTTTGTGAGTTGAGCTGCACCATCAGCATTTTTATATCGTCTTTTGTATTAAAACTACGGCCAACTTTTGAATAACCTTACATTTCTGCAATCCTTAATATCTTAGGAATGTAGATGCAAAAAATCTGCAGACATTTTTGGCGAATAATTTTATTCTCAATCCAGTAGCATTCTCAGAATTTTTTTGGAGGTCACATTTTCAAGAAATAACATAAACTTGCTTTTTTTTAATGCAAACCTTAATTGGCTTTGCTATAGTCAAAAAACAATTTTTTCTAGTTAAGGAAATATATACATTAACAGTTTAATCAATTTTATGTTTTCATCCATGAGACTGCAGAATACGAAAACACATTTATATCTTAAGCAAAACTTTTAATCCATTAAAAAGAATAGATGCCTATATTAAAATACAAAGGTAATWTAAAAGTGCTCATGCAGTATGCAGCGCKTCTATCGGTAATAAAGAATGCCATGTATCTAATGAAATTCATTGTTTATTTGGAGATAAGTACGTCTGCATTGTTTACCATTACGTCATTTACTTCCATTTTAACAGAAGACGTAAAATCTCATTAAATTACTACAAAAATAATAATAACAAAATTAGTAAAAATAAATCTAACAATGTATAGATTTTCTTAATCAGAAAAAATAGTTCTTGCAACCATAGCAAAGCCAACTATGATTTCCATTTAAAAACCAATGGATTCTATTATTCTATACTCAGTTTTTTTTTGCATCAACACTCAAGCAAGATAATTAGAACTGAAAAAATGTCATATTATTCAAAAGTTTGTTATAGCTTTAAAACAAAGGGCGATATAAAAAAGTAAGAAATTAACGTGCAAACGGMAACTMTAGTATTAATAGTTACAGAGATACAACGAAATAAGGGACCTTGTACAMAAAGGAAGTACATCATAAAATTAAACCGTTCGCGCCATAATTTAAGAGAACATAAACGCAGACTGTCAAATTGCAGTCGACAAATTTGGCCATGTCAAATTTTCAAATCAGGCACGAAACTTTGTAATTCAACTTGCAATCAACAGATGTCAATAGTACCGCTTGCCGCAGCGCGAGTTTCAAACATAGGAAACCCACTGCGCTAGTTTTGGGTTTTCTATGGTTTTCAAACGCGCGCGTTCGTATTTTTTTCCAAAAATCGTCCCTAAAAATCTAGTGTGTAACAAAATTTCGGCTACCATAGTAAAATTCTTATTTATGTTATTGTGTTGACATTTGTTTTCCGTGTTTGTTCACCTTTTTTTAACCTCCGCAATGGCTTCACGTTTGGTCAGCAAAATTCGATGTAATACCGTACAAAATGTAAGTAAAAGCCTTGCCGCGACCTCCTCTAACTGGTTACCCACCGATTGCCGCAATCTGACACCCAACTTGTACTTTTCAGTGTCTACGATCATTTTTTTCAAAACCGGAGGTCACAAGCGCAACCCAGCCCGCAACCAAAGATGATTCTAAGTCAGCCCAGCAGTCAACACAACTCGATACGGATGACAACAAACGCGGAAGGTACCCCCATTTCAGGCCGAAGGGGTTCGGCTTCCAGCACCAGCGCGCCTCTAGCGGACCGCCCACCGAGGGGGAAGTACAGGACAAGATCGAGGCCCAACAGCTGCAGCCGTCAAATATGAAGGAATTCTATAAATCGGCGCTGGACGTCAGCGCCGGCACTTATCCAATCACCGGAAATATGGATAATAATCCCGGTGTCCAACAACAGTGAGTATTAAAAAACTGGCATGCCTTCAGTGTTAGGTTGCGCTTTTTAATAGTTTATTGTTGATACCGTTCTGAAATGTTATTTGCGACATTAAACTATTATTATTAATTCTTTTTTCGGTAGGGATTCATAGTAGACCCAAATTTAAAAACTTATTACTAACAGAAATCTATCTATTCCTTTTTTGTAAAATTGGAACTCCCTATAGCACAGAGGACATCTTTACAGACTACAGCGAATATTTCCTACTAAAACTTGATAGACAGGTGGTTAAATTTTCCTGTTTACAGTTTAAACCCTCAACCCTCCCCCACTAACTACCTCTGCCTCTTATGCTGTTGTCTATGTAAAAATTAATCTTCTGTGTCTACACTTTTATTAGTATGTGAGTAGAGATAAATTCTTGATAATAACTACTTCCTCCCATGTCTTTTAACTGGAATTTAATTTTTAACATCATAGAGAGCATAAAACTAAATTCTTTAGCTAATTTTTTTCTTATTTATGATAGTTTTTTATCCTCTTCTGACAATTTATCAAAACTGCTTCTTATTGATGTCTTGTTGACAATATGTTAAATGAAATTCACTATTTATGAAGACTCTTTGACATTGCAAATTATTTTGTTCATTTTTGAAAACTTAAACAGGAACACAAACAGTAAAGACACAATAATGTATTTAATTAGGACTTTGGTCACCAATAAAAAAAAAACAATCCTTTTACTCAATTGCCAAGCTTTTGGAGCTGTTTGGCTTGGACCTAAAATGTATTATTTTCTTTATTTGTATAAACAAACATAACATGACCATGGTATCAAGAAACGGTGGGGTTCCGTTTCTTGATACCATGGTCATAAGAAAAGATAATAAATTAATTCTGGATTGATATCAAAAACCAACAGCTTCAGGTAGATATATCAATTTTTGGTCAAATCATTCAACAAAAATTAAAATTAACTTTGTAAAACAGATGAAAAACAGAATAGTTAAAATTTCACATCCTAATTTTATTAATAAAAACCTAAATAAACTGAAAATTTTACTTTTAAAAAATTCATATCCAAAGGTTTTAATAAATAAGATATTATTTTCTGCCAGTGAATTTGATACAGTTAATGATCGTGATGCTGATCTTACTCGAATAAATAATGAACATGTTCGTTTTGGCTCTCTCCCTAATATAACTGGTTTAACAATACAAATGAKTAGAATTTTTCAAAGGCAAAATTTAAAAGTAGCTGTTAAAAACGTAAAAAAAGGTTCAAATCTGTTTAGTCACCTCAAATCAAAAATACCATTAAAATTTCAGTCAGGTGTGGTTTATTGTTTAACATGTGTCAGTTGTGGTAAAAATTATGTAGGACAAACATCCCAATGGCTATCTAACAGATTAGCTCTTCACAAAAGTGACATCACTACAAAACGTGATAGATGTGCTCTAGCTGAGCATATATTAATTAACAATCATACGGTAGATTGGGACGTCAACATTTTAGATAAAGAACAGCAAACCAATAAAAGATTAATTCTTGAAATGTACCATATTAATAGAACAGAAAACACCATCAACAAAAAATCAGACAAATCAATTAAGTGACATTTACACATATTTACTGTCTCCTGTCCTTCTTAATTAAAATTCTATCTATAAATTTGAACATAAATTTGAAATGGATGTTATATGAAATGTTTTTTGATCCTTTGCACTGTGACTTGACATTATAAGTTTGACAAAAAAATTTGGTATTGTTTTATTTCTGAAATGTGTCATCTAATATAAATTACAAGAAGAAAATTTACCAAAGGCTTACTAATATATGTATATAGGTGTATGTTAGAGGACGTGGCATGCATTTGTAAAAGGCTGATTTATAACAATCTCAGAATTTGTAAGTTAGATGTGTTAATTAGTCTGTAATTTATAAGTGCTGTTTTTACAGAAGCCCTGACGAAAACTAATAAAGTCGAAAGCTTGGCAATAATGAAAGACTTCACTCTATTATAAATCACAACAAGGTCGATTACCCTCTAATTTAAGAAAAATATTTATATAATTTTATCAAATATATATTTATATATATTAGCACTCCAGGCCTCCAGGCTTAATTGATAGAGTTTCTCCAGTTATTTCTGTCTTTAGCTTTTACTTTCCAGTCTGTTATACCCCCATCACTTCCAGCTGCCACCTTGTCCTTGGCCTTCCTCGTCTCTTCCTCCCACCTAGCTTGCTATCCAATATCTTCCTTGCTATCCTACTTTGCTGCATCCTAATCAGGTGCCCCAACCATCTCAGTCTTTGACCCTTTATCACTTGCACCACATTCGGTTCCGCGAATAACTCTTTTAGCTCTCTGTTTGTTCTTCTTTACCATATACTGTCAACTTTTTTACCACCATAGATTTTGCGTAGGACCTTCCTTTCCCATATTCGTAGCATTTTCTCTTCTACTTTTCCCACTGTCCATACCTCACTTCCATACAATACTACCAGTCTGATGATAGTCTTAGATAACTGTTTCTTTAAAGCCCTCGAGGTGTTTCTACTATTTATCATCATCCTAAGCGCGTAGATACTTCTGTTGCCCATCATTAGTCTTCTGTGTATTTCCTCTCTAATGCTAGGCGTTCTGCAGAATTCTGTTCCTAAGTAGGTACAATGATTGCGTTCTTTAAACATATTATATTCTTTCCCCAATGCTGAAGTTATTTTTAAAGCATTCTGCTTGTCATATTCTTTGTCGGTCCATGTCATGTAACTGGTTTTATTCTCATTTATTTGAAGTCCTATTCCAAGAGCCGCTTCTTCTAGTCTTATCAATGTTCTTTTCAATTCGTCTACAGTTCTTGTTATTAGAGCCAGATCGTTGGCAAACGCCAAACATTGGTGTCTTTTGGTGTACACCAATCTATTTGTATTTAATTTACCCTTCCTAATGACATATTCCAGTGCACAATTGAACAATAGTGCAGATAGAGGATCACCTTGTCTTAAACCGTCCCGTACTTTGAAGCTTTTGTTAACATCCCATTTACATTTACAGTATTTGTACTTTCCCTTAATATGACCTTAATCATCCTTATTCTTTTTTATTCCTAGCTCTCCCAATGCCTTATATAGTTCTTCTCTTTTTATTTTGTCATATGCTTGCTTAAAGTTTATAAATAACACATACGTTTCTGTCTTATATTCATAACTCTCAGCTTGGATTTCTCTCAGTGTGAAGAGTTGGTCTACTACCGATCTATCTTTTCTAAACCCACACTGATACTCCCCAATCTGTCTACACTAAGGGCTAGTCTGTTTTTTTTTTAAACATGTTGCTAAGATCTTGTATGCTATGTTCAACATTGCTATTCCTCTATAATTTTGCAGTTCAGCCTTGTCACCTTTTTTATGTATTGGCAGCAGAATAGCTTCCTTCCAACTACCTAGCATTTTCTCTGTCTCCCATATGTTTTGTAGTAGTAAATGCATTCTCTTTATTACCTCATCATCCCCATACTTGGAGAGTACTGCTACTAAATGGTCTTTTCCAGGCGTTTTGTTATTCTTTAGATTGCTCACTACTTCTCTTACCTCTTCTAGAGATGGTGGCTCTTCTTCCTCACTCCCAGTATGCTCTTCCATATCATTACTTGCATCATTTTCCTCGTGAGATTCCCCGTTCAGTAGTCCCTCAAAGTACTTCTTCCACATTGTTAATATTTCTTTTTCATCACCCACTAACTCCCTTTCGTCATTTCTAAAATATACTGTCTTATTAACTTTTTGGTTCTTGTTTTCCTTAATTCCTCGATAAAGGTTTCTTATTTCCCTATTCCTCTAGTGTTCCTCTATTTCTTCTATTAGTTTCTTGTTGTATCTTCTCTTCTTTTCTTCATAATACTTTCTTACAGCTTTTTCTTTTTCGATATATACTTCTTTCTCCCTCACTGCTTTTGTTCTCAGCATCTCTAATCTCATTTCTAGTCTCTTTTTTAACTCTACTTCACACTCACTATCAAACCATTTGTTACGACTGTTGGTCTCTTCATTGACACACCTTTCTGCTGCCTGTCGGATACTATTTGCTATATTTTTCCATAACACTTCAATATCCTTTGTTTCCATTATGTTCTTCAAATTATCCTCTAATCTCTTTCTGTTCTTTCTCCTCCTCTTGTTTTAATGGAATATGTTTCTTTGTGCTAATGCGATTTCTTTTGTTTTTTAATTCTGGTATTTGTTGTTTTAGTTTCACTCCCACTACATAGTGGTCAGAATCAGCATCAGGCCCTCTGTAACTACGAATATCTGTTATATTTCTTGCTTCTTCTTTTTCAATTAATACATGATGTATTCGATTTAGGATTGTTCCATCTGGTGATCTCCAAGTTGCTTTATAAATTTCTTTTTTCTTGWGGTKTGTACTCTTTATGATCATACCTTTTTATTTTGCAAAATCTATTAMAAGTTGCCCATTTTCWTTTGTGGTTGAGTGTTTGCTGTGCTTGCCTATTGTTGGTTGGAATACTTCTTCTCTTCCTATTTTAGCGTTTGCATCCCCCAATACTATTTTTAGATCGTACCTCCTTAACCTTTCATATTCTTGGTCCAATTGATTGTAAAACAGCTCCTTCTAAGTTGTATCTGCGTCTTCGGTTGGCACATGGATGTTTAGGAATGTGATTTTTTTATACTTTCCTCTCAATCACAAGTAACACATTCTATTTGAAATGGGCTTAAACTCTATCACTGCCATTTTATATTTTCCATTTAGTATAAATCCTGTTCCATTCCAAAAAGTGATGTATAATTTTCTATAAATTAACAAATAAAATTGCTTTATATTGTATTTTAGTATAAGTTCTACCTTCGTTTGAGAAACACTGGTTTCTGAGTGGAGATCCCATCTTTTGGTCCATCTGATTTACCACCACTTAACCAACATCTATCGAACTCTTCCTTTTGTGTGTTAAATGAAAAAACAAATATGATAGGGATGTATTTAGTGTAGCCTTCAATAGGAAAGCGATAAAAGACAAAGATGTTTTCTATTTTGAGGTATTCAAGTCTTTCTCCTGCAATAGCAAATTGAGAAACGTTTCACAAGTTAAATGTTGAAATAATGCTCAAGAACCATGTTCTAAAATTTCTTGCAAAACCCTTGATCCACCGTTTGCTTTGTTTGCAGGCGTTTTGAGGCTTCGAAGACCTACAAGTCTGTGGTGCTTCCCCTGAAGCTGCCCAAGCTGGCGAACCCCTTTCCCGACCCAGTCAAAATCATGTCCTCCCACACGGTTTCCGACCAGGAGAAAGCCGAGCAGATGTTTGCGGAATCGCGCGTCCCCAAAGGAAGCATAGAGAAGACGGCACACGGTCCCATGACGAACCCGCAAGTGCGTCACTATGCCAAAAAGGTCGGGCTGGATCCCAAAAAGTGCAAGAAGGCCGGCAAGAAGAACAGGAAGTGTCCGAGGATGAAGAGCAAACATTGCCGGCCCGTGCAGAGGGACACGTGTGTACCGGAGAAATGCAAAGTACGTAGTTCTAGTTAAATTGTGTTTAGTTCCCATCGCATCATTGTTTTGTCTCTTGTACTCGTGTAGCATCGATAATCATGTTTAAAATAAAGGTCAGTGTGATTTGTCAATGAGTTTCTTCCATCGTTTGTCAATACTCGAAAACACGGGACACTCCCGTCTGCCAGGTAGTATGTGACTTGCAGAGCTCGAGGAGTTTCATCTGAAGCCCTCAAGGTCTGCAAAGAGTTATCGAAGAACAAGCCCACTGACAGACGATGGAAGCACCGTGTCTTTGCAGAGCGTTGTTCCCCGATATAAGTTTTCCATCGTCTTCAGTAACTGACCGTTGTCGTTTCCTTTTTTTTCCAGCCCGACTGTCACAAAATCCACGCCCCGTACCCGAGCTACAGCGAGTCGTGTGCCGAAGAACCATACCACAGGCCGTCTGAGTGCAGGATGTGTCCGTGGAGGCCGCGTGACAATCCCAATTTCAAGCAGAAGAAGAAGAAGTTCCACACTTGCACGGTACGTCTTTATGGTAGAAAGCCAGAATGTGAGAAGCCTAACTTAGACAAGGAACCATGTGGATGGGTCAAGGACAAAAAAAAAGTAGAGTAAATTTATCAAGCAGACCTTGTTTAGGTTGTTTCCTGTACGGGGTGGTCAAATTAATGTGTCTTCCCGTATGATTGCGTTTTTTGATTAAAACTCAAGCCAATTCAAAATTACTAGTTTGTGTGATTTTATGTAAACGTAACCGAGTTTTATATTTTAGTATCTAAAAGAAAGCTTAAATTAATCATGAAAGTGGGTGGTTCTCTTTAAGCAAAATAGAACCCTCTATAATACACTGGAGAAATTACTAGAACGGTTGATTATTTCAAAAGATACAGCAGTTAGCAAAAAATGTTTTATATAAAAATTGTAGGGCTTTTAAATATCTAAATACTGTAACCTGGTCCATTTGGTCGAAGTGGATAAATTAATTATGTAATTTCTTAAAGGATAACTCCATAATGTCCAACCTTATTCTTTTGGCAAAGCGCTTTTCATCTACTACCAGCCATTATTAGTGCCTTATATACAGTGTATTTTAATTGGAGGATTTAAAAAAAAACTTATAAACATGGGTCCGCAATCGCATAAAGTTTTTAGATATTGTTGAAATATATGTTGAGAATTAAACAAAAAAGTAATTTTTTTAAGTTTTTGCAAAAACGACTGCGATTTTTTTAATTTTATAGGTGCTAAGTGCGCATAAGTTTGGTTCTTTCTCGTGAAACGATTTCTATTTCCACCAGTGGTGTCTTCAGTAGCATATTGCACCTATTTTTGTCAAAAAAATGAAGAATTCTTTTTTGTTAAAACATAAATGATGCTTTCGACAAAATATCAAATTGAAAAAACCAGTAACGATCATTTTTTTGACAAAAAATTTGGTGCAACATGCTGGTGGAGACACACATCGTTTGATAAAAAAGAACTTTACTTATCCGCATTTAGCCCCTGCCAAAATTGAAAACAAAATCTAGTCATTTTTGAGAAAACCAAAAAAAAAATTTTTTTCTCTCAAATTCAACATTCTGTATCTCAAAATTTATGCGATTGTGGACCCATGTTTATATGAAGCTTTTTCTTGAAAGCCTCCAAAGATTAACCCCTGTTTTCTTCCAATATACAAGGTGATTCGCATAAGTACCGACACAGAGCAGCGGCATGTAGAGCTTTCCAAAATATTGCGATTTCTAATTTCGAAAAAAATTAATATCTCACTTCTACTTGAACTTAGAAAGACCAAATTTGGTACATGTTGTGAGTATACCAAGAGCAGTATTCAAAAGTAATTAGAGTTCAATTTGTGCATTTTGAAGGGATGATGCACACTTAAAATGTGACGGAATTTTATTACAGGTTGGTAGAATTTAAAAAATATTATTTTATTTTATGGGGAATTAAATTCTAAAACTTTTTTTACTCATGTTATTTTGGAAAAAATCTTTTTGTGTGAGGGATTACGCGATTAGGAAATCTCTGATATTCTTCAACACTTCTTCCATAGCTTCCTTCACAGAAACCTAATACTAATAACATGTCAAGTTGTTCGCTGAATAAAACTTCCAGGCCATTTTCACAACCCTAAATTAATTTAATGCTCAGTTTACCTGATTGTCAATTCTAACGTTTAATTTCATAGCCATCGTTTGAATTTTCGATAATTTTAAATAACACAGCTACAATACATGTTTTTAGTTATTCAGGTTTTTCTCGAAAACGATAAGATTTATTGAAAATAACAAGAGTAAAAAAAGTTTTAGACTTAATTTCCAGGTAAAATAAAAGTCCGCCAACATGTTAAAAATTTTTGTCACATTTTAAGGGTGCATCACCCCTTATCAACGCTTTAAAATACTCCAGTTAAACTCTAATGGTCTAATGTACCAAATTTGGTACTTCAAGTTCAAGTGAGATGTTGATTTTTTGCGAAATTTGAAACCTCACTTTGAAATTAAATCCATGTCTATGCTGTGCTGTCTGCACCACAACCAACTGCAGAGAGATCTATTTCGCTATCATAATAGCTCATCAGTGCAGTTTAGGTTTAATGCATACAGCACAGCATAGAAGTGGTTTTGCCTATATGCCAAAGCAATGGTATGATGTAAATAAGAATTTAGATGGCAATGCCATCTGTCAGCATTACGCTGACATGACGACAAAGCCACCTAGCTGCCATAACGGGTACTACTTCCTAAAGGAAGTTACCTGTACCCTGACAAATTGGCATGCACCTGCATCAAAGAATATCAGTAAACAAGAATGGCCAGTGTTGATAAATTTTATGGAATGAGTTACAGCGCCATCTGTGAATGTTGTATGTGAACTACATTAATGAAACGACCAGCAGGTAGCCGATAAATCAGAAACTCCGAGTCATACAAATGTCATTTATTTTGACGTTTATTTCTTGTCTTAATTTTAAAACCTGGTATCTACTTTTCCCACTATTTTACAGGAAATTAAGAAAACAATCTTTTTAATTTATGTAAGCATGTCTAACTTAACTTTTTTATATTTTGCTGATTTTATACGCAATTGTGTACTCCATAAAAAGTTAAGTCAGAAAGGTTTACTTTAAATAATAACTAATAAGGTTGTTTTCTTCGTTTCATGTAAAATAGTGGCAAAGGAAATGCGAGGTTTTAAAAAACTGCGAATTATTTGAATTGTCGTAAATGTAATTACCAGAAATAAGATTCAAAAACAATGTTTATCTTGCACCATTGCTTATTATTTATAGTGTGGGAACTACTCTTCTATTTAGTTTATTTTGCTCTGGCGTTTAAAAGCAATTAGCTAGAAAGTATTCTCCACATACCACAAATGATGCTCGAATGGATGTAAGGCTGCGAGACTGCACGTCCAAATTGTTTGTTCGTTTTACCTGTTCTTCACACATGGCATCTTCTCTTGGGATGTGGTGAAATGTGATATTTGAGTTTGTTAAATATTTATTACTACAGTTCTTTACCGCACAGTGTTTCTGTGTGATACCTTCGGCATTTTCGAAACTAACAATTTTAACACTTTTCAAGGTACAAAATTAAAGCAAATGTCTTACCTTCTTCGTATTCAACTTCAATGTCACAATATACTACATACCTGTAACTTTATACATAAAAATGCCACCAAAAAGGTTAACAGGTTGCAAAATAATAATAACTATAACATATTAAAATATCGTATAAGTAGGTACGTTGGGAACTTGCGACAATTTTTTGCTAGATATCAAAGCGTGACATCAACTTCATTTGAACATACCTTGATTTAAACGCAATCCCGCGCGCATGCGTTAGCCGTGCTTCAAACACAACACCGAGTGCCATCTATGAATGTTGTATTCATAACAGTAATCGTGTATAGTTGGTTGCAGCAATAGCGTTTACGGTTATCTAATATGAGAGTGTCCACTACCTGACCTGCATACTTCAATTTTACAGCCCCTTATTATAAACCTCATTTTCAGTAAGGTTCAGTTACATGTGTTATACCTGACGAAGATTTGAAATAAAAATCGAAAGCTTGGCAAACAAAGAAGAGTAAATATTATTTTAAGATAAGAAGTCAATTTCCCCTTAATTGCGAAGACTTTAATATAAAATTGCATTAAAAGATTCTCTCCACAACTTTGTGGGTGAACCTGTATATTCCAATTTATTACAGATAAGTAGGTTATTAAAAGCCTGACAACTTTTATATCAAACAATTTTTGCTAACTCCTGTATCTTTTTAAATAATCAATTATTCTGGTAATTTCTCATTACATGATTTTTGAATGCCCTTTGACGGCTGCAACTTTTGTTAAAATAGGAACAATAATTGAACCACCCTGTATTGATGGCCACTATTCACTGTTTCATAAAAAGAAAAAATTCAACCATTTCCTATTACAAATATAGCTTATTCATTCTTATTTACGAGTTTTTTATGTAACTGGACAAAATTAGTATTAACTAAAATCTATYTGTAGAATGATCTTGACATTTTTTAGTAATTGTCATCTTGCTGGGTAGTGGATCTTCAATATATAACTTTCCACTAGCCTAGTCAACTTCCACTGTGATGCTTGACAATGGAAATATTGGCCCCAGCATTGGCTAATAATGTGACTGAAAAAACGCCTCATTCCATGTCCGGTAGAACTTTCTGGATCAGGGAGTCTGACAAGTGAAACCACTTTTCAAAAGCTTTTCAAAATTGTGTTGACATATCACAAGAAAAATCTTCCACCAGCAATGTTAGGTCACAGATTGATGTATATTAGATGCATTTCTACCCCATTATTGAAATAGCCTCTTGTAAGATCCAATAAAGTTAATTCATAGCATACATAGGCACCTGTAAGTCACATGACCGTTGCAACCTTGACTTAATAATCCTCATCCGCTGCTTTTCTTTTAATTCATTGATTTGATTTTTCTCCAGTATCTTTGCCTTCTTTAAATTATCATTTCTTGATCCGACTTTCAAGTATGTACTTCAAAGTGTCAATACCTTTGTCCAGATTGAAGAGACAGCAAGCCTTTTCTTCACATTGAAGAAATAGTAGCACCTCTTCTGTAACTGCTCCTTTCTATACCTTTTCTTTTTCGTCAGTTGTCGAATTCCACCCATTCCTTCTTGTATAAACTTTTGCTTTTCACTGGTAACAGATGTGTTGCTTCTTCATTTTGTTTGTCAATTTTGCAAATGATGTTTGTCTTGTTGACAAATAAACAAGCACATGTTGTAGAATCCTGGAAAACACCAACCTTTTCTAATTTTCAGCCCAAAATTAATAACAGGCATTCCAACAAACCGTCAAACAAAATCCAACATGACCATTGTGGCAACCATATGTTATATGTTTTTTAAACAAAAATGCCTGTTATGTGTCTTGCGGCTGGCTGTGGAAGTTGAAGTCACAGGGATGACGTAAAATTTTATTCAGTTCTTGCTCTTTTAAAACATAAATTTGTCACGGACAAAAATTAATTATCAGAGAGGCTACTGCACTAGCAGCCTCCATATTGAAGTCACACCGCCTCAGAATTTTTCAACTCATAATTGACTGGTTTTGCCTGTGGGTTGGATAAAACGTTGAATTACATTCGTGATTAAAGGCTTTTTAATTCTTATATAACTATAAAGCTGGAGTCATGAAATTAACTTTACAATTTGTGTACAACTGGTAAAACTTAATCTCCAACTTCTGCCATGGTATCACAAAAGCAGCATCATACTTACATATGGCCGATCAAATTTCAGAAGCGACGAAGACGTAGCAGCAAGAAGAGGAGGAAGGGAAAGAAGCATTACTCTAGCCTGACGGATCCTGAACCTCTTGTCGCACTCGACAAGGAAACGGCAACCAAGGATGGCATCAGTTGCGCAAAGTCCAAGAAACCATGCAAAAGGAAGCCCTCCAGGAGCGGCAAGAAAAAGAGGAGGAGGAGTCGCAGCAGGAGCAGGAGACGCAGGTCGGGAAGCAGGAGGAGGAGGAGCAGGAGTCGCAGACGCAGGTCCAGGTCCAGGCACCCAACCTTCAATTATTTTCACCCTTTCCTTGCTGTATTGCTTTTCCCTTTCGATGGCATTTTTGGAATCAGATATAGTTAAAAGTTTTGTGTGTACAGGGTGTCCCATTTTCGTTGTAATTGTACGGTATCTCGGTAACTATTAATGCTAGAGGGTAGCGGTTTCGACATTAGTTTACTACTATTACTTCCACATCCAATGGATGGGAAGTATTGTATCGCGAAAAAAATTTTCAAAATTTTTTATTTGCTCATTCGCTTTAAAATGGTCGAAAACGCAAAAAAACAAAATTTGAGCAAAAAAATTTCTTGTCTGTGTGTCTGTGGTATTTTTTGTGGACACGATAACTTTCGAAAGACTTAATATATGCACTTGAAATTTGGCAAACGTATAAATCCCAACTACCCAAAGCAACCTATTGTTTGTGGGGTAAGTAGGGTATCAGAAAGGGGGCGAAATTGGGGGTAACTACCCTTTTTGCAGATTTTTATTTTTTTTTATATTTTTTGTTTTAGTATGTGATTAGTAGTACAACTGCGAGTATTATTAGTTGTTATAAATTTTCGGTACCGCAAACTGTTTAGAAGATATTAGCAAAAAAGCGTCACTTATAGAGAACGGTTTTTCCTAAATATCTCCGAACATATTAAATATATTCAAAAAATTAAAATGCCATCAGATAGGAAATAAAATTTCTCACAAAAAGTGCCTTAGAAAATTTATTCAAAATTTTGACATTTTCGAAATATTTCCAAAAAACTTATTTTGGTCCCTGCTCGTACGATTTTTCTAAAATTTTGGTATTGTATAGAAAATTAAATTTCTGATCAGAAAGCACTCTTGTAATTTTTTGTTAAGTTAGTAATTTTCAAGTTATTTGGAAAAAACAGATTTTAAAATTTATATATTTTTGCTAATATCACGAGGACTGTTTGTCTTAGAAAGATGTGTAGAGAGAAAAACTGCTCAAAACCTAATTACTAATCGTATAGTATAAGAAATAAAAACGTAAATGTCATTTTGACAATTGGATGTGAAAGTATTGATTCAATTTGCAGCGGTTTTTTGTTCTGAATTCAGCTGTACCATCGCCATTTTTGTATCATCTTTCGTTTTAAAGCCATAGCCATCTATTGAAAAAAGTAACATTTCTTCAGCTCTCAATATCTCGCTTGGATATGTGGATACAAAAAAAACTGTAGACTATTTTTATTTCGAATCTATAGGCGTACCCAGTAATTTTTTAGGTCACAATTTTAAGATATAATACAAACTTAGTTGTTAGTTGGCTTTGCTATGGTTGAAAAGGCTTACTTTTTCTGATTAAAAAAATGTATACATTGTTAGGTTTATTTTTACTAATTTTGGAATTATTCAATTTTTTAAAATAATTTAATCAGATTTTACTTTTTCTACACAATATAATTTATATTATTAATAAAAATTATAATCCGTTAAAAATAATATATGAATATTTGAATACATACATAAGACTCCTAAGAGCACTTATGCATTCTTTATTGGTAATTTAGGAGGCCATGTAAATAATGAAAATGATTGTTTACTTGGAGACAAGTACTTATGCATTGTTTATCATCAAGTATTTACATTTTGACAAAAAACATAAAATCTTATTAAATTATTACAAAAATTGAAATAATACCAAAATTAGTAAAGCTAAACTTAACAATGTATACATTCTCTTAATTAGAAATAAATAGGTCTTTTCAATCATAACGAAGACAACTATGGTTTCCATTTAAAAAAATTGCAAGTTTGTGTTATATCTCTAAAATGTGACTGCCTAAAAAAAATTCTGAGTATATGCCACTGGATTCAGAATAAAAATATCTATAAAAAATGTTTCTAAGTTTTTTTCGTGTCTACATGTTCAATCGAGATATTGAGAACTGAAGAAATGGCTTTAAAACAAAAGACTATACAAAAATGGCGATGGTACAGCTCAACTCACAACAAAAAAGTAATACAGTAATGTCGAAACCGCAACGCTCTAGTATTAATAGTTACCAAGATACCCTACAATTACAGCGAAAATGGGACACCCTGTACATTTATTGTTTATATTCTGATATTGTAAAATTCATTGATGCATTTTTGTAATGGAGTTTTCCTGTCAATAATAATAATAATAATTATGAAAAATGACGCAGGTCGGGAAGAAGACGCAGCAGATCAGGCAGGCGCAGAAGGTCGAGAAGCAAGAGGAGACGAAGCGGATCCAAGAGGCGCGGCGGCTGCAAGAAACGCAAGGGAGGAAGGAAGTGCATCGAGCAGAGCCCGCCCTTGGCATGGATCGACGCTTTCCGCAACTGGCGCTCGGGCATCGCGGAGAAGACGGTTGCCGCCGAACAGCCGCAGGATCAGTTTTTTCAGTTAGGCCCCAATCCCGCCCCCATGCTGGCTAAGAGCCGAWGCAAGAAGAAGAAGAAAAAGAAGAAGAAGAAGAAGAGGAAATGCAAGAAGTTGCCTTTTGACAAGTGCAAGAAGAAGAAGAGGGCGAAGCGAAAGGAGTTCAGGAGCAAGTGCCCGAGGAGGAAGAAGAAAAAGCTGGTGMAGGATTGTCCGGAATGYCGMAAGCCGAGCAAATGCAACAGGAAGACCAAGGCGGAAGATGCAGCAGTTCCGTGGAAGGCGATCGAGGTTGTAAAATAATATTTTTATATTTTAAATTAAGATTAGAGGGAAAAGAATATGTTAGACATCAGTTAACATAAAATTTTTATATACGGGGTGTCTCTAAAAGGTTCTGGAAAAATGCCACCACAAATTCCTGACGTTCTAACACAATTTACCTCAGTCCAGAAGTCTAGGGGGATTTTTGGGGGTGAAATTTTGAAGTGTGCTTTTATTTCCATTGTAATATGTAGAGGGCGCACATTTAAAACTAAATAACTTTTTTGGACCACCCTGTATTTTACTTTTACGTAAAAATTTTTCATTCTGTCTTCTACCTTTAAAAAAAAGTTATACCTGGTAAGAGTTGATTTGGGCAGCCGTTTTTGAGATATCTGGAATTCAAAAACAAACAATAGGTCGCTTTGGGTAGTTGAGATTTATACGTTTGCCAAATTTCAAGGTCATATATTAAGTCTTTCGAAAGTTATCGTGTCCACAAACAAAACCACACACACAGGCAAGAAATTTTTTTGCTCATTTTTTGTTTTTTTTTGCGTTTTCGACCATTTTAAAGCAAATGAGCAATAAAAATTTTTGAAAATTTTTTTCACGATACAATACTTCCCATCCGTTGGATGTGGAAGTAAAAGTAATCAAATCTGGGAATCAAGCTGACTAATTTACGGGTGCATCATTGCTTCTACCTTTCTCTCTATTTGGAAAATGTTCAAACAATTTTACATATTTTTAACGTTAAATGGAAACTGAGCTTTTGATACTCTGTATTTCGGAAATTTGTGGTAGCATTTTTCCGTACCTTTTACAGTAACCCTGTTTAAAAACACAATTAGGGTCATACACTTTTTTTAACAACCTTTCACTGCAATCGCTACTTTAATTTGAATGTTCTCTGCATTTAGATTAAATTACTTTAGATTTAGGTAAATGAATTTCCAAAAATAATTACAAAAACATGAACTTTGATGCATTTTTATATATATTAGAACTTAATTTAACAAAAGCAAGGTTGACCTACCCTCATTTGTTTTTTTAATATGTGGTATTTTTTTTCAAGAGATAACATTTAAACACAAATCGCAGATAGGTTGTCTAATCATATTCTCGCCATACCATCTTCAGTTAAAAATTTCATTAACTTTTTGTGGTTCCTCTCCTCATCTGTAATTTCAGAGTTTAGTAGTAAACGAGTGCATAAGACAAATAAAAAGAAAAAGTTAGGTTGCCTTTTACCTGACCTTAATATGAGTTTGCCAAGTAAAACAGGTGAGTTGGTAGTATGACCACCATAATCTGTATTTTAATGGGTTGGCTAATAAGTTCCTGCCGTTTATGTTGTGTTTAAAATTAATTTTTTGGCATAATGTATTGTTATTTGAAAGACAATTTTTTATTCTGCAAGATAATGTATTTGGTTTAATTTTTGTCAATTTTTAGATCATGCAAGTGGAGTGTGAAGTCGGTAAAAAAATTTTCTACTCCATCTTCTTTTCGGGTTTAATCAAGGCGCCAAAACCGCAGAGGCAGTTCGAGAGATTTGCGCCGTATATAGAGAGGTTGCTGTGGTTTAAAGAACTGCTTGGGATTGATTCACCAAATTCAAAAATGACAATTTGAACCTGAAAGACTCACCTCGTTCCGGACGACCAACTGATTTTGATGAAGAGCGATTTTAATCAACTTCTGCATGAACCCATGCAGCAAACTTTTGAACTTTTACCATCGAGTGCAGGTGTTTCTCAATAGTGCCGTGGACGCACCAATTTTTCTCTGCCAATCCCTCGTTGTTTGTTGCGCAAAAGTTGATTCAATCTAAATCAGTTGGTCATCTAGAACGAGGAGCGACTTTCAGGTCGAAATTGCCATTTTTATATTTGGTGAACCAATCGCGAGCAGTCCTTTCAGCTATGACAACCTCTCCCTACATGAGGCAAATCTCTCGAGCGGCCTCTGCATCTTTGGCGTCTTGATTAAATGCAAAAAGGTGGTGTCGAAAATGCTCGTTTTTGTCAACTTGACGCTCTATTTAAATGATCTAAAAATTGACAAAAATTAATCCAAACAAAAACCAAATACATTATCTTGTAGGGCAGAAAATTGTCTTTTGAATAACACAAAGCATGCCAAAAAAATTTATTTTTTAGCGTGTATTTTAAACGCAAAATAAATAGCTGGTGCTTATTAGCCTTCCTTTTAAACACAGTGTTCTATGTGGCTTAATGTTTTGCGAAACTGCATCCCAAAGATTGTGGTTGGTACATGGATATCTATTAAAAACCAACAGACTTACTTGGGGAGCTACAACCCTTACAAATTGGTAGATCATATATTGCGAGCAAAAACGATTTTAGTGATGATAGTTTATCAGAAAATGACCATAACGCTGCAACTTCTAACGGATTAGATGCTGAGTAATTTTTGGTTTTGTAAAATGACTACCTATTGTATTTTTTTGTTTGTTTTAGTAATAAATATGTTATTAATTTGCAGTCATTTTATGAAACCTATTTTGTAATATACAGGGTCCGCCACCTAAAACTCCCCAGGCTCGTATTTTCTTTATTTTTTTAGGTACAACCTTAAGTTATATGTCAAATTGTAGGTCTTTTTAAGCTCTTTAAAAATAGCATATTGGGTGTCCAAAAATTTTTTTTGCGAATTATCATATTTTTCTAATAAAGTTAATTTTTGTAAATATTTTTTAACTTTACCCCGTATAATAAATATTGCTTTATAGTTGGATGCCGGCTTTTATATTCTTCAATTTGTGTCTTCACCATGTATGCGTTATTTTTACTCCTTCTCAGTGAAAAACAAGAAAAACTAGTCACTGCCATTTTTGTTAATAGGGTTGTTAAGAATTTTTTAAGTGTTACTTTAGTACCTTATTACGGTACAAATTATGCCTACATACCCATCTCTGCACAAATAACCTCAAAATTTGGAGTAACTTTTAAATAAATAAAGTACAAAGTTCATTCTACAGAGAGAGAGGCTAGAAAACGAAACCCTGCGATGAGGCTAATGCGTGATGTAGAAAACCAAACTAGCCTCATCGCAGGGTTTCGTTTTCAGGCCTCTCTCTCTCTAGAACGAACTTTGTATTTTATTTATTAAAAAGTTACTCCAAGTTTTGGGGTTTTGTGTGCAGCGATGGGTATGTAGGCATAATTTGTACCATAATAAGCTACTAAAATAACACTTAAAATATTCTGAACAACCCTATTGACAAAAATGGCGGTGAATAGTTTTTCTTGTTTTTCACTAAGAAGGAGTAAAAATTACGCCTACATGGTAGACACAAATTGAAGAAAATAACAGGCGGCACCCAACTATAAAGCAATACTTATTATACGGGGTAAGGTTAAAAAATATTTACAAAAATTAACTTTATTTGCAAAATATGATAAGTAACAAAAAAAAATTTTGGACACCCAATATTCTATTTTTAAAGAGTTTAAAAAGACCTACAATTTCATATATAACTAAAAAAATTGCGAAAATACGAGCCTAGGGAGTTTTAAGTGGCGGACCCTGTAGATAGAATTTGTACGATACTTTAAGATTTCGTACACTCATATATTATTTTTATTAAAAAATTATTTACTCCAAAAAAAGTTATATTGGTAGAATTTCCTTTCCTTATTGCACAGAGGAAAGAGTATGCACCAATATCCTCTGTCACAAAGAATAGTACTTAGTGGTATGTGCAGTGGTTCTTTGACTTTTGCTCAAAGTTTAATATTCATGCTTTAAAGCGCAGCATTTTTTTACCTTCATTTTGATGTATGTTTGTACTTGGCAACCTCGTACGTTGGCCAGATGAAAGATAGGCAMGCGTCTCTTTTTCATTTTTAGTTATCTTATACTCTGCACTCTGCTCAAAAAAAGTTAGTTGTAAATTCTTAGAMTGGTCAGAATATGATTAGGCATTATCTTTTATAAAAAATACCTCTAATTCAAACAGATGGGGGTGGGTAGAACTTAGTTATGATCCTGTACTATAAACCCAGTAATATTAATGTATGGTTAGTTCTGTGTACAGACATGTTTCAGTCAATATCATATCACATTGGTTTCTATCAACGATTAATTCTAAGTCATTCATTTTAGTTGAAATATATCAGGTTTTTTTTAAATATTAATACATATATTGATAGCTAATTTTTACATTTATACACGGTGTATTTTGGTTAAGACTTATTTTTTTTGTTATATTGGTTTAGACTTTCATGGCCGTAATTTTTAATACAGTTTATTTTCAGGTTTTGTGGTATATAAACCCCAACAAATGTCAATCAAAAACAAGAAAGTAAATTCTATTCGTTCTTTTTGTTTATTTTGTTTCACTTTTGGTGCTCCATTGACTTCTTGTAAAATTATGTCAGTTTCACCATACGCCCGTCGCTGCTTTATTTCATGAAATTTTGAATGGTTTTTACTGCAATTTTGTATGAGCAGGTTTTTGTATAATTTGTGACCCTTGCAACGTTCGTTTTGCACCCAGAATTTGTGTGACATCTTGTGACCGCCCTTAAAGCTCTTTTTATCTCCGTGTTTTATTCCAAGGTTGTAAAGGAGGTAGGCGACACGGCAAAGCTGAACCTGAACGAGTCCGACTGGGTGGACGTGGCCGGTACCCAGAAGGAGTATCTGCTGGACGGCAGCAGACGCAGGAGGAAGAGACGTGGTAGAAGAAAGCACAAGAGCAAGTGCAGGAAGGGCAAGAAGCGCAAGAGGAAATGCAAAAAGAAGAAGAAGAAGAAGAAGAAGAGGAAGAAGAAGAAGAAGAAGTGCCCCAAAGTGAAAATAGGCCACGACTGTAACAAACCGCCTGTAAGTAATATATAGTGTTAACAGGCCCATAGATTGACAATTTGTTTCCAGTGTTCTTTATTTCTAGCCTTCTCTTTCCAATTTCTTACATTTTTTCGTCTAAGTATTTTAAAACTGTGTTTAACCACCATGTCTTTGGTCAACCTTCTATTCTCCTTGTCACTGTTCCCAAACACAACACTTTCTTCACCTTTGGTCCTCCACTCTTCGTTTTACAAGTCCTAACCACTGTATCCGTTGTACTTTTATAAACTGCGCTTATAGATTATATTATTAAATACATAACTTCATTAACTAATCATTTAACACAAACACACAACTCAAAATTTGCAAAACAACAATAATAGGAACATGTTACTTAGTCCCTAACATACATTAATAACTGAGATTTAAACACTTTAGAGCCGGTTGCACAAACGTGGATCAAATTTGATCCGGTCGCTGATTATAACAACACTAACCAAAAAATCAGATTCATGACATTGCCAGACAATGACCACGGTTTAAACTCAGATCAAATTTGATATATGTTTGTGCAACTGGCCTTAAGTGATTCAAGAGATCTAAGACTATATGGCAAATAATTATACCCTATAAAGCCTTACAAAATAGTGATTTGGAGGCATTCACATATAGTCCAGGAGTATTAGGGGTTTCACCAGGGTACTTATTCTGGACTCAATTCCTATGAGAAAGTAGGCAATGGTACAATAAATTTAGTATTCTTGAAATCGTGAACGTTCACTTTCTTCAGGTTTCCTAGGAAATTAAATTCTCCTGCTATTTTGTACGAGAAAAGCGATTTCTCACGAAGCTATTAGTGTGGTTACTGTCAGTGTCATTATTGAACTCTTTATAATGTCAAAAATTTTGCGATATTCAATACKACGAAGTAAATACGAGTAAAACAATGTAACTTGTATTTAACATTGAAGTGACATAATCAAAATGCCCGAATGTATTAATTTGATATGTTATATTAGATTTGTATTATAGTAAGTTGCTGGGCTTAATTTACTGCTGTATTTGAAATAATAAAATATGAAACCTTGTAGGTGTACAAACATCAAGTATGGATTTTTAAGAATTAGCTACTGCTACAACTATAATTAATGCTATTGTGAACGAGCTTGTGTTTCGATCTCAAAGGCATTTAAAAAAGGATGACGTATAAATCACGAATTGGCACTTTATATTATAGAAACGGTGAGACGTTTCCTGGTCGAACGTACAAAAAATCTCCACTAACTAGTTGAATAAAAAATCATTTCAGAATTGCTCTGTCTATGTTTATGATCAGTTTGCTTTATGCACACTTCCTTTTTTCCATGTGGAAGTTACCAGCAAATTACATGTTCAAATTTGTTTACAGCCGATCAATCCTTAGCGAGTAAGGCATTTTAGGGCATGTGCAATGTTTTTCGCAATGCAGAAATTTTTAATAAGTGGGTGACGTTTTCATAAATCAAATTCGGATTACCTCACATCATATTATGCCCACTCTGATTGGTTAATGATAACCAGCAACAGGCATGAAGCATCTGATTAACATTGGCAATGTTGTCTACTAATTTCCTATGTGACTTGGTGTTCAAGTCAAAAATACCAAATTTTACCGTAGGAAAATTGCAAGAGAAAGTGGAATATTATTTCTCTCCTAGGAACTGTCGTTTCCTAGGAAGTCCAGAATAGCCACCCAGGGGTAGTGCACTCCTTCATGTATGCTGCTGATAATGTTTAGCGCCATCTAGCAAAATATCACCCCTACCACTTTCTAATAACAGCTTTCAAACTTCAAAGTGACTTTGTCATAATAGATTATTTATTTAAGTATTTTGACTTTCAATTATCATATAATAATAAAACGTTTCGAAGTGCTCTAAAGAATAATTACAATCATAAAACAAATACCGTGTTGTGTGCCAGGTTATTGTAATAACAAAATTTCTAAACAGTAAATGTAACTTAATGTAAGTAATTTTAATGTTATTAACTTGAAAGTGGTTTAAGCATTATGCTTCTCTATAAGTTAGATGTACGGGAATTTTTGGGGTATATTCTTGCATAAATTTTGTTAATTTTTAGTTATGCTGTACCAAACGAAAAAGAAATAAGAGATATTGAAACCTTGCAATTATAACAATTATTGTGTGCCAGATACATTTTGTTGATGCCTGTATGGACATTAATTTGGTTATATCCAAATGATTTCGTTAAAATTATGKTTTATTAGATGATTTTTAAAAAATTACTAKAAAGAATCCTGTTTTTTATAAATAAAATATTGCACTATGAAGATTTAAGGCGAATTCATCAATATTCATTATTATAAGTCAAGCAAAAATGAACAAAGAGAAAATAAAATAGCTTTAGTGTCTTGTTATCCTAGTTTCACCAACATCTGTATTTAAATCGAATGTGATTTAACTAAACAATTTTGTGATGTATTTGTTTCTTTGGTGTAGCTGTATTTTTTATCATAATTCATAATCATCATAATTTGTAATTCCTTTACATAAATGACAAACTTTGAATGAAATAGGAATAAATCGATTATATTAATTTACATAAAATTATTACCACTGTTTTGATTCATAGGATCTGACTTGTATTCATATAACGTATCGAGCTTTAATTTAGGTCTTTTTCTCAATTATAAAGTATAGAAATACTTTAAAAAGACCTAAATTAAAGGTTGAAACGTTATATGAATAGAAGTTTGTTTAATTTAATACAATCAAGGCCTGAACCTATGAAAAAAATATTGGAAATAATTAATTAAAAGGACTCGACAAAATAAACATCTATATCTATATTAAATAAAATGTTAAGCAATTCTCTAGCATTCCAAAAGATGGCGCCAAATACAGTGTATAAAAAATTATAACGGAGTTCTACATTATTTTGCAAATACATATTATGGGGATATTTTGTTAGATGGCGTTAAAAACACTGTCAATTTCACTCTATTATAGGGAGTGGGCAATCTTGGTAGGGTTATCTCTGGGTCTTACCTCGGAATGATAGGTAGTCAGCTATAAAATTGTGTAACCTTTATTTTGGCACCCTAAAACTTGTCTCAAAACCTACTTATAGTAGGATGTCTGCGACTACAGATATTCCAAGGTCAAAGGTCAAAAAATCGATATTTTACACATCTATTGCAAATACCTCGTTTCCGATGGGTTTTATGCTATTTGTATGTGTTATAAATATTGTACAGGATTAAATTCTCTACAAATTTTGTTTAAACATTTTTTTTATATCCTGAGAATCATTTTTGAGATAGAGGGCAGAGCGCATTCGAGGTCAACCTGCAGTCCCGATTAAAAAACATGCCGTTTATAAATTATTGATAGATATATAATTCTAAATAATTTGCATTTTTTATTAATTATTGCATTATAATTAACTTTTTTTTTCAATAATTCAGTATCTGTTCATTTAATAACACTGACCTAGTCGTGTAATTATAAAGTTATTATTTATTTATGAACGGTGAAATTTAAAAAATTGAATAATAAGAACTAAAAGTTCTAATTTCAATTTTCTTTTTCTTCATCTTCCAGTCTCTGTAAAATTACAAATTCCTCTGTGTTCTCGTCTTCAATGCCATTTGTCTCCAGTTCTTCCAGGATTTCGGGATCAAAAGTACCGTCTTTATTGATATCACTCTGATATGATGAACCATTAAGACAAGCTTGCCCATTACACTGGCAGCAAGTATTATAAAAGAATCTATAAGTTTACGCATTTCAATGAAGATGTACTTAATTATTTTGTACTTAAAATGTAATTAAAGTATTTCCCTTAATAACTGTATAATAAATATACAAGTATGGGTAAGGGTTATTAAATAAATAGATTCTGAATTATCGAAAAAAAATTATCAATTATAACGTAATAGTAAATAAAAGGTGCAAATTATTTAGAATTATATATTCATCAATAATTTATAAACTTTATACGGCATGTTTTTAATCAGGACTACAAGTTGACCTCGAATGATACTCTAAATAGTTAAACACTGTGCACGCTCTGTCCTTTATCTCGAAAATGGTTCAGGGTATAAAAAAATATTTAAACAAAAGTTGTATAGAATTTAATCCCCTACAATATATATAATTAATACAAACAGCATAAAACCCATAGGAAACGAAATATTTGCAATAAATGTGTAAAAAATCGTTTTTGACTTTGACCTTGGAATATCTGTAGTCACGGACACCCTACGATAAGTAGGTTTTGAGACAAGTTTTAAGGTGGCAAAATAAAGGTTTATGCAAGTTTATAGCTGACGTGTAACATACTTATGAACATCCCTAACCAAAACTATCTTCCTGGTTAAAGGTAAGAAGGCACAAGATTGTTCATTATTTTGTAAACGAGGACCATTGTAAGATAAAATACCCTATCATGAACATTCAATCAATTCAAAACATTCAACATATTTTTACAAAGTGTAGGTCTGTTACATCTCAGTATAATCCTTATTGCACAGTTTTGGAGTTTTTGCAAGCATGACATTTTATTGAGGTTGAACTGAAAAAGTATTCATGCACAGTATTCAAAATGAGGTTGTATAATAGTTTTATATAGGTACTTTAATGGTCATTCCATTGATAAGAAGTTACTCTCATAAAAAAAACAATTTTTTTGAAATTTCCTTCTGACTTCCTTATAGAATAAATGCTCATCATGTGACAACACATCGTCAACTATTAGCCCTAAATATATGCAAGATGTTACAATATCGATTTTACAACAACTGCAAATACGTAATCCTATCCTATCTACATCCAAAAACTTATGCCTAGTTGTTACGATCATACCCCTGGTTTTTGACATTCAGTTTCAATTTATTTAAAGCTATATATTGTCCTACTTCTGCAAGAGTTTTATTCATTTTTGTTATTGCTGCATCTAAATAACAATTGACAGAGACAAAAAAGTTGTATTTTTAGTTGCTTAACGTGAAGTTATTGATTTTATACATTTATTGACAAATGTCAAAATTTGACGTCAAATATAATTTGTCTGAAATTAGTAATGTGGTTATTATGGAGATGAGATTTTGAAGCTTCTCTATTCATAATCATTTATTATTGAAATTATATAATCTAACTTAACTAAATTGAATATTTTGTTTTGTTGAAAATGATTCGAAAAAAAATTACAATAAAATTGACAAAGTGTAACATTGACAGCTCACTTGATTTTTATTGTCCAAAACAAAAAAAAACGCTGCAAATTGAATCAATACTTCCATATCCAATTGTCAAAATAACATTTACGGTTTTATTTCTTATACTATACGAATAGCAAACAGGTTTTGAGCATTTTTTCTCTCTACACATTTTTTTTCTAAGACAAACAGTCCTCGTGATATTAGCAAAAATATATAAATTTTAAAATCGGTTTTTCCAAATAACTCGAAAATTATGAACTTAACAAAAATATTACAAGTGTTCTCTGACCAGAAATTTAATTTTCTATATAATACCAAAATTTAAAAAAATCGTATGAGCAGGGAACAAAATAGGTTTCTTGGGAATATTTCGAAAATGTCAAAATTTTGAATAAATTTTCTCAGACACTTTTTGTGAGAAATATTATTTCCTATCTGATGGTATTTTTATTTTTTGAGTATATTAAATATATTCGGAGATATTTAGGAAAAACGGTTTTCTTTAAGTGACGCTTTTTTGCTAATATCTTCTAAACAGTTTGCTGCACCGAAAATTTATTAAAACGAATAATACTCGCAGTTATACTACTAATCACATACTAAAACGAAAAAAAGATGAAAAAATAAAAATTTGCAAAACATTTGCCAAATTTCAAGTTCATATATTAAGTCTTTCGAAAATTATCGTGTCGACAAAAAATACCACAGACACAGACACACAGACAAGAATTTTTTTTGCGTTTTTGACCATTTTAAAGCGAATGAGCTAATAAAAATTTTTGCAAATTTTTTTCGCGATACATGGATGTGGAAGTAATATCTATTGATTTTTTGCATAACTTGTAACTGACTGAAGTTTTTCTCTAGATTTATCTATGTAAGATGTGTTTTATCTGTGGGAACAAATAACCAATTTTGCTTGAGATTTGATCTAACCTGAATTGTAATCCGCAGCTAACTGACCGTTGTGGGCGAGGGCTCATACCAAAGACGTACGAATGTCCCGGTGACTTGGTAAAGCGAGTACGGAAACCCAAAAAGCGAAAGTACAAGAAAATACGTGACCCCGGCTGTGAACACAGAAGGAGAGAGAAGACGTGGAAGAAAAAGAAAAGCGGCAGGCACAAGGTCAAGAAACCCAAGAGGCCGCCTTGCTGCAAAAGCAAGAAGAAGAAGAAGAAGAGAAAGAAGAGGAAGAAGAAGTGTGCCAGTGTTTCCGACATACCAATCTTAGCTGAAAAAAAACCTCCGGTTCAACCACCTTTAACTGCCAACACAACACCCTAAATTTTCAAGCAGACTTACATAAAAAATGGCAAAAAATTTTTTTGGCGTCCAAAATTGCACGGAATCTCATCCCCCCTCTAGGGGTATAGCGTCTGAATCGCAGTAAATGTTGCACAATAATATAAATAAAAAAATACAACAAACAATACAAGTCTTGATATTTTGTGTTTGCAATTGGGTATTTGGTTCCTTTAAGTCATTACATTAAGAATTAAGATGATCTTTACAACAGAAAAACAAACTTGGCGATTTCGGCATATCACGTCTAGGGGCCTTAAACAACTTTTTTATATGTTGATAATCTCGAGGAATGGTTACAAAAATATTTTGTTAGCTGTACTGACTGAAGTACTTTTATAACCATGTACAAAACAACACTTGTTTTAAAAGTAAGAATTTAGGATGGCAATGCCATCTGTCAGTATTACACTGACATGATGACAAAGCCACCTAGCTGCCTTAACGGGAACTACTTCCTAAAGGAAGTGACCTGTAGCCTGACAAATTGGCATGCAACTGCATACTTCAATTTGACAGCAGGCCCCACGGCAGCTAGGTGGCTTTGTCATCATGTCAGTGTAATACTGACAGATGGCATTGCCATCCTAAATTCTTACTTTCATCATACCATTGCTTTGGTATATAAGCAAAACCAGTTCTATGCCGTGTTGTCTACACTAGACCTAAACTGCACTGATGAGCTGTAATGACAGCGAAATAGTACTATCTGCAGTTGGTTGAGGTGTAGACAGCACAGTATAGACATGCATTTTAACAATTGTTTTGTTTTCCATACATAATAGATGCTTGTAAAACTACACAAATCACTCTTTGGTGCGACCTCTTACACCGTCCTTTCAATAAACCACACAAAAGCTTTCCAATACAAGAATGATACTACACCATTAAACAGCACGCTCCTCTGTAATGTTTACATGACACTTGATGTCACGAGTTGAATAACCTTGGATACAAGTGTTGTGGCGGTGACTCCTAAGATTCGAATCTTAGACCTGAAATTCTCTACCTACAAATATTTTTTTGTTTTTTTTAACATGGCGTATGATGTATATATGCACTTCAAGATACATTTTACATAATTTTCAAAAAAAGTGAGAATATCGAATTGGGCAAATAATAATTGTGTTTAGTAGAGTAGATTTTTTAAATTCTTACAACCCATGATTTCAATAGGGATAAACAAAACATTTTGCAGAATAAGAGATCACTGTAACTTTTCTGTTAAATATGTGTTTCATACATAACTGAGTAGATGTTAATTGCTTGGGTGAATTTTATCAGGTGATAATAGTTCATTCTCATGGTGCCTTATTTCATTAGTGATTTCTTTGTTATAAAAAAATAGTTCCTTTAAAATTAGGTTGCCAATGCACAGAACTTTGCTAGATTTTCCATTTGTTTTATGCTTTGCCCAGGGTCCCAATTTTAAGAAGAATATCAGTTGTTTATTATCTGTACGATAATGAATATAAGATCTTATAATCTTTAAGAAAAATACCCAACTAAATACAAATAGTAAATGAAGAGATCTCAATGCTTTCGATATTTATTACGTTATTAGTATTGTTAATACTTCAAATTCAAAGCCATCCCAATAGTAGTAGTTTCATAAGGTGCCATTATAAAAAATGTTTTTTAATAGATTTTTTTGTTTCTATTTTGCATGGTTTCCGTCTTCTACTAGGCACTTAGTGAATCATTAAAATTTTAAATTCAAAAATAGCGCCGGTTAGGCCAAATGATCTGTCAAAAAGGGTCATTTGAACTACAGCAAGTGTAGAAAAACAAAAAACACTGCCTTGTGGTCGGTTACCCATTTGCTCTTGTATTGCTAATCCATAATATTATACACAGTTTGGATAAATTTGTCTATTTCGTCATTGTAGCTTCACCATTTGTAACACATGATAACCAGGTGAGTGCCCTTTTTACTTATATAGGGTGGTCGCGATGTGATGGGCCAAAATTATTCATGACTAGATTCCTGACATGAAAATATTGCAATTTAGACAAACTCACCTTAGTCCAAAAGTTGAATGCAAAATATTCTTAGTTTTTCTTATTTATTTCATAATAAATGGTCATATCGAGATGAAATTTTGGTGTTAGGGGCGAGAGATTGAAATCTATCCATGGTTTGCTTGTCGCTCATACAGGGCGCCACCTGCGCTAGGTCGAACGCATTGAAAACGACAGAACCTGTTTATATCAACAAATCTATTCTCAGGTATCAAATTCTGATTTAACAACTTCTTTTATACCAAAAAAGCTATACTTTTGATGGTCACCACCTTGCACCGTTCTCAAGATATTTAGCTTTGGTAATTCGAGTAATGAAAGTAAGGTATGAATGTCAAAAAAACAAGAGTTTATTTCAAATTATAAATTGTGATGAACAATTAAATATCAAATATTACAATAAATATTCAACATGTCCACCTACAACTTCAAAACATTTATTAACATGTTTGTTGAAAGACTGCCGTATTTAAAATAGAAATTCTTGTTATAAAATCAGGTGTTTATTGCCCCAGGGACTACCAGAAGGCCATAATATTCGACTCCCACAACCGATCCAACGATCTGGAAAAATTTGGATTTGGAAGAAACTCATGTGGACCGAACAGGTGATTTCTGAAATTGAAAATTCCTCGACGAGTAAAGGTTGCTTCATCAGTGAATAGTACATTATCCAAAAATTCTTGGAAAAGGTTTTGCTGATTGCAAATAAAATGAGCAAATTGTAATCTAGCTGGTAAGTCTGCTACTAAAAGATTTTGCACGGGTGTAAAATGGTAGGGATGTAAATTTGCCTTGTGAAAGATTTTGAGACCTGTTGTTTTACTAACACCAGTTTCCCTAGCTACCTGCCTGCTGCTAACTTCTGGATATCCTGCCACTCTTACTAAAATTCTTCTTCTTGGTCAGTTGACAGTTGTAACAGTACGCCTGATGGGTCCTGAGTTGTCTCTTTTAGGACAAAAACTACCAATTTCTCCAACTCGATTAAAAAGTTCTTGAAATAGTTTCCGATTTACTTGTCTTCTATTCGGATACAACTCTGAATACTGACGAAGCACTCAACGTCCAGCATAATCTGATTGCGCAAAAACGCAAACCATATCGCACATTTCTCCATTTGAGAATAAATTGTGGCGTGGCATGCTATATATCAAACTATGATTTAGATCATAAAGTAAAGAATGCTTTTAATAAGACACGAATAATACTGTAATATTACTGACAGCACTAAGTGGAAAATGTCAAAATTGAATTTTAACATAAGCCTACTTGAAAATTTTTGTCAATTTGTAATTGCATGCAAATACATACATTGAAATTTTCAACGCCAAATTTTAGAACGGTGCAAGATAGTGACTATCAAAAAGTACAGCTTTTTTGTGTAAAAGAAGTTGTATAAACAGAATTTGATACCTGAGAATAGATTTGTTGAGGTATAAAAAACTTTTGTCGTTTTCAACGCATTCAATCTAGTATAGTTCGTGCCTTCTATGAGCTACAATCAAACCATTGATAGATTTCAATCTCTCGCCCCAGAAAACCCCTAACAGCAAAATTTCATCTCGATATGAGCATTTATTATGAAATAAATAAGAAAAAACAAAGATAATATTTTGTATTCAACACCCTGTATCTCTGTAAATATCAACTTTTTGACTACCGTGAATTTGTCTAAATCGCAATATTTTCATGCTAGTGAGTATATGCATTTTTAAATGGTGCGATCAGTGTAGTATACACATCGAATTGATCTCATGCCGAGGTATAATCTTAAATATCTGGGTATATATGTAGTGTGTAACGCTGCCTCTTTCATAGTTTATTTCCTATATCTGAAAAGGTTTTTTTTAGAAAAAGAAAAAATGATAGCCCAGCAGCAGGTTTAGAAAAACAGCAGTTTATCATTTTGGTTTTGTGAGCAAAGCATGCATTTTTTCGACTTACTAAAGATGCCAACAATATGTTGAACAATGCCTTGATGCGTAATTATTTATATATCGCTTATGTAGAGATTCTTTTGAAATTTTGCATAATCCTAGAAAATGACCCGAACGTCTGAAATCTGTTTCTTGTGGTTGCATGTAGTTTTTGAAAAATACACACTAATTGGTGTGCCATTTACAAATGACAAGTACCAAGATATTTCATATGAAAAACAAAGTCATACCTGTGGTGCTATAATTTATTATTTCAGATACTGTTATCCATAAATAAATAAATGTTCTCTATGCATTCTTGAGCATTTTCTTAGGACTTCTTCTACAGGTGAGTGGAACATTGAAAAAATAATTATGCATTACAAGGAATAAAAAAGTTTATTGAGAATAAAATAAATACTTTCATTCTTAAAAATAACTTGAGATTACACTGGTGGTCTTCTTCCTTTTTGAGATCTAACCCAGTCTTTTAAGTGGCTCACAAGAAAACCGCCTAAAATTATTTGCATTGGATGGTATACGAGCAGTGGCAAGCTTATCTGGCTTAAGTGGGAATATCCATGAAACATGATGCGCAATATGGGAATGCCTAAAATAAACCAAAACCGTTATTACCTTAATGTAGTTCAGCTACAAATGAATGACAGTCAACTGCAAAGTTTAAACTGAATTTAGTGAGTAATATCTGACACTGAACTACATTGTTATTAATACAAATGAACCACATTTAAATTGATGCAGGTGCGTTAGCAACAACGAGCAGCAAGACAACGGCAGATAGGGGATGAGAATAAATTTTGTAGATAGAAATCAGCCATATTGAGATCCGACTTTAACATGCCAGAAAGCATAGATATATGTTGTTTTGCAAATTTTTTCAACAATTAGCATCTAAATTCGAACTTTACACCTAAAAATGAGGTGTATGTAGCCCATGTAAAATCTTGAACAAAGGACGCATCAAACTGGAATAGCTTATTGCCAATAAGAAGAGATTAGTGCAGTTTATTTATTTTCACTACAAGATATTTGTATATTTTCCCTTTGACTGTTTGAGATTATTTCAAAGGGTCACAATAGGATAGTGGTGTGTACAAGAGCAATACAAACCAAATTAAATATTTCAAGATATGCAAAATACAGTAACCACATATTTCTTTGGTTATTTTGTTGTTTCATAGTCTTAGTGTATTTCTTAAAATAATTCATATGATTACGCCCCCCTACCTGCATGTATTTTCTTCACATAAGACCTCGTTATTCAAGGGATCGTTTACATATTGCATCGCCAGCTACTTTAAGAGATTCTTTCTATTGTAGTCTCTACTGTTGCTTCTCTATTACTTTTATTTCCTTAGGCTCTATATGAGATTTCCTTTTTTCTTTTGAAATGATTCAATTTTCAGCTTTCTTTTTAAGAATCCATCACAAATTAGCGTCACATCCCGACTATCAATTTGTGGATAGGGATCTTCATTTAAGTTCACTTTAATATCTGACACACGAGCATTTTTTTAACACTTGCACACAAAAAAAATTATTTGAAAAATGTAAACTGTTGGTAAATTAACTGAATTTCACAACTTTAACCGTGAATGGTGTACCATGTTCATTGTGCAGGTGAAATAGTAAAAATTTATCATCGTGTGTGTGAACTTGAGATAAAGCAACAAATTCTTTTTTATGTCGACAGCCTCGTGGCTCGAGCGTTTGTGGCCTGGTGTCTGGTATTATTTATTGTAATTCTCTGTGTGTATGCTAATTGTATCACATTTCAGCTCAGAAAAAGTAAAGAAGTTGTCTGTAATCGTAATTAAGAAATATACAACTTGTCCTCCAACTGTAGTCTGTTTTTCTACAATCAGTCGCCAGACCTACCCACAACAACGTTTTGTTACACAATCAGATTAACATACTTCCATCATAGACACATGTTCTGTCACTATCTGATGCACTCGAGAATTTTTTGTGACTGCTTATTTTACAACTTTGAATGTCTGTACACGTCACACCCACTAGTGAAAGAATATACATTGTTTAACATTTTTCTTTTATAACATTTTGTTTTGAATATACATATGTCCTCACATCTAAATTTGAAACTGCTGAAATGTAGTAGGTAGTACAAATGATGACCACTGATGACGCTGCCTGCAACTATGTACTTTGTTAAATGGTTTTTAAATACAGTCAACTATTCATTGCATCAAAGAGTTTCAGGAGCAGCACTATGTACAAGGAAACAACCATTCATACCTACTTACCTAAAGTCAAAGATTTATGTGTTGAACAAAACATGATCGCAACAACATCTGCTGCTGTAAAATATTTCTTCAGCCTCATCGACATTGTATAACTCAAACTAAGCAAACTAATTTGCACGAATAACACTAAAACATACACGTAAATAACACCTTCTCAAACAACTTCACTATCCCAACCTAAAAATACAGATACCAAGATATCTGAAGCATTCAACCCAGTTTCTGGTGTAACGAATGTATCACAGAATGTGGTGTAAATAACGAAGAGCAGAGCACATTGACTGATCGTGTTCAACGGTAGACCATGTCCACGAAACGAAGTATGCTTGCGAGTCAGCTGACCCAATAAAAGAGGAAGCAGGATGGTGACTGTTAACTGCATTATTGTTCCAGTCAGTGGGAGTACAGTTGTAGAACCTAGCTATAATTATTACTGACATATTTTTTTTAGGTACACACCAAATTAACCACTTACATGAAAGAGGAGAGATAATGGCGTTATGAATATTCCAAGAAAACTACCAACAATCGAGTTGAATATGGCTGCAGTATCATTGCCTTGTGCTGCACGCGTCAATATTACAGCACTGGAAACAGGTGGAGGCATACAAGCAACTGTTATGAACCTAAAAGGTACAGCACAAAGGTACCAAAATCAGATGTGAGTAAATCGACATTACCCTCGCAAAATCCAAATATTTACATCAAAAACAGCCAACGCTTTCACCAAAAGTTGCATGAAAACAGGAATGAAAATGAACGTATAAGCTTGTATAAACAAATGCAGCTTGCCTTGTTGGAATGTGTAATAAATACTGTCTGTTTTCACGGATAGTCCGCTTATATAAAAAATCAAGCATACTGCCCCATATTTAACGGTATACTCTGTCTTTAGAGGACCTTTAAAGAAACTGTTTAGCAAAAGGTTTCGATTGAGTTTATATACTCAGTTGCACCACGCACCTTCTTTTGATCCCAATCTGGGGTATATAGCAGCAAGAATTATACATATTAGGATAGCAACTAGAAGCCAGTTTCTTTGAAAATATTCCGATATGGTTATTCTGTGGTATTTCATGATTTATGTTGACGAATGTAACGTTTTAATACTTAAGGTAAATCTGTTGTTCACATTTTTGTTCTGTGTAAGTAACCTCACTTTTACCTGTCAAAATTATTTGGGGTTAGTAGATGAAATATCTCGGCACATCTGAACTACAAGTCGGATTTCGAGCTGTGCTGTAGTTATGTTTAGTTAGAAATATAGAAGGATTCAATCAAATTGTTCTAGCTACTAGTCTATATTACGTGACAAACGTGACTGGATGTGACAGTTTTGGTTGTGAAAGAAGGTATTGTGCTGTATACACTGAAGAGAGTTAGTTGTATATCATTGACATCAAGGTGGTATATTCTGGTGTTACAGCTCGTCTTAACTACTGACCCCAAAACGCGTGCCCGTTTCAGATGGCGCCAGGTTCGTTGTCTCCCAGGTCGACTTGATTTTGCTGTTGTGTCAGATTGTTGTCTCTGTCAAATTGACAAATAGATTATCACAAAACATTCAAAGAACTATTAATTTGAGTTGTAATTTGTAAGTTATCAGGATAGTATTCAAGAWAATGTATGCACAGCGTTTTTTACCTATGACATTAGCAGTTTGTGTATTATTTGAAACTGGATCAGTTTCAATAACACAGGTTTGTTTGAAGTGGTTAATTACCATATACGTACAATGTACACTACCTTCAAGAAGAAAGGCACACAATAAGGCATTTGACGAGGTCTGCTTAACATGTAGTCTGTAGCTACACTCCACCAAGTTCCTATATATTGATCCTGAACGATAGAAAGCACATCTGAGTTGTCTATGCAAGATACTATGAACTATATTAAAAGGAGGTATAWAAAACTACAAAGATATTGTGCAGTAATTAATGCTATTTTTTMAGCATTAWTATCTGTTGGTWACAATAAAATGTTGATGAAGGCCAAGACTACAGGGAAATAAACGACAAAAAAGTTAAACTGAACGACTGAAGCTATTGTTATAATAAGTCCACTATAATAGTGGTGCCAGTTATAGTGCAATGAGAAATTCACTTTACATAAGTATTTTCTGAGCTTATGTGTATATCTACTTAGGATTCCTATAGAACTAGTAGTTGCTGAAGCAAAAATGAAATAGGTAGTATTTAAAATGTAAAACGTAACTACAAGGAATATTAATAACAGCTACCTATCATTATTAAAGAAAAACACATAATAATCTATTAAATCCTGTTGATAATTAATCAGAAGACAATAGATACATAATTTTTTATAAATATTAAACAATGTTTCAGAAGTTTGAAATTATATTTTTCTACAGCCGTCAAAAAATCGTGACATTTATGCATGGTTACCTATGCGCGAAGTTTGACGTTTTTGCACTGTGAAAAAATATTATTTTTTCACGGTTTTACAGTGAAAAAATAATATTTTTTAACTGTGCAGGCAACTCGATACCTATTGTGACAAATTTTTCGCAACTATCACTTTTATTTATCATCGTAACCATGCAAGCAACTCGATTTATCAGACCATTTTGTTCCAACTAATTTCTGTTACTTTTTTCTTCATCTGGAGGCTGTAGAAAAAACGATGTTTGTATTTCGTGGCGAAATTCATGTTTTAATGGCGCCTTCGAATGTCTTTTAGGTCTCGACCTGGCGGTCTCGACTAAAATAACATTCTCAGGCGCCATTAAAAAAACACTCATTTCGCGCACTTAATACAAAAATTACTATTATCATGACAGCTTTTGTTATTACATGCTTATTATGTTAAATAAATGTCATACCATATACCTGAGGCTCTTTGTATTTAATTTACTATTTCATGTGCAATGAGGTGATTAGCCCTCCGCAAATTTATGTTTGCAAATAGTAATATTTGTGCTAACTTAAAAATACTTATTGTAAAATATCAATTTAGGTATATCAAACATACTCATTCAAAATACCCACATTTAAGTAAATACGATTAATTCATATTCTTCAGTAGACAAGTCTATTTTTTAAGTTTTTTTTATAAGTAAAACGGTGGCAAAACCAAAGTTTATGGACGAAAACCGTCAGCTTTGCTTGATTTTAAATTGCTGGTGTTTGGATGTGAACGTTTACAACTGTGCAATTTTAATTCTGTAGCGGTTGGAAGTAGAATACCTATATAGGTAAAGTAAACGAACACCATGTCACATTTATAAAACTGCAGAACTGACCAATTGGTTAAAGCTTTCGCGGCCAGGTGAAGAACTATTTTCTGATTCGCGTCTGTAGGCCGTCGTCAGTTGGAGTTACTTCCTAACGTTTTGCTAGCACGAGTGGCAAGCTTCTTCAGAGGTCCTTCCATCTCCGGTGCTGGACATAGACAGTTTACGATCAGCACCGGAGACGGAAAGACCTCTGAAGAAGCTTGCCACTCGTACTAGTGAAATGTTAGGAAGCAACTCTAACCAACGACGGCTTTTACACCCTAACCAGGACAACAGTTCAGATTTCACTGAGTAATATTATAAGAACCATCAGTATTTATCTAAAGTTAAATCCAGAGAATAGGATATACATACATGTTGATCATCGTTAGGCCAAATACCTAACCAATTGTTCCGATCCGTTGAGCTGTTCTCGAGTTATAAGTGTGACAGACGGACAATAGCACCTTTTGGAAAATGTGCTAAAAATAATGCATTTGATGAATTAATAAATAAGTTAAAAGAAGTTGATAGCAACATATTCAGAGATAGTGTGAAGAAAAAATTGATTCTTTACATGAAAAATTCCAAAAGAAATTAAAAAAAAAGGAAATGCCCATTATGACGGTTTGTGCTTTCTTTCACATTTAACTTTTACTGCAAATGCAGACACCACTATTAGTAAATTACTACCACATTCGATTTTGTATATCTCTACAAGTAGAACAAGACTGCAGTCTTCAGTTTGCAATGTGTAGACGCATCCCTTCTTTGTTCCTCTTTGCACAACTTTACCTGTTTAGCTAAAACCGTCCAACACAAACAACGTCTATGTCCACCTTTACGTCAGTTTTAAAACTATATCTTAATCAATATATTAACACTAGTTTATTTTTACTGAGATCAGTACATAAGTTCTGCTACAAAGATTACAAAATACGGTTTTAAATTAATATATGAGTAATATCCTCTGGCTCTGTATGTAAACTGTCAGATCTTTCTACGCATTTTAGTCTTTTCACCAGCACCTTGAGCTCTGAGACATTTGCTCAGAATATTGGACATCGGACACTTCTACAGCAGACACCACGAAGAATTAGTGCACTGCACTACAACGATATCAATCCCATGGACTCTGCTGGTCAAATACTTTGCAACTATACTCTATGGTGGGTCTAAATTTAATAATGATTCTTTATGAGACTCGGCAAGTACTTTCTAACCATCAGTTACACCTTCGGAGTGGGACAACAGCAAGGCAGCACACTAAAAATAAACAAATCAACGAAATATTTCTCACCTTTTGCTTATGTGCATCACTTTGTATTGATGAATTGTACCTGTAACTGCAATCTGCAAGCCCATATCCCATTGTTTTAATCTGTCACCATTACCGCCCATACTGATGGTATGTACAACATGGTATACATTTGTCGTCTTAAAGGTTAAAATCTGCACATTAACATTTATGCAACACTTTTCTTATGCAAAAATTTTAATACTAATGACAAACTCACAATTTGACTATTGCTCGTTGGTTCTGTCACGGTGCTCTGCTTTTGCTATTAATCAGCTTGGCCTGGGAGACAACGAACCTGGCGCCATCTGAAGTGTACTCAGATTTTGGAACAGACATTTGAACTAAAATGGCCAAAGCTGAAACACCAGTAATCTACCACCTTGTTGACATATTATTAAACCTCGATGTTGTATATAGACCTATAGACCGGCAACTCGAGATGCACGGCTAAAAGCGCCTTTCGCGACCGGTCACTCAACTAAAAACAAAAGCGCGCGGAATTTGAGTACCATATTATTTCGCTACTTACTGTTATCTTTTTTCTTACATTTTAAAATAATAAAAGACCCATTTGTTAGACAACTTTATTACTGAAAAAGAAACCTGGCTGACAAACATGCCACAGTTGGTAAACGAGCCATAGGTTCATCAGTTTCCATTCCTTCTACGTGTTTTACACATCCTGGTACAAACTGCTGACCAGGAAAGGCATCGACTTTCAATTTTGTCCGGTTGCTGTGGGTCGCAAAGGTCTGTTTCTTGCTAAAGTGCTGTTCACAAATTATCTTACTTCCTCTTAATACAGGCAAATCCATGTTGGTATGTCATGTCCTTTGATACGCCCCAACTATCTCCTGGCCCCCTGTGAACGTTAAAAACTTTAGCATTGTGCTTAATAAATAAAGTTGAATGTAAATACTTCTTCATTATTTGGAAATCTATAGAATGCAATTTTTTCTTCACCCTCCATTTGTCTACAACCAGGAGCCATACTTGTCCGAACCATAATTGATGATTTTATGTACAATAACCGGTTTGATTTAATATAAATTAAATCAGTACTTATCACTGTATATTAAACTTAACTGTACACCAACACCACAACGGCTGTAAGTCGCACAATTCACCGTCAAAATTTGACAGACTACAGCAAAAAAAGCGCCAACTGCTTGGCATCAATCGAAAAACGACAGCAACACTATTCGCGACTGATCACCAAACTACTACAGAGTTGCCAGGGTTTGACAGATGTTAGTTTGTGACGTTTGCCAATGTATGTATCACTTTAAACCACTTCTTGATCATATTGCATTAAGCTAGCTTTCATTTCTTTTTTTTTGTAATCGATCAACATCTTTTAGTCATACACACTTCCGGTAACTTATTATATAAATATGCAAATATTTTATTTTGGAAAAAAGGTAATGTGATATGTTTTCGGAAGGATGGCTGTCACTATCAAACACTGACAAAAAAATCATTAATCTGACGATTCAGTTACGACTGTAATCATTGTCAAAGACGAGAACCTCAAAATATCGTGTGACATAAGCTTTTTGAATTTCTTGGCACCTAGGTTTTATAATGTATTACGAACAGGTGTAAAGCAGATAAGGGAAAACCTTTATTAAACAATGTAAAACATATTGATAAATTTAAGACATGCTCTTCTAGTTCTGATTATTATTTGTTACTTCTGCTGTTGATTTTTTTCTCTTTGTCAATTCTCATTTCATGTTACTTATATTAAAAAAGGTATTGCATCTCATGACTGACTTATGATTTGTAATAAATGTCATTTTATTGTGCACAGATAGATGTTTACTCAATTAGGTGCACATTATAAAATAACTTAGTGATAGTAATTAATTAGTAATGTAATAATAATAATAATAAATATACAATAATATTACCAGTTGTTATTATACTGAATATACATTGTTTTGAATCAAAACTTTTGATATTATTTTTAAAATGACACTTTCCACTTCGTGGAAGGTCATGTCTTAAATCCTAAGTGAAAACTTTAAGTATGTTTTAATTATAAATTTGAATCAGTGGCGGACTAACATCCTCGGAGGCCCGGGGCAGCATCTAATACTGTGCCCCCTACCCGTACCCTGTGTATGACATAAATAATTTCCCCATTTTGAAAATCAATAAATAAATCAGATGGTATCTATTATCAAAGTCCTCATGGTATCTCAATTGAGAATGATCCTCATGTACCCACCTGGTATTTAATGAAGTCCTCCCACAAGGGAGCTGCTGCTACTTGTTGTGAATTCACATGATTATTGAACATTATGAAAAGAAAAATGAAMTTATCAGATCAATCATTGTGAAAATTAACAAGGTTCTATTCTGATAGTTACGAAACGATTAAAAGTCATCGAAATCGGTCAAGAATCGTCACCCATAGCATATAATTACTTATACTTGCAGAGATACAGAGACGACTCGTTTTTTCAAAGGCAATTTTAGATCATAGTTTAACATTAAAAAATTAAATATATGCTACTACTTGATTGGTATATACAAGAGATTAATTTTTCTCTTCTTTCAGAACTGTAGTTTGTTGTACTAGTCTACTATTCACAAGTATAGTTATCCCATTGGAATAAGGTTATATGGAGGGTCCTTTTGTGTAGAAATCAATCGTAAATTTGTACAGGAAACAAATCGCTATCACAATGAATTTACTGCAGACAGGTGTCACTACCATAAATTTGCATAATTAGGGTCATCTACAAACCTTCCAGTCCCGTATTGGAAATTATCATCATGTTTAGAAGAGAAGATGTACTACCATTTAGAACAGTTTTAGATATAAATTTGAATAATATTTGTCACACATATTTGTTTTCTTACGTGTATAAGTACTTGTTTATTAGGGTTTAAGCAGAATTTGCAATAAAGCGCTTAACCCTTATTCAAGAGGACTGAATCCGGTACTGAAGCAATGCCTCTTCGGGGTACCTGCGGCTAATTTATGACTTGTTTGTCTGTATTTTCTAAAGGGTACTGAAGTGATAAGTAATCCTCCATTATTGGAGTTAAAACATTTTACTGCGGCAATATAACCTTAGAAGAATGGGAAAAGTATAATAGTGTAGAATGTTCAATAATCCTGTGAAGTCGGAGAAACCCTGTCACTGATTTAAAAACTGACATTCTGACGTTTCGACACTTCAGCAATATTTGTCAAAAAACTCCAAAAATTTTTTTGAAAGATACAGTTCAAACAAGTTTTTAAAGTAAATAAAAAAATCACCTAGAAAGCCACACGTCGTAGAAATGATATGCCAACCTGATATAGTTTAAACCGATTATAGAAACACCACATAGATTTGAATGTAGGTGATTTTGATGAGTTTAGATTTTATTGTAGTGTTGTTTCTAAGACTCTCGTGTTTGGTGTTTAATTATTTAAAAAAAATTGTTGGAACTGCACGTATCAAACATTTTTCTTGGAAAAGAAAAAAGTCATTCTTCTTGCTATGTTCCATCGTCGGAATATAAATGCTGAATTGGCTCCCACATATAGTATGTTTATTATGTTCTGATGGTTATACTTTGGTTATTTAACTACTTAACTGCATTAGTAACAGAAACATGTAATTTTGATACTCAACAGATATACGATGTCATTAAATTTTAGGAGTTTTGTGTCTCAACACTATGACTAGTTTACTAATCTAATATCAGCTAATATAATTTATGCATTAGGTACTTATTTTTTCCATTAGATCACGAATGCAGAGATATAGAATAGATTTAATACAGGTACGATCGTTCAACTTACTTCAATAAAAACACAAAGTCGTATGGCCGGTACTCATTACAGTTATCTTTAGTAAAGCCGATATTAGCTCAGTAATATTAAACCCGGTAACCACACAGCGCCTTCAAGTAAGGCCGACGGTTCAGATTTAAATGACGGGATTTTGATATTAGCGTAATACAGAGAATAGGAACCAACCATCGGCGCATAAACTATTTGTATTGCACTTTGCCACTACATACAAAGGATGTCCCAACCTCTCCAGGGTTAGCCTATATTTTTTTAATTTCACCCACAACAACCTGCAAAGCTAATGAATTGATTGACACAAATAGTGTTAGCCAAGGTGTCTACTTAAATAATAAGTCATTTGTAGATTATCCTATAATAATAATAATAATTTATTTATTCAACTCTTGCTGCACATTATGAATTTAGTAATACAGTAAAGTATATGCCTGTATGTATGCATTGTTTACTTATTTTATACATGTAGTTATCAATAAATTTAACAGAGCATAAATAAATAAATGAATACATGAATACACTCGCATAAGCATTGCTTGTGTGCGAGTATGTTACCTTTATTATGTTACTTAATCCCCATGTACATATATCTTTGAAACAAACTTGATTTGACGTGATTTGGCTAAATCACGACCAAAAACAACATAACAGGAATTTACACTGTTATATCCAACTTAACAAAATAACAGGATATAAAGATATTTTATAGTTTTCAAATTCAGTCCATACTAATCACAGATTATGACATTTCCTAAGAGCTAGTATACAAATAGATATTCTCAAGTTCTATAAAAAGCGATTCTGCCTAATTATTAGTTTAAAATAAACTGTCAATTTCTTCTTTATTTGTGCTTAATAACCAGTCTTTTACCTTTTTTTTTTAAATGTATTTATGTTACTACAATTTTTAATATTTTGGTTGATTAGGTTGTATAATTTAGGTCCCATATAGAACAAACTTCTTTGTCCAATTTTCTTGCATAGTCACTGTGTTTGTACTTTTTTGGATTGTTTTTGCCGCGTCTCATAGCCATGTTGCGATGTAATTTTTCTGTTTTTGTGCTGATAGAGAATTGTGTTGTAGATATAGAGCCGTTTGGGGTCCAACAACTTTGCCTCAGCATACAGCGTGTTTGTTGGATAATCAAATCTTTKTTTATAAATTAATTTTAAAAACCTTTTTTGGATGACTATAAATATTACTATTTAATGGTAGATTTTTTTAGGACTAACGCTTTGAGTTTATTTGATTACCACATTTTAATTTAGTTGTTAAATTCCTTAAGCTGAAAATTGGGCACGGGGCGGACTGCCCTCGCCGGCCCACTTAGTCCGCCAGTGATTTGAATTTAACCTACTTCGATTATTACCACATATTGTAAATATTAAAGTTATTACGTCATAAAATGACTACTCCAGTTAACAATAAAACATTTTATTACCTTTAACCCAATCAGAATGTGTGTCACATAATTACATATCAATGATGGTCATTTACAAGTAGTAACACTCCATTTTTTCCTGACAACTGCAGTACATCACCAGTTTTAAAAAGCCTGGTGGCATTTTCGGCACCAACAACACATGGCAATCCATACTCCCGTGCAACAACGGCACCTACACAAAACATTTAAATTTCAATTGTACTCGTTTTATGAGTACTTACCATGCGACATTAGGCCTCCTAATTCGGTACAAACGGCGCTTAGCAGTGGGAAATAGGGTGACCATCCAATATCAGTGCATCTCGTAACTAGTATGTCTCCAGATTGAATTTGGCCTGCATCATTGATATCGGTTATCACACAAGCTCGTGCTGTTACTTCACCTGGGAATACCGGAGTACCCTTTACTTTCACGGTGCTGTCCCGGTTGTTAGTTGCTGCCTGGGTGAGATCTGATAGTGGTTTTGGTAATCCAAAAGACAATTCAGGAAATACCAATTTGTCCCACAAAGAGAATAGGCGTTGCTTTCTAATTGCTCTAAAATTCAATTTCTTTATTCACACTCTAGTAGATGTATTAAGTAAAATGATAATGTGAAGGTGAATCTTTAGTCTTCAGTATTTCATATTAAAAACAGCACTTATACTTAGTAGAAAAGTTCACCAAATATATAATTAACGATCACTCCATTAAGGATACCGAACAATTCATTCAGCAGAGTCCATATTTCTGTGACCAAATTCAAATTCTTACATATTGCCAATAGGTGGCGCCCTTTGACTTGTAGATAAATTTTGAACAAGCTAAATGAAATTGTTACCTAATTTCTTGTTTACTTGGTAAACCCAAAATTAATTGCTAACCATTCCATTTACTCTCATAAATATAAATTTACCGTATAATAACAATACTTCTTGTAATATATATAACAGTTAAGAAGCTACTACTTGTTTGTCTACTCTACTAACCGTAAATTTCATCAAATGAAATATTAAATAAATTTGGCAAAACCCAAAGTAAATTAAGTTCTAAAATATTTGAAAGATATTATTAAATACTCATATGTCACTTCATGAGTGTTTCACTCTAATTAAAATTGCGAAAAAATCACATATGAAATTAGTATTTATATTCTTACCAGTGGATAGCAAGAACATTTTTAAGTTCTGCTTTATAACCACATAAATAACCTTATATTTTTAACACGATAATACTACCATCTAAAGTGTCTGGAATTAAAAAATAATTAATTATTAAACCAACTTCTCCATAAGACACAATGTAATAATCATACACCTTTAAGCTCACGCCACCTAGTGGTCAGATTTGAAACCTCTATCTACCTCTATCAATTTTTGTAGCATGAAAGATGGCAGATTGTTATCCTTAGTGGAGTCATCCGTGGATATAAACTTCTATATAAAGTTATAAAAATTTCCATTCAACCATCACATACAAATCTAAACTACATTTAACTTAATAGACTAGAAGACTAGAGAAATGAACGAAATTTTATTAATGAAACAATTTATCTGTTATTTGATATCATTTGCTACCAGACTTTGGAAAACATTTCCATTTATAAAGTATCAGAAGTAGCTATACTTCTTATGTTTCACATGCAACATTCTGTTGCCAAAAATAAAAGAAAACGTCAAAAAATTGCATATTTTCAAAATACCCTGTTAACGACAAATTAAAAATATTATGTAATTTCCAGGAAATCATCTTAGAAAGGTGCATACCAAATTTCATTACAATAATAGGGTGTTATAGAGCATCAAAAAACTTACAGTTACTTTCGAAATTTGAATTCTAAAAACTATTTAAAAAGTACTGATGCAATAATTTAAAGAAAAAAAGTCAGCAATTTTTCATTATTGGAAAAATAAATAATGACATATTTAAAAAGTTCATGCACATTTTGTATGTGTGACGTCAGTGCGCAAACCGGTAACAAAGCGCATGCCTCACCATTGCTTTGTTGTTTATGTAGTACACAGAGAAATAGAGAAAAGCTTTGAGGATATTTCTTTTTTTATTTGTTAATTGCCCAGTCAATTTTCTGACTATTATTAGCCAGCTCATTGCTTGTGTCTTTATTATAAATTGTATACATTAAATTAATTAGTATTATTATTAAACATTCACAACACCCATGCCCTAGGCGGGATTCGAACCCACAGCCTTCGCCATAGGCAGCCGCGCATCCGCACTACCCACTGGACCAGCTAGGCCGGCCCTTTGAGGTTATGTCATAGAAGGTTACAAGGAGGAAGAATAGCAGGAGGGAGCGCAGCCGTAAGCCCAATGTAAAATATTTTGCACCACACCAGACACCTTTTATTACTCTGTTATGACTTGCGCAGTCGGGATTCTCTACAAACTGCTGGCACACGACGCTTGTTTTCAACAACCACAGGCCATAATCGTAGTCGCGAAACACCTTTTATTGCCCTAAACCTCCCGGTGCGCGTGACCAGTTTTTCAAGCCGACGCTCCCTCCTGTTATTCTTCCTCCTTGGAAGATTACTAGGATGATAACTCTTTTTTTTCCAGGCGAAATACTTCCAACCCTACTTTATTTCATTATTGCATTTAATAATTATGCAAAATGAAGTGAAATTTAAAAAACTAGTAATGTGCATTAATAGTTTTTATAAGTTTTGGAGCCAGACGTTTAAAAATTTAAATTTAAACAATAATAATTTCATTTATGAATTCAATCTGGCACCCATGTCGCAGTGTGTCGAGCTTGAGAGATACGCTTGTGTACGTATATTCTTTTGCATGCTGACGTCATGTATTGGCGCAATTTCTATACTTTTTGAATGCATTATAAATTCGATGTTAATTTATTACCTGATAACCATTTTACGAAAAAATTGAAAAAATACGGGTTATTTATTTTGTTTTGCTTAATCAATTTCAATATGTAAAAAAATTTGTAAAAACCCTATTGAAACATTTGAAATTTGAGGGAAACGCTAAAGACACACCTCAAATAAATTAATAATGATATGAAGTAAAGTTAGTTGTTTTTCTAAGTTACCTGTTGATCACCAAAGGCTGCGGTGTTTCTATGATTTTCCCCAATTCCCAATGGCTCAAAAAATACACCAAATCCGCACTTGGTATTTTACCCTCTTCAACAAGTCTTTTAGCCAACACCTTGTAGGCCTTCTTAAGTTTGTTAGAAGAGCGTATTCCCTCAGATTTTGTCTTTTCTCTACTAGCCACTGCATCCCTGCATTTCGCAATAACCTTCTTCAATAAGAACCTCGTCACCTTACTTTTTGGTGAAATCAACTTGCTAACTGTCTCAGCTATGGAAAGAGGTTTGCTTTTTTTAGTGAAAGCACCGTCTCGTATGTTGGCTTGTATTGTTTTGATTGGATCTTCAGGGTTTGTCTCCCAAGATTCCGCCATCAGTTCAAACTAAAATGCACTAATCAGCTTCGTGATACTTTGCAATAACAGAATTTACCTCCTTGTAACCACGATGTCCATGTTCTTTGATGAAGTTCCGATACATCTCGCCCGACTTTGTTTTTCTGTTCAAAAACCATTTGTTGGCTTGAGATGGAGTCAGTTGCATGAATTCTTCTGAATCGCCTTCTTTTTTTATTTGTTCTGCTATTTGGGCCAAAATAATCGGTACTTGCACGGAAACAAGGCCATCACAGGATGATAGTAGCAAAGCAATGTCATGGTAGTGGTCATCGTTGAATTCTGATAAATAATAGGAATAAAAGAAATGGCTTGACACTGTTCTGACAAAAAAAACAATTCTTTCTACAGTATTTTTTCAAGGTAAAGTGCAACAGAGTTCTCTTTGAATTCAAGTATTTGTCTATGGCTTAATTACACCGAATCCTAGTTCCTTTCTTTGTATTTAAATTACTTGTCAAAATTGATATATTTGACATTTTGTGACAATACAATTCAGGTTCTAACATAAGTCAATGCAATCGATTCTTTGTTCAAGAAAAGGTACATTAGAAAAACATTCCAAGACAGAATTTAGTAGAAGCTGTTGGTGCATTAGAGCACTGAAGTGGATACCTGTCTCTTTTGTCATTGGGATAATAGGCTGGTCATACTACTCATATGTTGTAAACTTTTGTCTGAATCGAGTGGAAACATCCAACAAGATATTGTATCTGATATTCTTCCACCTGTTTTTCATACCGTTGTTTTGCTCTTACTTGGCGACAGCTCTATATAGAATAGCAACGGTGCCCAGGATATTCACGCTGCCAGATGGAGAATGTGAACTCTTACGTATGTAAAATTAAAATGGCTTATTATAGTACAGCAGAAATCGTTTATAGTCAATGGACCACACAAAGTAGGCCGTTAAAAATCTTAAGGGAAAAATTGTTTTCTTTAATTCTTAAGGTACAAAGTACAAGAAAAAAATTGAAAACTAATCCATAATGTCAAAGTGGATTTTTTTTTTAAATTAAGTATTTAAAAAAATTATAAGTTATAGCCTCTTTATTCGTTTAATGGTAAAGCGCTTCGTCAGTACCAGCACCATAAATAATAAGGAAAAAAGGGAAGTTTTACAAACATAACTTTGTCAAAAATATAGAAATACGCAAATTTGACCTCAGACCAAAAATGCCAGCAACACAAACAATATATTTGTTTAGATTAGATCAAATATATAATTTGGAACTGGACAGCTGAAATTTTGTACACTCATAATTTTATAAATACTTAGAATTTTCAAGTAATTTAATTTTGATAATTTATTCCACAAATATAATGAATTTAACGGCTAGCTAACGAAGAATTTATTTTTACAATACCTGTATTTTTATAATTTTTGAATTGTTTTAAAAAAGATCTACCCATTTTTCAAACATAAACTGAATTGCGATCATTGGATAAAGAACTATTAACGCCTGAATTATTTAAAATGAAATTTAATATTTATTATGGACAAAACGGCAAAACACACAGCTTACGGTAGAAAAGCAATATTTAATCCATGATAAGAAAATAATTTAGACAGGCTGAGACCTGACCAGCAAACTTAAACGAAAACCAAATCTTAACTTTTTTTTATCAAAATGAGAAACAAAATTCAAATTTTGTCACATATTTAAAGTAAAGGCTTTCTATCAAATAATTTGAAAAATTGGTATTAAAAGCAATTTGGAGGATTACATCAAGTTCTTTTTCGAAACCATTTAATGATAGAGGTATTTTAAAGAGTCGGTTAAAAAGAGAATGAAAAGTGGCCATTTTTTGTAAATAAAGGTGTAAAGAAAAATAAGATATAGTATTGTCTGTAGGTACAAGTGGATTTTCTAAAGATTTCAAAAAAAAAGGTAAGAAGAAAATTGGTTGATCTTTCGGAATTTATAAATTTTTAAGTTTGTTGGTCAGATCAAGTGTATTTTTAATAGCAAAGGAATTTTCAAAGTCTAGAACTTCAGGGAGGATCAAATTTAACCATTTTGCCAATTTTAGTTTTCAGTTGGCTACCCCTGACGAGATTAGTCAAATTATTTGTTCCTTAAAATCTGACGCTTACGGCAGTGATAACGTGAATGCCTACATGTTGAAATTATGTTTGCCGTATATTTGCAATCACATAACGCATGTAATTAATTGTTGTTTAGAGATGGGATTTTTTCCAGATATGTGGAAAACAACAGTCGTAACCCCTTTACCTAAAATTTAGCAAAGCAGTAGAGTGACTTACGGCCAATAAGCATCATAACTACTCTTTCGAAGGTTCTTGAAAAGTTTATCTAGAAGCAAATATATAGTTACACAATAGATAATAAAATTATATCGGATATGCAGTCAGGTTTTAGAAAAGGCCAAAGTAGTGTTAGGACATTAGCCAACATCATTACATTCCTAGATAGTGGTCGTGCCACTTCTCTAGTTCTCTTAGACTTTTCGAAAGCTTTGATACTCTCGATCACAACTTATTGTGTGCTAAGTTAGCTTACTATGGGTTTGGCATGAACTCCGTTAGCATTTTTAAGTCTTATCTAAGCAATATCAAATTGTTAAATTATGTGCTAAGACCTCAGATCTATCAAATATTACTTCGTGTGTTTTTCCGGGCTCAGTTTTGGGACCCATCTTGTTTCTTATCTATACCGCTGATATTTTACATAATGTAAAATTCTGTAAGACGCATTGGTACGGGGACATGCAAATCACTTATTCATTTAATCCTAAACAAACAAATTTTGTTCCCGATGATATAAACAGCGAACTTAATAAAACTGAAAGATTTTCTAAAGAACTTAATTTACAGTTAAATCCACAAAAGTGTTCTTTTATCTGCTTCTGTCATAAAAGATATAGACTATTGTGAAGGCAGACCTGATGTTATATATTTCTGGCAAAAAGTTAGAAATCATCGATCAGGTAAAGAGCTTAGGACTGATTATTGATGAAAATTTGAACTTTAAACAAAATGTGAACATGTTAATGAAAAAATGTTACTGCTCCTTAAAACTGCTGTATAATAACATAAATATTATAAACTTCAAGCTGAGAAAAAAAACTTTGTGAGAGTCTAGTATAACCAATAATGAATTATTGTAATATCGTGTATTATAGTTGCTTATACAAATACAAAAAATTCAGATAAGTTACTGTCGTTTTGTTTATCGTATTAGGAAATATGATCGAGTAGCTGCTAGATTAAATGAACTGAGGTGGTTGAGAGTTCAAAATATTTTCAAATATAACCTAATAACATTTGTCCATAATGTGTTGCTTACCTCCTCTCCACCCTACCTGCGTAACAAACTGTTTTATAGACGTGATCCCATAACATAAATGTAAGCCACATTAATAATCTTTCATTACCTCCCCATCGGTTGGCCATATTTCACAAATCCTTTTCATACAATTCAGTCGTTGTGTACTACTTTGTTTCTGGCATGATTAGACAATTGTCTTCAAATCTTTTTTCGTAAGGAAATAAAAAATATTATTTTGTCAATGCAATAAAGCAAACCTTAAGCTGACTCTTTTGTTTTGATTGATGGTATTATTTATTGTATTGATTATGATTAAGCATGTATTATTTCTTGGTGCTAAAGGTTAAGTTGAATAGCTAAAGCTAGACTTAATAGGAATCAATATGGAAGGCTATATGTTATTCCTAAATAAAACCTTATTATTATTATTAATTTGTAACATGGGGATTTGCTTGTCTGTTATAAAGTAGACTTTCAAACCTTGGCCAGGGATTTTTACAACAAAATTTTTTAGCCCTTGCAAAAATAAGGGAGGTGGGGCATGTAGAAGTAAAAGTAAAAGATAGCTTTAAACAAATTTGTGAAACAAAGCATATTCAAATATTTAGCTCTTTCCAAGCTACCTAATTAAACATCTTTATATCTAAGTACAAACTAATAATCCACTGTAATCTTCTAGAAATTTCTTTACATTGCACAGAGGAGTATTTGTATTAAAAAAACTGGTCATAAGTCAGTAACTAAAAATGTCAAATACAGAAATAAAACTTGTTAATTCTGGAACAATAATAAATACATAGGAGAGGGCCGTGAATATATTGTATGTTTTGGTAGTATGTGGCGGTGCAACTTGTCAGAAGTTGACAGTTGCGTGCGGCAAGTTTATTTGTTGTTATCGTTTCGTACCAAGTTATACTTCAACAAGTGAATTAGTGAATATATGATGAACTTTGTTAAATTTCGTAAAATGGATTATTCTGCCGCAGATGTGTATTACATAATTTAATAATATTTATTGTCAGTTTATTTCTTTTCATACAGAAATGGAATTTTTTTAAAAGTCACAAAGTTTTCGGTAACGTGTTGTTGCCAGGTTTGTAAATTACTTTTTTATTATACTTCTGGTCTCTATTAGACAGTAATTTTTGTATTAGAAAACAGAAAAAAGATCGTAGTTTCAAACTTAAAATGCGTTAGCTGCGAATATTTGCCAATTTGAATTTTGGGAGTATTTACATACATTTACCGATTTCTAAAATAAGTACATGGTTAATACAAAGTTCAGGAACAGTTCAAAAACTCCATTATATGAAAATAAATTATTTGGAAATTTTGGATGGATATGAAGTGGAAAGCAAAAAATAAATTTTTGAMTTTTTTGACCCTTGTTTAACCGGAAATACGCCCCTACTTAATTTTTTAAGTTAATACTTCTTTTGGCGCACTTGGTAGCTATTGAATTGAATGAATGGGTCCCTAAACTACCTTAGGACGTCATACAACACTGAATACAGTGTTACCAATTTTACGCTAGATTTAGCGGAATTCGGGTTTTTTAAGCTGACAAAATGACAAATTGGGGACAGCGGATTTAGGGGTTTTTACAAATGACCATATTTTTGTGAACAATGTTTTGTTGTTTTAACAAAAAATTTGTGCAGTACATCCAAAAATTATAGATGTATTTGTTTTGATCGTAAGAAATATTTTTATGGTGGCAATCTGGGCGGTTATATTTTCTTAAGTTTTGTATATAAATGTTGTTTTTAAGTAGGTAATTATTTCATATCCTTTATTTTCATTTGCCTTCTAGATACAATAGTGATAAATTATAAAATAATAATGCAAAACAAACTCAAGAATGTAAGTTGTTGGTGTTTATTTTGTGGAGTCCTTTTGTGTTAATTTTTCTTATAGTATTTACTTGTAGGTTCTGGCTCCTTATTTTTATAAATTAAAGACACTTTCTCTAATAATATGACGTTTCGACCTATAATTTAGGTCTTTGTCAAATATTTTATTTAGTAGATTGACAAATTATTATGAAAATCAATATGACATTTACAATTTTGATATTAATATAAAATGTACCTTCAAGTTTGTTCCTTTGCTATCATTGTGGATGGTAAATGTGATGGTGAGAGGGTGTGTTTAAATTACGGTGTAGTAGGTATTACTTAGTCCTTGTATGTCAGTCCTGTCGTTTACACATGTGTTTAGGTTTTTTTGAATATGTATCATTTCTAAAAATTGTCTTTTTTGTTTATGTTGTTCCGTAGTAATAATTTTGGTATTATCAAAGTCAAAAGTGTGGTCAGTTTGTTCTTGATGTTTTTTTTAAAGCTGTGTAGTTGTTATTATTTTTATGTTGTTGTAGTCTGTTTTTTAAGTATTGTCCTGTCTGTCCTATATATTGTTTGTTACATTCTTTACATTTTATACCAAAAGAAACAAGAACACACACAATATACAGTATAAAATGTAAAGAATGTAACAAACAATATATAGGACAGACAGGACAATACTTAAAAAACAGACTACAACAACATAAAAATAATAACAACTACACAGCTTTAAAAAAACATCAAGAACAAACTGACCACACTTTTGACTTTGATAATACCAAAATTATTACTACGGAACAACATAAACAAAAAAGACAATTTTTAGAAATGATACATATTCAAAAAAACCTAAACACATGTGTAAACGACAGGACTGACATACAAGGACTAAGTAATACCTACTACACCGTAATTTAAACACACCCTCTCACCATCACATTTACCATCCACAATGATAGCAAAGGAACAAACTTGAAGGTACATTATATTAATATCAAAATTGTAAATGTCATATTGATTTTCATAATAATTTGTCAATCTACTAAATAAAATATTCGACAAAGACCTAAATTATAGGTCGAAACGTCATATTATTAGAGAAAGTGTCTTTAATTTATAAAAATAAGGAGCCAGAACCTACAAGTAAATACTATAAGAAAAATCAAGAATGTAAGCTTTAACATTTTGCATTACTGGAAAATTTTCATTTCTGAACATTTTTTTTCATAACATTTTATCATGTTTAAAAGTAAACGGAATTTGGATATGTAAAAACGCAATATGGCGAACATACAAAAAATAAAAACAAAAGTGTGTGTCAATGTCTCAAAAACAGTATATAGAAAAAAACTGAATGCATTACTTAAAATATTCAATAAAATATTAACAAAAATTAACATCAAGTTTGTTCAATATTTCCATTCAAACAGACTAAATATATAGCAGTTAATAAAAAAATATAGCAAATAATAAAAAATAGTTTTTTACCCTTTTTTTAAACAAATGCTGAACGATTCATAAGCTATTCGTTTTTTATTGCATATTAAATAAGCCATTGGGCTACATAACTATGCCTATTTAATCAGGTTTTGCGTCTTACCGTTTTCGATATTCCAATGGTGAGGCTTCTAAATTTAACACCCTGTATATTTTTATAAAACTTTTTTGTATCCTAACCCATAAAATGTCTTTTAAACGGAACATATTAAAAGGTTATATCGTTTAAAGAACCATTCGATCAACAAATGTTTTTGGCCGGTTTCTGTGTGCAAATACTCCTCTGTGCATTGGTTGTATCTAGATTGCTCTTATTCTGGCACACAGATTTTACTGAAAAACAACAGCGGCCCTACGACAAATCTCTGTGGTTCTCCTAATGGTTCTTTCTGTTTCAGAATGTASKGAATCGGAGGAAATAAAGCGTCAAATATTGGAAGGTTACGCGCAGAAATTGCCGATCTCCAACAGAACGGCAAACGGCGGAATACGTTACTGCGAGAAATGTCACTGCATAAAGCCAGATCGTGCCCACCATTGCTCTATCTGCGAACAGTGCATCCTCAAGATGGACCACCATTGCCCCTGGATCAACAGCTGCGTCAACTTCAACAACTACAAGTGCTTTTTGTTGTTCCTCTTTTATTCGGTGCTTTACTGTTTGTACATTTGTGCAACTTCCCTTCCCTATCTCGTTTCTTATTGGCGCAACGATTTGAGGGAACCGGGTAACATAACTGTGATTTTCTTGTTTTTCGTGCCCCTTATGTTTTTAGTTAGCTTGCTGTCGCTTTTTKKGTASCATTGCGCTTTAGTTTTTGAGAACAGGACAACGTTGGAGTCCTTTAGGCCGCCAGTTTTTACCAGCGGGACAGATAAGAAGGGATATGATATTGGAGCTTGCAATAATTTTAAAGAAGTGTTTGGGAATGATGTGGTATGGTGGTTCATTCCAATTAAATCTGCTTTGGGAGACGGGTGTACGTTTCCAAGGAGGTACGAAGCGGAAGAATCAAAACCACTTTTAAATAATCATGAAGAAGTGTAATAAATTAATTATTTAAGTTAAGGTAATATCTAAGACAATAAATAAATGTCAATTCATTGATATTAATCATACATTCGAGTCTATGCATTGTTGTTATTTGAAGAGCTATAAAATATGTTAAATGGAAGCAAAGATGCTTAACAATAATATGTTTTCAAATTTAAGTTATCTGCAATGTTTTTGAAATTATTAATAAAAAATTGTAATGTTTTTGTTGGAACCTTTTAGAATTACAAAAGTACCTTTTTGAGACACTTTTTAAGTAGTTTTTAATTATAATACAATTTTTTTCTATGATTGTAACCATCATCAAGTTTTTTTACCGAGTGTTATTTTACTTTCGATATTAAAAAAAAAAGATTTTTTTTACTTAGAATAGTTGGCTATGTTTCAAACAAATGATTTTATGTTCAGTGCTTACAATTACAAATTACAATTTGCACTGGAAAATTAAATTTATCATTAAGATAATATTTTCTCGGAAAGATCGCTGTCGTTTTAAAACACTGACAAAAAGTTTTGGTACTTTCAAGATTTTGTTTGATCTTGTGTCAAACAAATTTTGAGGTTCTTCGTCTTTGACAAAGATTACAGATGTAATCGAAACGTCAGACCAATAATTTTTTGTCAGTGTTTTAAAACGACAGCGATCTTTCCAAGAAAATATATTATGGATGCTGAAGGCATTCACCCTCCTATAAATTTATCATTGAAGAAAAACTTGACTTTAAAATAAAAACCAATTTCACTTCTATTATGAAATATTTAGCAACTTTTATATAATTGAAAAAATTATCTTTTTGTTGTATTTGGTCACAGCACGGTTATAGAAGAGGAAGGAGCTGAAATCACCGAATAAACGTGTCCTCAAGTCGGCCGTATTGTTGTTACTCTTCTGATAGTTGTTGGAGAAAGTAATTTTTTGTTTTCTAAAACAATTTGAAACTTTTTGTGTTTTTATTACTTTCAGACAATGAAATAATGGTAATTGTGCTTTTGCAGAGCCAGCATTGGTAGTAAGTTAGTATAAATATAACATAGATCCATATTGGTTATATTTGTTACTAAAATTGCATATATCCATGAGTGTTTTGTTCCTTTGTAAGTAGTATAAACTAGCTATATAGTTGTGGTGTTTCCCCATTTGAATAGAATGACAGAACGAGTTAAAATTATGTATACATATTTCAAGTGTCAGATAAATTCATGTAACATTAAAATGGGGAAACATAAATTTGGACAACATATTTTAAGAGATGAATTAAATAATGTGCACATCTTTTAAGTGTAAGATAATTAAGGAAATGTTAAAATTGGCAACAAATAAATTCACATATGTTTTAAGAAATGAAATTTTAGAGAATTGTATTTGGGTGACCCAAAAATTCAGGAAACATTTATGTAAAATTATTTCTGTTATGAAAAATGTATTTCTTTTTAAGGGAATATGAATTAGAATTATCATCAGTAGTAAAATTACTGAATCTTTTGTCGTCAGATATTTTAAATAACAAAGTTTTAAGTAACATTTTTTGCCTTACATATCTGAAGTAACATTTCAATTGGGAAACATATTTTAAGTAGAGGTGTTACGATGGAACTGGACCTATTACACTGGAATAGGTACGAGCTGGCAGTTCCGCATACCTATTCCGGACAAGCTGATGTACCTATTACGAGTCTACAGTTACTGCCATTGCTTATTGCTATTGTTTCTGATTTTTCACTGGTTTGGTTATGTCGCATCGACCATTTTCGGTTGGAATAAGTGCGTAACTGGAACTATTACTGTTGCATTGGGACTGGACCTTTTACACCGGAACACGTTTGACCTGCCAGTTTCGTTTAGCTATTCTCATGGATCCGATATACTTGTTGTTATTGAACATACACTGGTTCGACAATCAACAGTTATAAACCATTTCGGGAATAGAGTTTAAGAAGAGTAGAAATGCACACATAAAGCAAAATAGTTATTCTAATTTCCAGTAACTTTACGATTATTTATTTAACATTGAAACTATAAATTAGTATTTTGCTACTTTTGTTGCAAGTACAAAGAGGGGCTTTTGCTACCTATATCGATGTTTATTTTTGATAAGTATTCCAATTAGAATTTTTAGCTATTCATACTTTATTAATATGTATAAAAATAATAATAATAGTTGCTCATTATAATTACGAGTGATGTTAAATTTTGTGTCAATTGAAATGTGAATCAAAACAAAATGAAATCACTTTTAACACAAGTATAGTACAATATTTTTTGTACAACCTCCCTATTTTGATAAAACAATGATACATTGAATGCATCTTAAGTTTGCTTTGAATAACAGGTAGTAACATTGCTTTGGCTACTAATCAATATTTGCTACAAATAGGAAAAACTATAATTGAAAGTGACAAAATTATGAACATAATGCCCCGATTCTAAAAGTTGGCTTGTCGACACTCGATACCGTAGAGGTGTTGCGTCAGAACCTCTGAACTGGACCTATTACACTAGAATAGGTAGGAACTGCTAGTTCCTTGCACCTCTTCCCGACGCGACGGCGTATCTGAACAGCTTGGAACAGGAATAGGTATATGGAATAAGTACGTAACTGGAACTGGTACTGGTCGCACTAGGTACATACAAAAACTATTCCGTAACACCTCTAATTGTAAGAATACATAAAAAAGGTGTTACAAATTTAAATTAACAGTGAAATGAAAACTCTCATAATAAAACAAGAAATTTAATCATTTAAATGACTTCTCCTTCCATAAGAAATGTACAGTGAGTTGGACACATATTTCATAATAGAAATTAAAACTAGTATTCTCATGCGAGAATTACAGTGTGGATGACACCATGCCATCTAGTTGTAATACGGCATCATCCACTCGTCCATGTGGAGAATTAATCTAAATATAATTATTAGTATTCTTATTTTACTTTTGAATAAGAATTCCACTTTACCTAAGTATTTACATTATGTACTACAATGTATCTAAATGGTACACAGGACTTGGTATTGGGTAAAATGTAAAACAGCGTTCCATACCAACGACATAAACTTCTGCAGCCAACTAGGATATTCTGCCTTATTTCAGCAATATTATTTGACCTAGTTTTATAAAGTTAAAGTTTAAAGGAGAATAGGACAGATGCCCTCATTGCCATCTATTTTAATTTACTCGGTTAAAATTCTTTTTAAAAAAAATTAAATTTGCATTCAATACTCCACACCAGGAGTTTAGTTAAAAGCCGAGTAACATATCAATTTTTTTTTGCTCATGAAGCCCATTTTTGGATGAAACTTGTACTACTGTACTGATACAATGAACAACAAATACCATTTGTTTAAAAAATTATTTTTAAAGAAACGTTAAAAATGAAAGAACACTCCTTAAGAAAAAAAAAACTTGATGATGGTTTTAAGCTTTCAAAGCTTCAGAAAAAATTTATTGACATTAAAAACTACTTGAAAAGTGCCAAGAATGTTCAAACAAAAAAGTTGCAAGTGATTTCAAAAATTGACATATTCATTTTTTTTTTAAAACAAAAATTTTAAAACATTTTTAGCCTTTTTAGCAACTTTGCCTCGATTAAAGCTTACACAGCACTTTGGGGGTCACTTTGTGAAGATACTTTAACGCTATCTAGTAGCAATAGCTTTACAAACTACAACGATAAAAGAGTCCAACGAAGTAAAATTACTTTGAAAGATTAACCTTTTGTCATATTAATTTTAGCTCAAAGTTAATTACCTTCTCTGCCACCTATTTAAAATACACTTACAGGTGTATCAAAGATACAGCCAACCGCGACATTTTTCAAATCTGAATGATTAGATTTAGGGGTCAATCCAGAACACTCTCTTTCAAATTGTAAAAAAGTTTCTTGTAGTATGGATAGAGATAGACTATGCTGAAGGTGATAACACAGTTGCTTCATGATTCAATACATTATTGTTGTTAAAAACTGTTACTTACCAGTATTATTCTCAGCTAGTATCCTCATGGCTATAAACTGATAAAACACAGATGCTCTTGTCGTAATACAATGGCATCTCATTATTTCGGTGAACGTTTCAAAATATGTGCTAATTTTCCCATACATTTCAGCAGAAGAATCGTCTTCTCTAATTCCCACATTTTCTTTAACTAGCTCGACTGCTTTTTCCATGCACTGCTTACTCTTAAATGTATGTTTCATCGCTCTGTAGAGTGCATCCATTTGTCTGCGAAATGTCATCGGGCCGTGCCTTGCTTCTGCCACGGACATCATTTTGTTGTCACTGATTGGATGTCCGAATATTGCAATGTGCAAGGCGTATGCCATGATGTCTTTTCCTTTAGTTTGATCTCGAAATACCGTCTGGAATGAAGTTTGTAAGTTAAAGACAGATGGTCATGGGTCAGAGTCCCACCTAATGTATGGGTGTTGTGTGTGTCATAAAATGAAATTTAATGACTTAAACAATACAATAATAGCATAATAAAAAGATAAACACATTTTGAACTCCCCCAAATTGGTGCCAACTATTAATGAACAGTGCAGTTATTTTATTCCTTTTTATAAAGATTTTTACAAATATGAACACAGGGGTTTTTAAAATGTAGTTTACATAGCAATAATTAGAGCATATTTTATATATAAAATAGTTCAGAATACTTGTTATTTATTATATAAGACTGTAGCGTCGAGACGTTAGTCAAGATACTATTGATGCCATAGAAGATTGGTAACACAAATTATAAGAAATATTACTAATTATGTCAGGTTTTAAAATTTTGATAGTATAACCATCGCTAGGGTTAAACAAGAGTTTGTTTATTTTGATTTGAGTGGTTTTGAGTAGTTATTTGTAAGTTTTTTTGACTGTTTTGTTTTCGAGATGTGCAAAAATGAAGTAAATTTACCCCTCGACATGGAAGAAGAGGCATTGGATGCCATGGGAAAACTACTGCCTCAAAAATCTTGCCCCATCTACAAAAATGAATATAAGTGCTTCCAAAAGTGGAAAACTGCAAATAATATTAATAGTGCTAGCGAAAAGGCACTTGTGAAAGCCAAAAAAAAAAGTAAAAGTCCTCGATACTATGGTCTTACTACTCTAGCTGCTTGTGAATGAAAATTATGACTTTTCAAAATAAGGAATACATCTAGTGTAATGAATTTGATGTAAAATTACATCATGTTTACAAACACAGCAAACTAATGAACATTGCTGAAGAAATTGATGGATGGTTACAAACATAAGAATTCTAAAATTTTTGAGCCAGAGGATATAAGTAATTTGAGTATTTACATAAAGCTGGAGGTAAGGAATACCTCTTTTATAAAAATTGAATATAGTGAGAAACTACGCCTCTTTGTGCCCTACCGAAAAACCTGTGAGGATCAGCATCCGTTGGATGTGGAACTATTTTATAACGAAAAAAAAAATTCAAAAATTTTTATTTGCTCGCCATACATATAAAATCTCAACTGTTCAAAGGGACCTATTGTTTTTGGGGTAAGTAGGGTATAGGGAAGGGGGTGAAATTTAAATTTTTCTTTTTTTTTATTTTAATATGTGATTAGTACTATAATTGCGAGTATTATTTGTCTCTATAAATGGTCGGTGCAGCAAACTGTTTAGAAGATATTAGCAAAGAAAGCGTCACTTGAAAAAAGCGGTTTTCCCTAAATATCTCCAAAAATACTTAATATATTCAAAAAGTGAAAATACCACAGATAAGAAACAATATTTCTTACAAAAAGTGTTTTAATTTTTTTTCCAGAATTTTGATATTTTCGAAATATTTCTAAAAAAGCGGATTTTGGACCCTGCCCACATGTTTTTTTTTTAATTTTGCTATTATAAAGAAAATCAAATTTCTGATCAAAAAGTACTCTTGCAATTTTTTGGTTAAGTTAATAATTTACGAGTTATATAGAAAGAAACGATTTTAAAAATCTATGTATTTTTCCTAACATCACGGGAATTGTTTGTCATAGAAAAAATGCTCAAAACCTCATTATTGATTGTATAATATAAGAAATAAAAGGGTAAATGTCATTTTGACAATTTGATGTGGAAGTATTGATTCAATTTGCGGCGTTTTTATAATGTTTCAAAGAAAAATGCTGAATTTTTGAATTTATCGTATGTGGAAAATTATACAGATCATTGTTTCCGCCACTCTACAGCCACGATGCTAGCAAAGTATGCCGCTGATTTTGTAACAGTCAAGCGTGTAGAAGGTTGAAAGTCATCTTTATTGGGGTCATCCCGCACATTAAAATTTGATAGTTTTAACCTATTCCTTTTATTGCTTACATCTTGAATACTAATGCCACGCATCTATTTTGCTTATAGATTAATTCAACTCGTAACAAACGGCGGTAGAAAAATTACCCAGTTTCAAACATTTTCTTAAATCCGCCAACAACTACGCAAAGGGTTCCTAATTTCCGTCATGCGCACTGTTACAGCTTCCTAGGTTACTAGGTGCTCACTGTTGTCAGTTTTATAAATAGCCAGAGAAATACAAATAATGCAATGGGAGTGAGAGAGAGGGGCGAAGGTATAAGTATAACAACCGTCAACGTCAATATTATAATGTAAACATAGGAATAACCTGTAACTGTTCATCGGCAGTAGTATTCTTACAACACGGAACAATGCAGCACGTGCGAACGTGCGATGTTGTCAGCGGTACTTTACCATTTTCTTCCTAACGACGGCCAGAGATCGTTCTGACAGTTTCAAAATTTATCATATCGTTAAAATGCATGTCTATGCTGTGCTGTCTACATCTCAACCAACTGCTAGAGCACTGTCTATTATTGGTGTTTCTCGGTTTCGTCAGCGTGCGAACCTTTTACGTCATCTCCGTGCCGGATAATCGAGGCATTTGAAACGGATATTGAAAAATCCATACTTTCACATTTTTTTTTCTCGGCAAAGAAGAACCGGAAAAAATCGCAATAAAATGCCTCTATGCTTCAATGTTTATGTACATTTTAAATGTAAAATGGGACGACACCATTGCTGAATGTTGTGTCGAAAACCCAATAGTAATTGCAATATTTGTTGGATGGTTATATAAAATAATTTTATCACAGAACAGGATTCGCAATATAATCATTGGTCAGTGGAAAAGTATACAATAGTTCATCATGCTTTTGTCTAAACTTACATTCATTACATCAATGAAAGCTGTTTTGTGATTGACTAGTAGACTCCTGTTTGTATATCTGTCACATTCCAATACGGTGTCACTAATAGCAATGTCTCCCAATCGTACAGTTGTAGTAATGCTGAGATCGGTTAAAGCACCTGGAAGTACTTCTGAACAGTTAGCTCTGGTGAAGACAGTGTCTTGTTCAGACAAAATTGGTGTATCATATTCATGAGCCATCTCAAAATCTGTCCAAGGGTTGAGGGTGGTAATCGGGCGTGATTGTAGTATGTATACTTGATCCTAATGGTTAAAAATGTTAGCAGCACTTTATTGATGACTGCCAAAACTCCTTACCTTGGAAAATGCCCACTCTATGTCTCTAGGTTCTCCAAAAGCTTTTTCAATTAAAACACCAATCTGACCGAGTTGAAGAACTTGTTTCTCTGTTAGACTTAAAGTTTTCGATTTCTCCTCATCTGTGTCTAAAATTTCGGTGGCTGAGGCTTTGTCAGACAATACTATTGTCTTCCCTTTTTTGCCGACAATGTGGGATTTTAGTGATGTCTTGTTATCCCATGTTTTGTGTATGATAAAAGTATCTGGTTCTACCTCTGCTGACACTACACTCTGAGAAACATACAAATTGATAATTATGTAAGTTCCATTATAACAACGACATTCACTAATTGTTTTTATGTCATAACAACAAAAAACATTATAAGTGACTACGTTACAAGTTTTCTCATTAGGTGGTGACTAAATAGGGTGACCAGACGAGCGGAAAATTCCGAACATATCTGGAAATAGTCCGGGCGGAAAAGCAACAATATGTAAAATGTCTGGAATTTTGATTATATGAAACATTAATAAGTAAAATCACTTAAATATAAGCCCATTAAAAAATAGTCATCGGCCATCCTCAGTATGCGCTCATAATTCATTTTGGGAATTGCCCTTGATGATAGCAACTATGGAGCTATAAAGCTCTTCTCTTTCGTTATACAGTATCACGATTGAATGATAGGAGGTTCTGGATTAAGGGCGAAACATTTAGAGTTCAAAAACTCTCGCAACGAAACATCAGGTACTGTATTAAAAGTACTTTAGATACCTATAGATTCTCCTCAAAATTAATAGCATTTTTTGGGGACAACGCAAACGCTAATTTTGGAGAAATAGGACGCAAAAAGGGAAAAAACATATTTTCAAATTTAAAGCAATCGTTAGGTTATAATATTGCAGGTGTTCTACATAACTACATTCAACATGGTGCAGGCGGCTTGAATTTGATGTAGAGCTATAGTTCAAAAACTTCCATATATACGGTAAGAACGGAAGCACTAAAGGACTTCTGTGACTTCATAGATGTCAATTATATAAACTTGTTAACCTGTTAACAGAATTCTACTGTTGCATTAACATTGAGAGCCTATTTTCTTTCCCAAGAGCAGCCCCAAAGATAATTTTGAATTTCTTTGAAGATCACCTTAGTGAAATATATTTATTTTTTCTGCACTCTTTAATATGTATTTTCCAAACTAACATACCCCATCTTGAAAGACAAAACAGAGCATTGGAAAATTGGAGAAATGTAATCAGTTTAAAGAAGACTATTTGGCAGTTTATTCAAGATATGCGAGAATTACAATGTGGATGACACCATGCCTTCTAGTGGCAATACGGCATCATCCACTCGTCTCTGGCATAGACAAAACTTTGAGGAATATTCTTGTTTTAAGTGGATGTAGTTGAAACTTGAAACAAATGGAGTTCGAATTTTGTGATGTCATATAAGTGCATATATTCTTAGTAGATTTCTGCTTCCTTTCACTAAGCCTTCCCCCCTCACCCCCGGCATGTGATAATGTCCTGAATTTGCCTACCTCTCGTCTGGTCATTTTTGAATAAGCACTAAGAAGTTCGTGGATAAATTCAGTAAATTATTTATACAAACCTCCCCAAGACCATAATTAGAAGCAACAACCATCTCTCCAGTGTTTCCACTGCTCGGATGGCACGTAAAGAGTACACCTGCGGCATCAGCGGGAACCATTTTTTGCACCACTACTGCCATCTCGGAGACAACCGGCAAACCATGTTGTCTGAAACACCTGAGTAAGAGGAAATTTTTGTGCTTTACAGGAATGGTACCTGCGATATTCGATGCTCTGGAATGTAAACAGGGAACCCCAGCAAGCCTTGATGGACTGAAAAATGTCTTCTTCGGTTACACAACCCAAAAAGGTGGAATTTTGTCCAGCAGATGACAGTTCTTCTGAATCTTCCACTGTCCCTAAATTTTATTAAGAAAAAACATGATTTATTTAATGGTTATGCAGTAAGCTTGCTTCCGTTTTCTCAAGGGGTCTATCATGGAGCCAATTTTATTTTCATTTCATATTTTGTGGTTATTGCTTTTCAAAATAATGTCTACCTTTTACATCACTCTTGCAGTCCTCAAAATAATTTAGTTCTGAATCATTGACTTCATAGTTTTATATTAGTATTACTGTTGATATTACATTAAATTGTTATATCCTCACATGTACAAGGTGTCAAAATATGCCAGAATAAACCAACTTACCTTAGAGCAATTTTTTATATCCCTTCAAAGTTATTTTTCTTTACTTTGTTTCTTTCGACTGCTCTTTTGTGTTTAAAAATATTTTATCCAATTTTGGTACAGGGTACAGGGATATATCTAATCAGTCCAAATAAGACAGGATATTTACAATTTGAATGTCATAGTGGTTGCTCAGGTCGCTTCTTTATTATTTTGTTTTTACAATATCTTTTTGTAGAATAAATTTTGGCATCATTTTAAATTAGTGGAGTTAGTTTGGAAAAAATTTACTGGTCATGTGTTGCTAAAGTGAGCCATTTCAAAGAAAAATGGATTTAAATTTATCCTCTGCACGATGACAAATCTAATTGTCATAAAAGACAATATGAAGAGCAATATTAATGATAAATAATAACAGTATTCATAATTAAGGCATTAATGAGTATCTATCTATTTTTTTTAAGTGTCAAGAATGTATAAAAATCAGTGGAGGGCATTTTGTACACCTTTAAAATAAATAGGTAAATATTTATCTGTCTCCCAGTATGGTTATTATTATTAGTAAGTAAATAAGTAGTTTATCATGGTTAATCATTTTACAAAAGAAAAGAATTCTAATTTTAATCCTAAATGAACATCAAAGAAACTAACAAATAAAAAAGAAAAAACTACATGTGCAAGCTACATGCTTCTATGCTTTAGTAACTGGATGTTTAGAATATTCATCACAGTTAAATACTGAAATGTGGAGACCAAACCATGCTAGCATATTCAAGGCAAGAACGAATCAGTGAACAGAAGAGCATCCTAAAAGATTTTGTCGAAAAATCAGCTGAATTCTTAACGAGGAAACCAAGGTTTGTATATAACATTATACATATTTACATATTTTTGTTAAATGTGTCTTGTAAGTCAACTTACCATTAAAATGAATACCAAGGTCCCTAATGACCTCATCTCTACCAACCAATGCACCATTAACAGTATGATCAAATAATATACTAGATAAAAGTCTTGAGAACGTAATCACATAACATTTGTTGGTGTTCAGAACCAGGCTGTTTGACCTAGTCCATTTAAAAAAACTATTGAGATCATCCTGAAGCCTACACTGACCAATTACAGAATTGCATGCCATAAAAAATTTTATATCATCCGCAATCATTAAGGAATTACAGTACAGTGTTTGTTATATTAATAATATTAATCTTTGTATTGTATTTTGTGATGTTACTTAATAAGATTTTACTTTTTACGTTGGATTTTATTTAATTAACATGAATTATACTGTCAAATTAATGATATACGCTTAGTAGATTAGAAGTGTTTTATGATTAGTAAGTTTTGTTCAGCGGGTAGGAATAAATTAAAATCGATTTAGTCTCTGAAACGGCTCATTTCAGCAACACATGACAAGTATACCTTTTTCAAAGTAAATTAACAAATTTTTAAGAAAATATCAAAACTGTACTACTGTACCAAATCGGAATAAATTATTTTGAAAAACAAAAGAGCAGTCAAAGTAAACAAAAATAACTATGAAACATTATAACTTGGTAAGTAGACAAAATTGTTTTAAGTTGGTTTGTTTCAACTTATTTTGATCGAAGGAAGTTACTGTTAATGTATGGCCCATTCCTTATCAGAACCAAAGTAATGTTTTGTGATTGTAAATTTATTTAAGAGTGACCTTTTTTTTGTTGGTGTTAAGTTTATTGTTATAATAATTATTATAGTATTTAAAATTTATTACCTGAAGATCTCACTGCCCATTTGGTCAATTCTGTACTGTCTTTAAATTTTTCTAATTCTGATTGTATAGCAGCCTTAGTCTCTTTACTCAGAATTGTACTTTCAAATAGCTGTGGTATTCTAAAACAAAAAATTTTAACATTCACTCTTTTAAAACAATGTGTTTTAACTTACTCTTTACACGCTGCACGAATATCATTGTTATTGGATACCTTTGTCAGTTTACCCAAAGCTTTAGTTAATTCCGGATTTTGCTTAAGGTGCAACTGGAAAGCTGCAGTTGTCACGACAAAACCAGCAGGCACTGAAAACTACAAAACTGCATTTGTACAAATCAGTTTCCAGAAATTAAATTCATTTTACTTGCTGCGATTTCATCAGTCTAAGAAGAGCAAGTGACTGTCCTTTTCCCCCAGAAATGGCTACAGATCTGCACTCTAGATCATCCAGGCTGACCACCAACTTTTCCGTTGCCAAATTCTCTACCAATTGCGATATAAGTCGTCTCGGCGGTGGTTGTCCTTCGCCTCTCTTGCGATACCAAAATGTAACCATGGCTTTTGCTTCTTGCGCATTTAATTCACACTCTGCAGGAACCACAAGCATTTCGAAGCCCTTTTCTTCAGAAGAAACGGTTCGGGATGCTTCGCCTTTATTCAAATGCAAGACCAACTTGAAAGAGCGTTTTTCGGCTGTAAACAGCTTAGATAGGGCTGAAGTTTTTTTTTTGTGTACTTATCACAACCTTTGAAGTGTACAACGAATATTGTGGGTATCGTTTTGTGTTCTGCGATTTGATACAACTCAATGTCACTTTCATTGACTGGATGCACATCTCCGTTGTTGAAAATGATGGTACCATACTTCAGGCTGGTTGAAATAAGCATAAATTCATTGAAAAAATAAAATAAAATATGAGTACAAGCTACCTCTTGTTGGTTCCACACACTATTGTATTTTTGCCACAGCAAAAKTTCTACCTTTCAAATKATAATAGAAAATACCCTATACAAGGTGCCCCGCATTATGTGGGTAACCTCCCGAAATCTGAAAACTGGTGTAAAAATAACACTATTTTACAGTATAACTTTTTTTGATGTTGACTCAAACATGGGGGAAGAGAAACACTTTTTCAAAAATATCTCTTAGACTGCTTGATATAATTTCATCAAATTTTGATTAAGCCGTTAAAATGGTGCCCATATTTTTTTAATAAACGTTTGGGGGAATCCTGCAAGTTTTAACCCTTAACTAACGGGTAAGTATTTTTATTAAAAATGTCTGTTTTCTTTTATTTTTAAGCCTGATAAGCAAAAAAAGATACTCTTTTGTTAATGCGGCAAAAAACTGACCCTTTCTGAGAAAACTGCTTAACTAAATCATTCATTTTTATCAAATTGGCCGTGATAAATAGTAAAACTGTGTTAGTTGTTACTGTTACATTACATTTTGTTAATACCTTACATTATTTGTTGCAAAAATTCTAAAATAATAATAATGGAATATTCATATAAATGAGTACGCTGTCATGCATTTAATGATTTCCTACGATTGAAACTTCTTATTTTGAAAATTGCCTGTTGAAAAAATTATGTATTTTATTTTAAAATTTTTACAGATATGAGAAGTGATTAATCACAGTTTTTATTATTCATCACAGCCAATTTGATAAAATAAAATGATATTATTTAAGCAGTGAAAACATTCAACTGCAATTTTCTCGAAAAAGGGCAATTTTAGTCGCTTGAACAAAGAGTACCTTTTTTTGTTTACAAGGCCCAAAGATTAAAAAAACATATTTTTAAGAAAAATACTTACCTGTTTTAAAGTTAACGATTAAAATATGGGGGATTGGCCCCTTCCACTTTAAATAATAATAATCAATATTTAATGAAATTATATCAACTGGTCTAAGAGATATTTTAGAAAAGCTGTTTGTCTTCCCCCGTGTTTAAGACTAAATATCTCAGTAGGTGGGGACTTATTTCAAAAAAGGGTAGGCTGTAAAATAGTGTTACTTTTACACCGAGAGGATACACATAATGAGGGACACTCTGTATATTTGAATCTGGACTATTAACCTCCGTTACTTATTATTATTTTAAATACAATATTGTACAAGTAATACCCAACTACAGGTCAGGAGAGTTCATAGATATCAAAAAGCATGATATCTTCTTCAAACAGTTTTTTTTTCAAAGAGATTTGTCCTATATTAGTACTATATGATTTCATGTTTATTGTGCAGATATCTAATAAGAATCCGGCAAACTTTCCTTAAAATGCACTCACTTTCACTCACGATTTCTAACTACCTCTTTAATTAATTAAATGATTGGGCATCATACAGAACTCTAGCAATTTCTGTAATTGAGACGTTGATATGAAAAGTGACATATGTCTAAAAGGTAAGTTCTGAGATAATAATAAAAAACTTAATAATGCAAAAAGTTGAAGAGCTAATGCAATTTTTTTTCTGTCATCTTTGTATATTTGGGAGTTTATATCTTTTTTGCCAGAAACAACAATGGTATGTGGTTCAACACATCTTAAAAAATCCAGTGGCACCAGTAACTCATTTTATAAATTTTTGGACATTATGTCATTTTTCATATCAACTCCTCAATTTACAAACATATGTATTTGATTTTTAAGACAAAATCCTTGGTGGTGTTTACGCAATTTGAAACCAAAAGACTAATCTGACACATTAGATTATGCCATGCTATTTGTATTTACAGATTAGTTGGAATGAAGCAAAAGCTGTGCTGACATTTTTCATTTTTATTCTGTATGTAATTAAAAATTGTTTGGTCTAACTTACAGCCATGTTTTGTTTGAAAGGTTGGTTTCCTTAAATATATTTCATTCTCAAAAATTGTCATCTCAATCTGGCAATGATTAATGGTGTCTCTGAGAAGAGAAATGTTATATTATCACCATGATCAGTTATTACAGAAGCTAGGTACTGAAAATGTCTGCAAAAGCATCTAGAATATGTGTGGGTTATCTCATATTTTGTTTTCATTAATCATATGACTGGGAAATTGAGCGAGTCCTTGCTGTCTCTCTTGAAAGTCCAAAAAGTATTAGGACAGTTTTACCCTTGTGTATACATATACACAAGGGTTTTACAATTGGGTATTATCACTTTTTTTGAAAATTACATAAAATGAATCTTGAAGTGCATATATATCGTACGCCATGTTAGAAAAAACAACAAAAATATTTGTAGGTAGAGAATTTCAGGTCTGAAATTCGAATCTTAGGAGTCACCGCCAAAACGCTTCTATCCAAGGTTATTCAACTCGTGACGTCAAGTGTCATGTAAACATTACCGAGGAGCGCGCTGTTTAATGGTGTAGTATCTGTCTTGTATTGGAAAAGCTTTTATGTGGTTTTTATTGAAAATACGGTGTAAGAGGTCGCACCAAAAAGTGATTTGTGTAGTTTTACAAGCATCTATTATGCATGGAAAACAAAACAAGTGTTGTCTTGTACAATGTTATAAAAGTACTTCAGTCAGTACAGCTAACAAAATTTATGTAACCGTTCTTCGAGATTATCAACGTATGAAGCAGTTGTTTAAGGCCCCTAGACGTGATATGCCGAAATCGCAAAGTTTGTTTTTCTGTTGTGAAGATCATCTTAATTCTTACTGTAAGTCTTATTATTCTTTTTGGGTTATAAGTGTTTACCATTCAGTTTCCATTTTGTTATAGCTTGAAGAGGATATGAAAAATTATATGCGTTTTAAGTTGATAGAGGGAAATGTTATAATAAAGAACGACGTTGTTTTCCCATATATTCGACTGTTAGCCAGACCGGAAACGAGTCGCAAGAGCCCTGAAAATAAATGGCAATATATATTTATTCTGGCCTCTAAAATAAATGTCAAGTTTAGGGTACATTTTTTATTCTTACGTTTTTATGTTTACAAATAGTATGTTTCCAACAACCCACTGTGATCAAATTATCAATGCTACGTTAATTTGATAAAAAGTTCACGTATGCTGTTGCTTTTACGTTCCTCATCTCCGCCGCGTTGAACCGCTCGTCGCTGTACACAAATTCCATAACAATGAACATGCCTTTCCTTGGCGTATTTTAATTCGCTTGTCACAAAATGAACGCAAACAGCAAACTGATAAATTGACGGGTTAAGGCTAACACGTGACGCGCTGACCCCAGATGTAAACAAGCGGCCATTTACACGACACCTGACGTCACGGCCAATATGTTCGCGTTTTGGCGGTCCCTTTAAATATTCACATTTTTAGCATAAAAAATACACCTTCCTATCCATTTTTTCGAATTTATAAGCTGTCACAGCTGTTTTATTGATTAGATGCTACATATTAATATGCAATTTAATAAAATATAAATGCATGGCAAACACCCAATTAGTGTTCCACTGTATTTAAATAAGCAGTTTTTGCAGAATTCTATTCTTTAATTATTTGATACATGTACCATAGGGGGTAGTTCTAGTTAGCAGAACAAATCACAAAATCAAAGTTTCTATAATAATAATAATTTAATGAAGAAACTTAATTGTTAACATTTGCCTTATAAAAAAGGTTTTTCAAATTGTAGAGTCTGTTATTATCTTAATATACTATTAAGATTGATAAACATCTTCCCTTACAAGTGGTGCTATACCATAAGTGATAACTAGATCTTGAATTCTATCACTATTATGAACCTGATGTAATTGATAAACATCCATCACTTGCTGAAGATTATTTAATAATTTCATGTAATTGGTACCTACCATTACAGATAAGTGGATTATCAAAACACATTGCATGTGTGTGGATATTAAAATCTTCCAATATTATATAAGTAATTGGAATTGTACAAAATTTATCAAGAGACAACATATACTTTAAAATATCTTGGTATTTACTTACTGAGAACAGCCCTTATTGAAAGATCTAGCCCCCACACAAAATACAGTACCATCCTCAGCAGCAGCAACTATAGATAGATCTCTGTAGAGCACATGGTTATTTTTAACACCTCTACGGTGATTTCTCCAGCTTGCTAAGTTAAAATATAATTCATCTGTTATATTTTCCCCTTTAACGAAACCTGTCAAAGCTCCGTATTGTTCATAACTAAATTCTTCAGGTCTAAAATGATCTAGGCTTACACCATATCCAAAAGATCATATTTGAAAACTTGCAGTAAATATATCCAGTCACCTCCTTTCCATTGTTCTCTAGCTATAGCATCTGATAACAGGTCCACACTCAAATCTTGTGGATAATACAATGGTTTTCTAGCCGCATTCCATCTAAAATGAATCCAAATTAACAACAAATATTAACAAAACCCTTGATGACAACATGAAATTAAACTGAATATGTTCAACACTATCTTCTGCCTCCCCATGTTTGCGCAGAAAACCGTTGTACGTAATTCTCAATCTACGAAACGGTTCAAGAATTTCTATCTTTAAGCCTGCACCTCTCCATTGTCTACTTTGTAAGCTACAAGATAATATTTCTGGTTCGTCTGAAAACAAAAAACAGAAGCCTCACTTTATTGGTATGAATATTTAATTACTTACTTGGTAATTTATAAATTGTTCCATTGTTCAATCGAAGGTATATAGTCACCAATGCATTGCGATGTTTCCTTAATTCAATTTGTATTCGTAAAGTGTTACCTTTTTGATCAATTCCGTAAATAATTTGACTGTCTGAAAGCTGAAAAAGAGCAATCAAGCTTTGTGAGTTGTGACTTAGGGATTTTTTTACCGTTTCTGATTTCAGTTGTTGGGGGGATTCCCTGCTTATTTCAGTAACGTCATCCAAATTTTCTCTCCTTTCCCTCTGTATGTTTTTCACAGCAGTTTTCGCGAAATATAATTTTATAAAATGATACCAATCTAAAACAATACTTAATTCTAAAAGCAGTTTTAATCAACTTTCAACATACTCGGTAGACTATATACACTTAATTTCCTCCTCGATTTTTTAAACAGTGTCAAGTATACTAAAATCGGCGTAAAATACAGCACAAAATAATAAACGGTATTCAACAAATCCATGATTTTGTTTTATGTCTAGAAACTTCTGATTGAGTGTTTGAAAATGTCTTATCGGGTATTTTCTACGGTAGATAACGTAAAGGCTAAACTTGGACAATGTTGCGTGTCACCATGCAGCTGTTTAAACTGTTAGTTAAGTATGTTATTCTATACAATAATGATAAGATAACAAACTTTAATTATTCAATTTGGTATTTTCGAATTCGTATTTATACAAGGGGCTATACGAACTACAGTTTATTAGAACTACGCAATTATATTGGCGCTTACCATGGTAGTCAACCAATCAGAATTGGCTTCCCACAGTCCTTTGCAATACTAACATTGCCAAATCTATGAAATCTAAGTGCTAACTAGAGATTTGTTACATTTATAATATTTAAATCAACATTATTCGGAAGTGTTTATAAAAGCTGCATGTAGAATAGAGGATTTCTAAAATAAATAACTAAATTTATACTTGTGCCTTCAGATTATTTAATTACGATACTTTCATTACACCATTTTAATTGAACAATAGCAGCGTATGAGAATCATTGGCAACCATGTGTTTATATTTTAACCGTTTTTGTGACGGTTTGTTCAAAACGAATAATATGTGGTTATGCAGAAGACGTAGTTTGAGCTTATAAACCAGTTTAAAAATCGATTTATGTAGAGATTTTAAGTGTGATCGTGCAAATTAACCATGGAGCCGTCAGCGGAGACAATAACGGCCAGAGTGATCAAGCTGAATTCCCAAATACTGGGAAAAACTCAAGTGAAAAACTCCAAATTGAATGTTGTCTCGCGGGAAGGCCTTTTAGACACATTGCAATTGCTATACGACGAATGTAACACGGATTCCTTGAAACAGTACGATAAAAACATCAAAACGTTTGTGGAGAAGTACGGCGTCACGATACAGGAACTCAAGAAGTTGAGAGTGAACATAAGCGACTTTGAAATAAAAGATGTGATAGGCAGAGGACACTTTGGTGAAGTGCACGTCGTGAGAGAAAAACAAACCGGCGACGTGTACGCCATGAAAACTATAAGAAAATGTGATGCAATGGACACAAAACGTACCTCGTTCAAGGAGGAGCGTAACATAATGGCGCTATCACAGTCTGTTTGGTTGACCTCGTTGCAGTACGCGTTTCAAGACAACACGTCGCTGTTCTACATCATGGAATACCACCCCGGAGGCGATCTTTTGGGTTTGTAGAAGACTAACTACGAGTTGTCATGTAAAGATCATAATTTTCTTGTTGTAGGTTTGCTGTATCGTCAGGGAGGTTCTTTACCAGAAAGCGCCGCCAGTTTTTACATAGCAGAGTTGGTCCTCGCATTGCAAGATCTGCACCAGATGGGATATGTGCACCGCGACGTCAAACCCGATAATATTCTGCTGGATCGTTGTGGGCACTTGAAATTGGCCGATTTTGGATCGGCTGCTAGATTGAATAAAGAAGGTGTGGTCATGGATGGAATTCCAGTCGGTACACCTGATTATATTGCCCCGGAAGTGCTGCAGTCAACAGACAACAAGAGTCAGAAGAAAACTGGTTACGGGGTAAGAAATTATTATAGTTTATTAAATTTATGTTAATGTTTTCAGAAATTACATTAAAGTACATTACATTAGTTTCTCAAGAAACTGTAATTAATTACTTAACAATACTGACTATTACACTATAAATGCAGATTTTTTTAATTGAGGATTAGGATCAAAACTGTAACTGCACATAATGTATACATCATTGTAGAAGGTCTGCAGAAAGCAATAGGTCTGCCTTTTGTAATTTCTCAATATTATGAAATACTCTCTAAAACTTTATAGTAATACCAGATTCATACTTATTTAATCCAGCACAGAAGAATATTTGCTTCTGAGGTAGTGCCATTAATTTATTTTATTCTAAATGGCCTGTTCCATATTACTTGTTCTCTTCGACTGGGTGGATAATTTTTTTTTTGTTTTTGGTTGCAGGACACTACTTCATTAAGCTTACTGATGTTCAGTTCTCATATGTGTGTCCATATAGTACTCTGATAAAAAACAGTCTTCTTTATTAATATTATCAATGATTTCTCGTTCTTTCGTTCTATCTTCTGCTACTTGTTTTGCCAGTTGATCTGCTTTTTCGTTTCCTTCAATACCAGTGTGTTAGGGTATCCAGACAAAGGATATCTTTGAATTTGTACTTAAAAATTTTTCTTGCATTTCTTGTACTATTTTATTGGAGATGAATTTCTTTTGGAAAGCTTTGATACTGGGCAGAGAATCTGAGAGGATTGCAGTCTGTTTYTATGGTTGGCCTTMAATGACGTATAGGGGTTTTTGTAGTGCAGTTAGCTCGGCGTTGAATATACTGGACATTGGTGGTAGGCTGAATTTCTTGGTAGTAGTTGTTGTTACTACAGCTTCGCCTGTTCCTTAATGGCACTTTGATGCATCAGTATAAATTATTTGGTGGCCATGACACCTAGTTTCCATTTTTTCCAGCAAGAACTTTTTGTAGATACTCTCGTTTGACTGATTTTTGTGATATTTTGATAGGTCTATATCTATTCTTAGAGTTTTTCTAAGTGGAGGTTGTTTGATATTTGTTTGACTCAGATGTTAAACGGGGTTGTTACTTTTGGCTTTCTTAAGTAGTTTTCTATTGGGTTTACTTGAAAGCTGGGTATAGTTGATGTTCTTTCGATGTGACAGAATGTTTACTGCATATGTCATACTCAATTGTTCTCTTCGAAGAAAGAGAGGTGGTTTTTGCGGCTTCACAATATAAGCTGAGTTCTGCGCTAGATCTGAATGCCCCTAGAGCTAAGCGTAATGCTTCATTGTGTACTGCATCTATTGTTTTCAGTCTCATTTTGGAAACTGACATACAGGCCACTGCCTCATAATCTATTTTGGTCTAATTATTGTTCTATGGATGGTCATTAAAATGGATTCATACATACATACGTACATACACCATACATTTTTGGTTCAATATTGAGTTTTTTAAACTTATTTTTAGGCGATTAAAATAAGAAAAAAAAAGGATGAGGAGCCTTTTTCTGATCGCTTCCATTGTGGTTTTTTGATGTTGGGGCATTGTCTTTTTGGAAACTTGACCTCTACTCTACTCCAGGAAAATTATTCATAAACAGGATTAATAACTTTTATCTAACAATGTAATCATTTTCCAATTATAAAATATTTTTATTTGACAAGCTAACCATTTTTTCCATTAATTTTATGAGTTATCCATTTGATACTCAGCTTTTCAGGATAAGGCTGTCTGTCTTCCAAATGTTTTTGATTTCACAACCCTTATTGTTTTTAATGTTATCAGGAGATTTTTTTGAAGTCTGTTTCAGTCTTGAAGGTTTTCGGGGGTATAAATTTGGTGTCTGATGGTGTTCCTTCGATAATTGTGTACCATTGTACCAATACAAATATCAAAAAAATATTTAACAAAATTATTATTGTTAAAAGATGCTAAAATTATTCAGTGAAACAAATACATATTTACCCCATAGTGTAAAAATGCATTTCCCTCTGTTTTAACAGATGTAGAAAACAGTGTAAAAAACCGCTGCAAATTGAATCAATACTTCCACATCCAATTGTTATAATGACATTTACGTTTTTATTTCTTATACTATACGATTAGTAATCAGGTTTTTTGCATTTTTTCTCTCTACACATTTTTTCTAAGACAAACAGTTCTCGTGATATTAGCAAAAATACATAAATTTTTAAAATGTTTTATCGAAATAACTCGAAAAGTATTAACTTAAAAAAAAATACAAGAGTGCTCTCTGATCAGAAATTTGATTTCCTTTATAATACCAAAATTTTAAAAAAATCGTACAAACAGGGACCAAAATACGTTTTTTGGAAATATTTCGAAAATGTCAAAATTTTGGATAAATTTTCTAAGACACTTTTTGTGAGAAATTTTATTTCCTATCTGATGGTATTTTCATTTTCTGATTATATTAAATATATTCGGAGATATTTAGGAAAAAACGTTTTCTTTAAGTGACGCTTTTTTGCTAATATCTTCTAAACAGTTTGCTGCACTGAAAATTTATAAGGACGAATAATACTCACAGTTATACTACTAATCACACACTAAAACGATATAAAAATTGAAAAATAAAAATTAGCAAAAGGGATAGTTACCCCCCAATTTCGCACCCTTCTTGCTACCCTACTTACCCCAAAAACAATGCGTCGCTTTGGGTAGTTGAGATCTATACGGTTGCCAAATTTTAGGTTCATATATTAAGTCTTTCGAAAGTTATCGTGTCCACAAGCAAAACCACAGACACACCGACACAGACAAGAATTTTTTTTTGCTCAAATTTTGTTTTTCTATGTTTTCGATCATTTTAAAGCGAATGAGCAAATAAAAATTTTTCGAAATTTCTTTCGCGATACAATACTTCCATCCGTTGGATGTGGAAGCAAAATTGCTAATACCAAAAAATGCATTTCACCTTAATATGCACTACTCTGAGTTGACCTTATCATTTTGTACTATTTTATTCGTATTTTACCAGGTTGCTTGCGATTATTGGTCCGTGGGAATCTTAGCGTACGAGCTAACCATAGGATCTACCCCGTTCACTGGCCAATCCACGACTAGCATATACTCAAAGATAATGAACTATCTGAACAATTTAAAGTTCCCGCCTGATGTCGTCCTCTCCCAAGCTTACGTTTCTTTGATCAAAGGTCTCGTAACAGACCAGAAAAATCGATTGACTCATCAGCAGATTTTAAAGCACCCTTTGTTCAAAAACGTCGATTTTGGAAGTTTAAGGGATCAGGTACCGCCATACGTGCCGAAAATAACTGCCGTCGACGACACCAGTAATTTCTCCGATGTACAGAGTAAGAAGAAGGAACCTGATATGATGCATTTTAAGAGGAAGACCCAGTTCTCCGGGAGGAATTTGCCGTTTATTGGGTTTACTTTTACGCCAGATGGAAATGAGGAATATTCGGTTAGCTACAAGTGAGTATAGGTTTCCTTTTCATTTTTTTACATGCTTGTAACGTTTCGTCATAATTAGTCCTACGTGAAGTTTTAAATTTTGACAACTCTTGCAATTAAGAATACTTTAGACTTGACCAATAAACTTAAAAATTTTAAAATTCCATCTGATTGTTTCCTTTGACGTGAACAGTTTATTTCCATCGATTCTTCCACAAGACTGTTTAAATATTATAAAAAACCTACTAGCTTCAAAATTCTAATTTATAATTATTACATATAAATAATTTGTCTTTAACAAAATTTGTATTAGATCAAAATGTTTTCTGTTTCAATAAGAAATATTTTGTACAAAAGTCAGGTTTAGAGCTATGGGTTCTTCCTTTAGTCCACTTCTAGCAGAAATTTTATTGAATAGTTTAGAAAAAGAAATATTCAAAAATACTGTCTTCTCACCTCACATTATTTTTTGGTTCCTTTATATAGATGATGTTTTATGTCTTTTCTCAGGAAATTAACAAAATCTAAATAATTTTCTTACATTTATTAACTCAATACATAATTCCATAAATTTTAGTTATGCAACAGACGTTGATAATAAAATTTCCTTTTTAGATTTGTTAATTTTGCGCAACCAATCTTCTCCAATCTATCTTTTGAAATTTTCAGAAAATTTACTTGTACAGACAACATTATCCCTTATTCTTCCGTGCACCCTCATACCCATAAAATAGCCGTTTCCTTTTTTTCACAGACTTTTTAAAACTCCCCTTTCTTTAAATGCCTTCGAAAAAGAGCTTGGTGTAATTCTTCAAATTGCTTATAATAATGGTTTTCCATATTACTTAATAGAAAAATTGTACTATAAATGCCTGATAAAACACCTTCACTTGTGACAAAAAAGTTAAAATTTGGTACCCCCTTAGGTTTATTGGTCAAGTCTCAATTTACCTTTCTAAATTATTATCATCTAATGACATAAATATTGCCTTTTCTACTGTAGGCAGTGTCTGTTCCCATTTTGTCCATAATAAAGACAAAATTTCAGTTTTAATTTATTCATGTGTGTATAGCTTTACATGTAACAACTGTAACTCTGTTACAAACAAATGGGAAGATCCTTTCTTGTTAGGGGAAATGAGCATCTAAACAATTTATCAAGTATAAAAATACAGACATTGTAACTACAATCATTTAAACATACTTCCACTTTGGACGATTGAAAAAGTTTCCATTATTGTAATAAATCATCAAAATTAAACTATTTAGAAATTTTAAAGATATACAAAATTATAATGACCAAAATTGGACATTTCTAAATTTTTTTATTTGTACGCTAAATTATATTGTTAGTTTGAAAGTTGCTTTCAATTTTTAGTCAAGATTGTTTGTTTAGAGTTTTAGTTTTATTTTATAATTTTGACAATGTCATAATTTATTCCTCTGTTTTGTAATATGGTACTGATGATGGAATATTAGTCGAAAGCGCTTTACCTGACAATAAATATATTGTGGATTAAACTTGGCGAAATTATTTAACAAGAATCAATCACTGTTTGTTAAAATGCAACCCATATGAATATTGAGTATTACTTTTTTTATCAACACAGGAGGTCAGTAAAGATTAAGGATGAAATGATGCAAAATTTGAAGCAAGAAATACACACTTTGAAAAGAAAGTTACTCAAAACAGAGAATTTGAATGAAGAAAAGGAGATCTTAGAGAGAAAACTTGAAGAAAAGTCAAGGAAGCTTGAAAGTGTGGAACATATGAGAGAAAAATTGGAGAGAGATCTTGCTAAGAACATTGGAGAATGCATGGTAAGGATATTTTAGTGATAAAAAGCTAGTTTTACTCCTGTTTATTTTTGTATGTTTAGGCTTCTAATTATGTTAGATTAAACAAGCTTTGTGTTTATATAACGTTTTGATCTTTTGCAAATATAATTTAATATTAAAATTGACAAATTGACAATATTTATATAAAATGTACCTTTGGGATTATTCCATCGCTATAATTATTTGAATAGCAAATGTTAAAGTATGAGTCACGGTAGTAGATAGAGAGTTATACAAACGACGCCGTGTGGAGCGGGCCGATTCCGTAGCCATTCACGTTAGAGAGCGATAGAGCATAGTGGGAATCGCTCCACTTTGCATAAGGCTACTTTACAGCGCACGCTGTGTTGATAATATCAATTTGATTCCCAAAATTACTGAAGAGAATAGCGATGGTTCATTTATCTTTTAAAAAGTGGAAATGATGAGATTCTGTTGTTACTTGTGCAACAATTTTAGAWCAGATKTGCGTCAGTTAATGAAAATCCGCTGCAAATTGAATCAATACTTCCAGATCAAGTTGTCAAAATAAAATTTGCGCTTTTATTTTTTATCTCTAKACATTTTTTGCTATTATTAKCAAAATTTAAAAAAGCTGTGTGGACAGGGTCAAAAATTCATTTTTTTGGAATTATTTCGAAAATGTCAAAATTTTGGAAACGTTTTTAAACACTTTTTGTGAAATGTTTTATTTCCTATCGGATGGTATTTTCATATGTGAATATATTTAGTATTTTCTGAGATATTTGGGAAAAACCAGTTTTTTTTAAATGACCGTTTTTTTTTCTTCTAAACAGTTTGCTGCAAAGGCAAAAAATAAAAGTTTGCAAAAAGGGTAGTTACCCCACAATTTTAGAGAAGGGGGCCCTATACCCTACTCACCCCAAAAACATGTTGCTTTGGGTAGTTGAGATTTATATGTATGCCAAATTTTAAGTTCATATGTTGTCTTTCGAAAGTTATCGCATCCACACACAGACACAGACATACAAAAACAATATTTTTGCTCAAATTTTGTTTTTGGACGTTTTTGAGCATTTTAAAGTGATTGAGCAAATAAAGAATTTTGAAAATTTCTGTCATGCTACAATACTTCCCATCCGTTGGATGTGGAAGTAAAATTAAGTACAGAAATATGACTAGTCTATATATATTATGAGAGTAATACTTATTTCACACTAAACTTTAGAAGTATATCAAATAAGAGTGTTAGGAAATAAAGAGTGGTGCTTCTGCAGTCAACGTTTATTAAAAATACACATACAAGGAGATCTAGAAATTAAAAAAAAAAACTGTAACTTAGATTCCTTCTTCTTTCTTGCACTTGATTTATCAGTATGTCTGTCATTGTGCTTATAGTACTTTGATTAATTAATTCTCATTATACACTGAGGGACAAAAAAAGTGGCGCACCTGAAATTTTGCCAAAGTTCAAACTGCAATATCTCGTGAACGCGTTGTTGGATTTTTATGAGTTTTTTTTTCATTTGTAGACCACACTATCTAGATTATTCAGTTTGGTCGCAACACCATTTTACTCTACTAGTCTTCAAATGACAGTTGATGATCTACGCAATTGTTTTTTTGTYTATTTTTGAAGTTTTCTGTGGAGTACATACGATTTTTAAGCAATAAGACATAAACACATCTGTGTAGCCCAATCTTTCCTAAATCCAACGCTTTTTTTTTGAAGCATTTATCTCGAAAAATAACGGAGATACAGCGCTAGAAACAAACTACTGCATTTCGTTCGTATAGAGTGCAATGTCTGGAGAACGTTCTGAAACCATTTTTTCAGTGGCAAGAGACTAAAAACGAGTCAGCTGAGAACAATTTAATCAAACAGAACAAATAAAACACAAACAAACAAACAGAACAAACAGAATGTTGTAGAGCAGGGAAAATATCAACTTCTAAAAAACACCGCACATTAACTAATATCGCGTATTTCCTCCTCTTGCTTGAATGACGGCTTCCATACGTCTGGGCATACTTGCAATCAAATTTGCAACCGTCTGTTGGGGGAAGTCCTCCCATTCGTCCACTAAAGCCTCACCCAACTGATAAAGATTTACTGGTGCAACCCTCCTGCTACGAATTCTTCTGCCCAGTTCGTCCCACACGTGCTCGATGGGATTAATATCTGGACTCCTGGCTGGCCACTGGAGACGTTCGATGCCCACTTCATCCAAATACTGAGTCACAATTCGTGCAGTGTGAGGCCGTGCGTTGTCTTGCATAAACAAGAAATTGTTTCCAACAAACGGAGCAAACGGTACCACATGCTCTTCCAAGACATTTATGTATGCCTCTGCTGTTAATGCGTTCCGTGGAAGCACACAAAGTTCTGTCTTGGCATTGAAGGAAATGCCAGCCCATATCATGACGGAGCCACCCCCAAAACTCTCCCTTTCCGAAAACATCCCCTGTTGGTATCGTTCTCCGTCTCTCCTCCACAATCTTTCTCGTCCATCGGGTGAATACAGACAAAACCGGGACTCGTCAGAAAACAAGACTCGTGCCCAATCCTCCTCGTTCCAAGCTTGATGCAACCGCGCAAAATTCAGCCTAGCAACACGATGCTGCTGAAGAAGCCGTGGACCAGTTGCTGGTCTTCTGGATTTTAAACCTGCCGACTGCAGTCTGCGACAAACTGTTTTGTCCGAGACGAATGTTGCACGAATTTCTCGTAGTCTTCGGTTGGTGCTTACAGCCGTTTGTCTTCTGTCCCTTAAAGCTTCCAAGAGGATGAAGCGGTCGTCTGCACGGGATGTGCTTTTAGGACGTCCAGAGCCCCGTCGTCGTTCACAATGGCCCGTTTCTCGATATCGTCGAATAGCCCTTCTCACAGTGGTTTCCGGCAATTCGACAGCTCTTGCCGCATACCTTTGGCTTCGACCATCTTCAACCAGAGCCATTACGCGAGCCACTTGTTCTGTCGTTATTTGTAACGCCATTTCGACACTGTGTTTGACACATGATAAACGTCACCTCATCACAATAACTTGATCAGCCTACTCGAAAATCAAAAATCCAATTACAACGCGACAGGTGAACAAAGAGGATAATTTCCACAAAGATTTTTCAAAACTGCTGGCATTGTGCATTTAAACTGTAATTTCGGAGATATAAAGCCATTCTATGCTCAATTTGCAACAAGAGTGTTTCATACATTTTCGAAGGATTCCGGCATATCAATAAAAAAAGTTTGTTCAAATCTGCTAAACCGATCTTCAGACCTTGCACTCTATACGAACGAAATGCAGTAGTTTGTTTCTAGCGCTGTATCTCCGTTATTTTTCGAGATAAATGCTTCAAAAAAAAAAGCGTTGGATTTAGGAAAGATTGGGCTACACAGATGTGTTTTTGTCTTATTGCTTAAAAATTGTATGTACTCCACAGAAAACTTCAAAAATAGACAAAAAAACAATTGCGTAGATCATCAACTGTCATTTGAAGACTAGTAGAGTAAAATGGTGTTGCGACCAAACTGAATAATCTAGATAGTGTGGTCTACAAATGAAAAAAAAACTCATAAAAATCCAACAAAACGTTCACGAGATATTGCAGTTTGAACTTTGGCAAAATTTCAGGTGCGCCACTTTTTTTGTCCCTCAGTGTAATATAACAATTTTGAAAGTATTTCTGCTTCGTGTTCTTTACAAGGAAACGAAATAGAATATGTGTTTGAAAACAACTCATCCACTACATTGTCAAAAACAACACTATGAATATGTTTGGTTAAAATATTTTTATTTGTTTTAAACTGTGAAATGATCTGATTTGGATGATGTAGTCGTCTTCTGGATTTTAAAATAGTAAGTGTAGATGAAGGACCAGCTGTATCAGAAACATTTGTTCGATAAAGATGATTCCCAAATGTGGAGCATTTTGACGATTTAAATTTTTTTTTGCATATTAAGCTCTATCGGAAGAATTACTGTTACAGTTCATCACCACGCAATAACTTTCACATTTTTGTTATTTCAAAAAACTTCACACAAATACCACACCGAATGCTTTTATCACTATATTGCATCTCTTACTAGACCTATCTCTCCCACACTGACTACGAAGCTGGGCCGCAGTTGCATACAGTTACCATACGGCCGTGCGTATACCTCTCTATTTACTGCCGTGGTATGAGTGATTATGATATAGTGTTTGTATGTGTTTAAAATGATAGTGTTGTAGGTGTTACTCAGTCCTGACATTTTTTGGTACATGTATCATTTCTAAAAATTATCTTTTATGTTTATGTGATTATGTAGCAATAATTTTTGTGTTATTAAAATCAAAAGTGGGATTAGTTACTATTTTTTTTTTTAATTTATTTCTCCGGCATTATACTCTGTTGCATTGTAGCTGTGCCTATTAGTTGTGTTTGTTTATTTATGTTATGTTTATTAGAGTTGCAGCACCATTGTTCTGCCATTATTTAAGAAAAAACTGATTCATTTTTTTTTACTATGTTTGAAGAGGGTCAAGTGAAGTTTTACATGGGGAAATTTCTATACTCGTTTCTGTTTGCTGGTAAAAAATGTATTTATTAATGAACAAAAACTGCCTGAGGAACATTCAGTTTAGTTCTCTCTTATTCTGGCTGCCGTTAAAAATCAGATCTAGTAACACTGTATTGTGAGTTATAGTGGCAGATCAAAACCTCTTTATGCTTCATAAAATTTAACAGACCGAAGACCTTTAAAGGGTGATTACATGGCAGCATTTTATTTAGTGGTCATATCACCAATAATGTAAATATCTATTTGTGTCTAAAATATTTGTTTTCCAAAATGATGTTTGTCCCCGTAAAACCTAAAAAAATGGAGTTGTCCAAGAGTTAGATTGTCAAAATAAAAAAGAAAACACCTGGCAAACTTTTTAAAACTACATCTTGAAATTCAATGAGCAAATTTTGTTTCTAGTACATTTGGATATTTGGTATTGCATTTTTCTTTCTTATTGATTTTACTACAAACCTGTTTTTCCACATATTATTACTTTAGTGACAACCTGCTTGTTCTTTTTTCTCTCCATCAGATCTTGAAGAGGACTTTAGAACTGGAAAGGAAAGATAGAGCTGAGGTCGAACAAAAAGCTTTGGACCTCATAAAATCAGCCAAACAAAAATGGGAGGCTGCGGAAAAATCCAAAGTTGAAGAGTTGACCCTTGAGCTTGAGCAGCAGAAAGAAAAAATCACCCAACTATCTGCGACCAATGATATGTTGAACGAACAATTACGCCATGCCCTTCAGCTGCAAAACAAGCATAAGGTAAACAAATTTTTTATTTTCTTGCTAAATCATATCAAAACCTGGATTTCTCTTAGGTGACCACAGAAAGCATCCAAAATTTGAACCGTAGGAGCGTCGTCGGACTCGAAAGTCGTCTAGAGAAGATAACTCTAGAAAGTCAAATGGAACTGTCCGACTTACGTCTTAAGTTGTCTGAAGAGAGCAACTCGAAAAACGCCTTGGAGGCACAACTGAAGCTGTCGCAGTCCAATGAAACTTCCCTGGTAACCAAACTCCAAACAAACGAAGAGAGTTATGTCAAGCTCCAGAAGAAGCTTGAAGGTGCACAGAAAAGTGTTCGGGACATGGAGAAGAAGGTTAAAGAACTGGAGGGGTGCACTGCAAAGATTGGTGAATACAAGAAGGAAATAGAGGGATTAAAAGCAAAACTGGAACGTGAAAAAAGTGATGAGAAAATTGCAGAGTTGGAGAAACACCTGGTGAAGGAGAAGAATGAGATTGAAAGGCTGAAGAAGCAAAATGAAGTAAGTGACTGTCTTTTTCAGGTTTTTACGTCTGACCTAATCTCTAACTTGTAATTATTGGGGGTAGTTAGTGTTGGTATAGCAGCACTTTGAAGTACATTCACGGCTGCCAACTGTATGATTAGATGTCAGATTCGCAGAACAAGTTTTCACCCCAGGTCTGCACACAACGCATTTTTAACCTCCAATTATGTACAGGGTGAGCAAATAAGAAAGGTGGCCGGTCATATCTCATAAACCAGTAGCCCTAGAGCTTTGAGGCAAAAAATTTCTTGAGTAAAGTGGCCAAGAGAAATTGCTGGAAAATATTTTCGAGTTTGTAAAGTGACCGCTAGAGGGCGCTGTGGTATCTCCAAATTACAAAATTAATGTTTGTGTCATTTTTAGCCTAATAAATGTTGTGGTATTAAACATTTTAAGATTGTTTGGACTAAAATCTACCATTTTTGTTTAGAAAATTTTTTTTTTAAATGTCAAATAAAGGAGTGGCGGGCGGGTGAATATTAATATAGAAAATCGCTAATATTTCAGGTTTGGCTTGACCGATATTAACCAACGAGGTCTCATTTTCAAGAGCTTATATGCCTTTATAAAAAGCAATTTTAAGTGTCAGAACATAGTTTGTGTGTTGACCGCAAGAGGGCGTTCTTTGAAGTTACTACCTAAATATCAATTTTTCTCGAAATTTTCAAATGCAAAGTTATAAGGCTGTTTACTTTATTAAATGAACAATTGAATATAGACTAAAGTGGTGAAAACCGTACCATTTAAAAATTTGAGAAAAATCGATATTTAGGTAGTAATTTCAGAAAACGCCCTCTTGCGGTTAACACACAAACTATGTTCAAACACTTAAAATTGCTTTTTATAAAGGCACATAAGCTCTTGAAGGTAATACCTCGCTGGTTGAAATCAGTCAAGCCAAACCCAAAATATTAGCGGTTTTCTATATTAACATTCACCGGCCCCCACTCCTTTATTTTACATTTAAGGATAAAATGTCCTAAACAAAAATGGTAGATTTCAGTCCAAACAATCTTAATAATATGTTGAATACCGCAAACATTTATTAGGCTAAAAATGACACAAACACTAATTTGCAATTTGGAGGTACCACAGCGCCCTCTAGCGGTCACTTTACAAACTCGAAAATATTTTCCAGCAATTTCTCTTGGCCACTTTGCTTAAAAATTTTTTACCTCAAAGCTCTAGGGCTACTGGTTTATGAGATATGACCGGCTACCTCTCTTATTTGCTCACCCTGTACATACAGCATTAGGCTGTTCAGACCACGTATTTGTCATCCAGCCGCCATCTTTAAATGCCCTAATAAGATGGAAAAAACAGTTCGTTTTGGAGAGCTAGTTCGCGCAATGGAGCCGTTATTCATTTCAATAGTTCGTTCGCGAACTGAAACAACAGCTGTTCGTTCGCGAACGACGAACTTTCAATGTCACGAACCAGTTCGTGCAGTTCTCACCCGAGAGCCATTCTTTTTAACAGTTCGTTCATGATCGACCCACCTCTACTAATTTAGGTTATGTTTGTCATCCAGCCGCCATTTTTGACTGCATTCTGGATAGGCTTAGGCTTTTTAGAACACATGACTTTTGAGCGACTGCCAGGGGGCAAATTTCAAAACGATGCAGCTTCTAGCGCGCTGTTATAGAAACCCCATTACTTAATGCCAACGTCAGTCACTAGAGCTGGGACATTCGATTCAATTCAAATCGTTCAAAAATCATTACTGAGAACGAGTTACCGAGTTGTTTAGACCTGCTTAAAGAAATATGAATCGTGAATTGAAAGTGACAGCGGTGTCTCCTGTCTTGCCACAGCATATAAATATGCTCTCATGCTGTGTTCTCGTCGTGTGCTGTCGTCAGCCGTTAACCATGTAACGAACGACGCTGATTCATTAGCTGTGAGCCAAATCAAGGCAGGAGTCATTCAATTTGAACGACTTGGTCATGAAGGACCCAACTCTATCAGCCACGCGTCCGTTTCCAGGGTTTCGCAGGCGCGTCCCATGCATGCGCTTTTTGCCCCCTGGACGCCATATTGGATGACGTAATCTTAAAAAGCCTAATAGTGTTGGAATAGTTACTTGACATTATCAAGTTTGTTGATCTAATACTTTTTGTTTTTGACAATAATAATTAATGTGTAACATTTGACAGATTATCAATATATTTTTTGCTCAATAAGTTTATTCTGATTGTAGCGGCGTGCGGCGCTATAGATAACAAACTAAATAGACCTACCTTTATTATCGCTCCTCGCACTTCTCATACGCCAAGGGATCGTACGGAAGAGGTAAGGGTGGTGGACAGGGATGATAGCGTAACAGCGACAGTAATGGTCATCTTCACTCACGTCACGAATTTTTACAACTCTAACTTGAAACGACTTATTTACGACTAAAAATTAAGAATAGAACAAAAACCGGCACGATGGCCCAAAAAAAACGCCCCTGAATTCCGCTCAGATGGACACTACCAATGCCATCTGCCTTAAATATTCAAATTAATATTAGGAAACTGTAACATTCTCCCGGCTTTGAAAGTATTCTTTCAAAGAAAACCCAAAACAAAATTAAGTTTACATTGCATTCATCCACAAAAAAAATAAGTTTTCAAAATAAACAAAATAAGCAACAAATAGAGCAAGAAAGATCTACCTATTGATTAGGCAAGGGACATAAACGCACAACCGGGCGTTTATATATTCCATGTTTGGTTTTGACCATAGCAACCCTTACCAACCCATCTTTCCCCGGAAACACCTCTTGTACTACACCCAAAGGCCAACACAGAGGAGGCATGTTATCCTGCCGAACAATAACCAGTGTGCCAGTTTTTACTGGACAGGATGGGGTGTTCCATTTTTGGCGTATTTTCAAGCTATTTAGGTATTCTAAACTCCATCGTTTCCAGTAAGACTGGACAAGCTGATCGAGTAATTGTTTACGAGATAACCGATTCATTGGAACCTGCGTTACGTCAGCAGCTGGCAAGTGTTTCAACGGCGTTAGAGTCAAAAAATGCGCGGGCGTTAGCGGAAGGGGTTCAGAAGGGTCCGAACTCAACCAACAAAGAGGTCTCGAGTTTAACAAGGCTTCTATTTGAGACAGCAAAGTAGCAAACTCCTCGTACGATAAAATTTGCGTCCCTAGGACCTTATGCAGATGCGATTTCACGGATTTTATCCCAGCCTCCCATATTCCCCCGAAATGGGGAGCGGATGGAGGGTTAAATTTCCACTTAATGCGGTTTTCAGCTAACTCGTTTTTCAAAGAGTTTTGAAATTCATCAGAATTGATAAATTTGTAGATGGAATCTAATTCGCCTTTGGCTCCTTGAAAATTAGTGCCGCAGTCTGAGTACATTACAGCACATAGACCACGACGTGCTAAAAAGCGTTTGAACGCTGCTAGAAACGTATCTGTCGATAAGTCCGAAGCTACTTCTAAATGCAAAGCTCGCGTTGCGAGACAGACAAACAAACAAATATATGCCTTTTGACTCTTCGCTCCTCTTTTTCGAGAAAGTGTGATATAATACGGTCCCCCGTAATCTACTCCGGTATGTAAAAATGCCTTTGAGGCACTGATTCGCGGGGAAGGAAGATCTGCCATCAAGGGAAAATTCGAACGGGGTTTAGTCCTGAAGCATAAATTGCATTTACTCAAACGCTTTCTAATCGTACCTCGGGCTGATAAAATCCAGTATTTTTGTCTAATTAACGATAAAAGTAAGTGTGGACCAGCATGCATGTTTTTCTCATGATAAAAATCGATTAGCGAAAACACGAGAGCACAAGACTTTGGCAACAGAATTGGGTGTTTTTGATCAAAATTTAGAGCATCATTATTAGAAAGTCGTCCTCCGACTCTAATCATACCCTCTGAATCTATAAAAGGGCATAAATATTTTAAATTAGGCGGACTGTAGTTTTCTTTTCTTAATATACCCAATTCAGAGCGAAAATAAAACAGCTGAATCGCTCGCGCTAGTGCTGATTCAGCAATATTAAGATCATTCGCGGAAAAGCATTTTTCGAGAGGCAAAATTTTCACAAATCTGAGAATATAAACCATGATTGCAATTAATTTTTTAAAACTCGAAACTCTATTTGTCAAATCTAAAATAGGGTTACTTATTTGTGTCTCTGTTGCACAAAAGTTCGTAGAAGCTTCTTCTAATTCAATCGCATCATCCTTTACGAATGGTTTAATAGGCCACAAACTTTCATCGCCGACTATCCATTCTGGTCCGTTTAACCAATCGCGATTATTTAGAAACTGATTGGGTGTTAACCCTCTAGAAAGACAATCTGAAGGATTTTCTTGGCCTTTTATGTGGAACCAGTTCGACGGTGAAATTAACGATTGAATTTTTGATACTCTATTGGCCACAAAAGGTTTCCAACGAGAMGATGGCGCGTGAATCCAGTGAAGCGTTATCATCGAATCCGAAAAGGCAAATAATTTGTGGATAGTGACTCGCGTCTCATACGTTACAAAAACCAAATTCAATAATTTAGCCAACAATAATGCAGCACAAAGTTCCAGTCTAGGAATCGAAATAGTTTTAATAGGACTGACTTTAGATTTGGCACAAACTAGACTAACCTTTACCGAATTATCTGGAAATAGGACCCTTACAAAGACGATAGCTCCATATCCTTCCTTGCTCGCGTCAGCAAAACCTAAAAGTGAAATTTCTGCTGACTCAATAACCGACAAATGTCGCGGAACCCGATAATCAGCAAGCAAATGTAATTCTGCAAAGAAACGCATCCATAGCGACACTAAGTGTGGTGGAGGATCGGCATCCCAATCCAACCTATATTTCCAAAACTCTCTTATAATGAGCTTGGCATACAAAATAATAGGAGCCAAGAGCCCCAAAGGATCATAAATACGGGCAATGGTCGACAAAACATTTCTTTTTGAACACTTGCTGTCAGGCATGACAACTTTAAAAACGAAATAATCGCTAGTTGAATGCCACTGTAGGCCTAGAACCTTAGAACTATTCTCGTCAAAGTTAATGGTTTGGGATAAATGGTTTTCTTTTGGTATTTCCTTTAGTAATTCTGAACAATTCGAGTACCATTTTACTAAGTCAAATCCACCTGATTTAAATAATTGTACGAGCTGTTGATACAATTCGAAAGCGTTCTCTACATTACTCACAGAAGATACTAAGTCGTCCATATAAGTGTCGCGCAACACTACTTGAGAAGCCAAAGGAAAGGATTGCGATTCATCAGCGGCTAGTTGCCTAATAGTGCGTAAAGCTAAGTAGGGCGATGATTTTAACCCAAATGCAACTCGATTCAATTGATAAGTAGCTAAGTTTTCTTCTGGAGAAGATCTCCACAAAATTTGTTGAAAACATCTATCTTCTAATGCAACCACGATCTGCAAAAACATTTTTCTCAAATCTGCCGTCATTGCGATTTCAAACAAACGAAAATTCAGTAAAACCGTTATAACATCTGACTGCAATTTCGGGCCTTTGTGCAGAATGTCATTCAGTGAAATTCCGTTACTAGTTTTTGTACTCGCATCCAAAACTATTCGTAAAGGCGTACTAGAATTTGACTTAAATACTCCATGATGCGGAATATAATAATTAGGTTTTGAAGGAGATCCATCAGATAATTTTGTCATAAAGCCTTGATCAATTTGATCCTGCATTGCGTCTACGTACAATTTTTTAAATGTCGAAGAAGATTTGAAACGATTTTCCAGTGAGTCAAATCTTTTATTCGTGATAGCTAAAGAATCACCCAAAACTGAAGGATTCTGAATGAAGGGCAGTCTCACAATATATCTACCGGAATCGTCGCGGGTGTATGTAGCTTTAAAGAAATTCTCACATTCTTCATCCTCCTGTCTCAACAGAGAGGAAGGAGCAACCTCTTCAATTTTCCAAAACTTTTCCACTAATTCATTAATAGATTCCGTGAATGAACAAATGAGTGCGTGATCAAATTATTAGTGGAAACAGGCGCATTACCCATAACAATATAACCTAGCGAAGTTTCAATAGCGCATGCGACGTCGGACGGACCAGAGATTTTTCTAGTGCCAATAATTTTAGAAAATAATTCTGCCCCGATAATTCCATCTATCTCCCCTGGAGTGGTAAATGTTTCATCAGCAAGAGGTAAACCTTCCAAAAATTCAAAAGGCGTAGCGTTAACTGGTGAACAAGGTAAGCGATCTGTAATTTTTTCTACCAAAAGAGCGAGAAACTGATACCTAAGATTTACGTCAAAACGCGAAGCTATAGTTACCTGGGTTCTACTACAAATATTTCTAGTTGCTCCAATCCCTGAAACGGAAGTTGCTAGTTGTTCAACAGGCAATCGAAACCTTTTACAACAATTAAGCGTTAAGAAATTTGATTGACTTCCAGAATCTACTATAACCCGAATGTTGGCAATTTTTCCACCGGGCAACAATAAATACACAACAGCTGTAGGTAACAAAACAGTGAAATTGACTTCCGTAGACATAGAACAAAAACTACTTGTGCCGGGTTTGTCGTGATCTTCAACTTTTACGGGCGTCGAATTTTCTGGTTTTACATTAGCGGGTGAAAACAAAGCTCTCGAATGCCTTTCAGAATGAGAAGCCCAATGTAAAAGACTATGATGACGCGAAGCGCATGTTCGACAACTAATTTTCGATTTGCAGGCGGCGACTTTATGAATGGCACTCAGACAATTAAGACAAAGCGCCTTTTCTTTGGCAAAATTAAATCGCTCCTTAGGAGACAAATTTAAAAATTTTTCACATAAAAACAAATGGTGTGAACTGTTGCAAAGTGGACAATTACTAGTATCGTTAGCGTTGTTTACTAAAAATGTTCGAGCAGAATGAGGCGTAGGTGATGATTTTGATTTATACGAGCTCGAAGTACTTGCTATTTTAGAATGTTTATCATTAAGCGCTAATATTTTCGACTGTTCTCGCACAAAATCTAATACCTCTTTATACGATGGTAAAGTGTCATTTTTGCGATGTGACATTTCGAAGAGTTTGGCAGTTTCTTTATCGATTTTTGAGAGAGCCATATAAGACAGCATAAAATCCGAGAGATCCTCAATATTCAAATTTTTTAGAGCACTAACTGCTGCATCAAATTTTTCTAAAAACGCGTTGAGGCAATGAGGGTTCTCAGTTTGCGCAGGTTTAAAGTTGAAAATCTGATCTAAATATGCATTTGCGAGCGAACGATTATCTTGATATTTATCGGTGAGCGCTGTCCAAATCACAGGATAGTTAGCAGCGGTTGGCGATATTCCGGAACAGACGGTTAAAGCCTTTCCACTAAGTTTTCCCAACAAATAATGAAGTTTGTTAATTGGATCGACGGAAGCATTGTCATGAATGAGACTTTTAAATGTTTCATAAAAAACAGGCCATTCTGTTGCAGCTCCACTGAAACTGGGTAACTCGATTTTGGGCAATTTCACAACTGAATGTTGTGACGGATTTGCTGTAGGCGCGGGAGCTACCGGTTTAAAAACTTCTTTGGCGACCTTTTGAATGAAACAACACATTTCATCAATGGCATCTAAAGGTGCGAAATTCGGTACATAATCCCCATCTAATTGTAAATGTAGCTCGTTTACCTGAGTAATGATTTCCTCAAACATTTGTTTTGTTTGTTCCAGAGATTCATACCGAACTTTAAAATTTGCAAGTTCATCTTTGATATTAATTCTTTTTGCACAATCATACAATCTTTGAATGCGCCTGAACAATGTTTCCTTTTTAGATTCTAGTATTTTTATTTTAATTTCTGGGTTCTGGCTCATTGTTTATCTAAGAATTAACGAATATCGTTGAGAAACAAAATAAAATTCGAATCAAGCGTTTTAAATCGCAGCTGTGTATCAAGGCGAAACTAGAGATAAGCGTATAAATCTTGCTCTGCGCGACCAAAAAACTAGAGATAAGCGAACGACGTTTTGCTCTATTTGATGTTAAAGGATTGAATGCAATATAAACCCAACTACAAATGTAATAATTATAAGCGAAATAATGGTGATAATGTCCAAATGCGTAACAACAAAAAATGATCCGGCTCGATAATGACCAAATTGTAGCGGCGTGCGGCGCTATAGATAACAAACTAAATAGACCTACCTTTATTATCGCTCCTCGCACTTCTCATACGCCAAGGGATCGTACGGAAGAGGTAAGGGTGGTGGACAGGGATGATAGCGTAACAGCGACAGTAATGGTCATCTTCACTCACGTCACGAATTTTTACAACTCTAACTTGAAACGACTTATTTACGACTAAAAATTAAGAATAGAACAAAAACCGGCACGATGGCCCAAAAAAAACGCCCCTGAATTCCGCTCAGATGGACACTACCAATGCCATCTGCCTTAAATATTCAAATTAATATTAGGAAACTGTAACACTGATATTTTGGTGTTAATTCCTGCTCCCATAATTAAAGATCTCAACACATAGTTCGTTGGCTTTTCCTTGTTTTGAACAATAATTTTAAGCTTCTTGTGTGGTATTTTATGAAATCTTTTAAAAAATGTTCGAAGCAGCAGTTATGAAATATTCTTCATATTTACGAACTTTAAGCTAGTAATGTACAATATCAGTTTTTCAAATCACCTCGACTATCCGAGAGTGCCCTCATTATGTCCTTGTTAGGTAATTAGATATTTTGTTACATTTATTTAGGGAAGTATTTTATTTATGATAAGATAAGATAATATTTATTTATTTCCAGCAGGCCAGAGAGATCCATAGTGGATATAATACATAAGGTTACAATATCAAATCTTAAATAATACATATATAAATAATCAGCATAGATAAACAATTTTAAAATGCACAGATAAGACATACAATACAATTCAAGTGATAGATACATACCCAACTAAAATAAAGCTATGTTTAAGATTAGTTATGGTTCAAGCACTTCATGATCAATTCTTTTCCTCATATTGGCATAGCAGAAGTAGACTTCTAGTAAGTTGAAAATTTGTCCATCCCCAACAAACAATAACATATGGTAGTTAAATATGTAAAATATCATTGGTGATTATTGCACATATTTTGGGGCGATCCAAATATTTTTTACAAATTTTTTGTTCATGGGTCAAGGTTGTCACTTGTTTAACTTAAGTATGATATGGTAAAATTCCCTAATTTTTTTATTTTTTTTACTTTTTAAGTACATGACATCTCACTTTTTAGTAAGCACAATTTCAAAATTTGTCCAGTTTCTAGAGAAAAAATGTAAAAACACTCGTTGATTTGGAAAAAGCAATGTACAAATCAGCTAAAGTTTATTTTGTTGACCCTTTGCTTTAATATTGTACTACCTATACAAAGATGATTGAATATTTTACACAACTCTACAAAAAATATTACCAGTATGACTGATTTGATATGTCACAACATTCTATCATTTAAGTCGATGTTGTCATTTTGTCACATTTGACATTTACATTTTTTGGCATATTATACAAAAATTTTCTACCTAGGATCTACAATCAGAACTCGTCGAAACCACCAGATTGCTGACAGAACGCTACGAACGTCACCTCTCTGACCAGAAAGCCTCGTTGGAAAAACAGATCGCTTCTTTGGAGGAAGAATTGCAAAACATCACGAAGAACAGGGATAATCTAGAAGATCGACTGCAGGAAGCGGACCAGAAAGAACAGAGCGTGAGGGCCAAGGTACGGGTCTTGGAAGATCTAGTGACAAGATTCGAGAGCGGCCTGACAAAGTTAGAGGACGGAACCGAGAGGGAGGCTCTTCTGAAAGAGCAGGTGCAACGGTTGGAGCAGCAACTGGTAGAGGTGAGTGGAGATTTTTGTTTTCCTCTGATCTCTATTGAGTTATTATAATTCTTTTGTTACTGAAAATTGAAGATTTAATTTGTAAACTTGCTTGTCTCCAGATTCCTGAAAGTACCTAAAGATTTTGTTAAAATTTGGAATGATACGTTGTGCCAAAATCTTTCCTTAATAAATATCTGCAGAGAAAAGAAATTACTGAAAACATTATAGATTTAATTAGTAAACTTGTTGGTCTCCAGATTCCTAGAAGTACCTAAACATTTTGTCAAAATTTTAAGTGATACTTTCTACAAAATCTTCTGATTCCACTAGATTTGGTGGAAAATGCAGTGCAAAGTGGCTATCTTTGGTGTTAAAAATATTAGACCATAGAATGAAAAAAATATATGTAAATAAGTAATAAATGGAGCTTCCCATTATTATATATATCTAATATTTAGACATGTTAATAAAGAGAAACAGCGGAATGAGCAACTTTGAAGAAAATAACCAAACTGAGATATATCGATAACCCTTCTACATAATCCATTAACATTGTATTCTATCAAAAACAAAGTTTTTTTTATTTTTGACTGAACTTTTTCCCGAAAAACAGCTAATTCTAAAACATTTGTATCTTTCTATAGACTAGTAGTATGTTTGTATGTACAAATAAAAATAAAATAGTGAAATAAAAACAAACTATAAAATTTTGCATAGAAAATTGAGGCAAATAGATTTTTGAGGGAAACATAAGAAATCATATTAAAAATAGTAGATCTGTTACTACAGGGTGACACTAAAATAGAGGCTGCTATTTCTAGGGTGTGTACTGCACATGAAAATATAAAGAGAAGTTATCTTGCATTTTGACATGTGCGGCCTCCTTACCGAGTTATAGCGTCTTGAAGATGGACTTAAAAGAGTTTTTTATTACTAACTTTTTTACTTGTTTAAGCGTTTTTCATAATTTTTTGGGAATCCCATTCTTAAATGCTGCCACATTGAACTGTGTAAATAGGTCTTTCATACCTCTCTTGAAGAGTGAGGTGTTAACCACCCTTAAGAGACTTTGGCTAAAATTTTTTTGGACTGTTATTCTGTTTTGAAATCACATTTTTTAAATCCATGATTCATGTGAAAAAGATAATACCCTCTTTTGTTATTTCTTAAAAATGCACCATTTATGGAAAAAACACATTTAAAGTAAGTACTGTGTCTACATATTATTTGTATCTATGCAGTTGAGTAATGGACATACTTTTGAAAAGTTTCATTTTTTTATATGTAATTATTCCCATTGTTTATTTTACACTTTATTGCTTCCATTAATACTCAAATGCACAATATCTTCATACTAACTTTTGCCAAAGGAAGCTGATGTAAAACCACAACCACCTTTATTTAAACTATTTTGCATTTTGTGCCTGTTTCATGCACGGATCACTGTCTGCAGTCAACTAGATACAAGTAAAATTGAAAAAAACAGTACATACTTTAAATGCTTTTTTCTCATAAATGGTCCATTTTGAGAAATAATGAAAGAGGATATTTACTTTTCATTATGAATCATAGATTTAAAAGTGTGATTTTAAAAGGGAATAAATAACTGTCTAAAAAAATTTATGTCAAAGGCTCTTATGGGTGGTTAACACCTCACTCCCCAATGAAAATATGAAAGACCTATTTACACAGTTCGATGAAAATCAGTGCCATTAAACGTTAAGATCTGCCTGGAAATAATTTGAAAAATGTGTCTATTGCAGGGAGAATGTCTGCAGCTAAAGCTTTTAGCTGCATAGGAGGCCATACCATTCCACTTATTACCTTTGCCCTTTGCTATCACAACGTTGCTTATTTTTTGTATTTTACCGTGTCTGTACATCAGTGCAGCATACAGAACAACAGAACTGTATAAATAATTATTAATATACTCTAAACTGTATAAAATGGCTGTAATATGACTACAGGCTCCAGATAAACATGTGCAGTTGAATATATATTCACCCAATGTGTGCCGAAACTACACACATATTGGAATATCGTAACTAAATACTTTTATGCACTACTGGGATTAAATGTGCTGATTTACTCGTTTTTATAGGAATCGGAGTAACCTGTTTGATCCCAAAGGATTAAATATAGATTTTGAATCCCTAGGGATTAAAATGCTACGTTACCTGATTGCTTTTAGTTTTTTGGACAGTGGGATTTTTAGGTTGATTTATAATTGTTGCCGACACATTTGCACTATGACAAAGACGAATTTACAATTATTTCACATAATAAATAAATTCCGGATGTGCAAAAGATAGCGTATATACAAAGAGATTGAGATACCATTAATCCTTTGAATGATTTTTATTTCCCACACTCACTCATGAAATAAAATTCGCCCCAGGGATTAAATGATACACCTCAATAATGTTTTACCTATATAAACAATAATACTTATAGATCCTACATCAACTAAGTATTTCTTGATTTCTGTTGCACCACAACTTAGCACACTTTGTATGCTTTCATTTGAACTTGTGTATAAAACTGTGATGGTAAATGTTTTCTTGGAAAGTAAACTCCTTTATACTGTATGGATCATCATTATCACTAATAGCAATTTTCTGTTTATATCTGTAGAAAACATCACCACCATCCTCTTCTATATCTCAATAATACTCACTCCATTCACACATTTTAGTTTACAGCAGCAGATATTAACAAACAAACACAACAACCTTTTGGAAATGCACTATGCTCATACTAACTTATGGGGAAAACAAGGCTTGCTTGCCTCCCAACTGCCATATTTAAATTGCCCAGGTCATGTGTTCTAGACATCTCTATATGGACATTGCTAAGTTATAAATCCTGTACAATTATTCACAGATTCAAATGACTGCAACTGGCCTGTATTTTAAAATAACTTCTACTTGCTTTTTTGTCACATAGGAAATATCCAACAAAAACTTCACAGTTCACATGTTTTTATAATTCCTTTTATCAGCTGCCAACAAAACATGTGCAGGTGTTCAGTCTTTAAAACAACATGAAAGAATTAACATGCTAACTTACTGATGTTTAGGTACACGAACTATCTGCTGTGCAGAAGCAAGAACTATCCCAACTGAAGACCAAGTTCTGGCGCTAGGAGAAAGACTTTGAAAATGCCGAAATAGACAAGCGCATCTTGCAGCGTGAACTCAAAGAAGCCGAGAAGCGCAACAGCGAACTGTCCGAACAGATTCAAAGACTCCAAGGCGAAATGGAAGAGAACAAGAAGCTACAGGAGAACGCCCTGCTGGAATTGAGCACGCTCAACGAGAACCTGGCCAACGAGGTCTTCAAGCTCAAGGATGTGGTCAGGAGCATGGAGGAAAAAATGACATATGAAAAGGAAAAGTGCGATGAAGAGAAATCGTATGTGGAAGAACTGAAGAGGGAGATTCGTGAGAAAGAAAGGAGAATTGAAGAGTTGAAGTTCGAGATGGAGCGTTTGGATAAGGAGAAGTTGGAGTTTCAGGGAAAAGTTGCGGCGGTTCGTGGTGAAAGTGAAGTTTTAAGGAATAAGCTCGACGTGGCATTGAAAGAGAAGGAGAGGATCGGCGGGGAGTGTGAAAATTTGAGGAGGGAATTGAGCAATACACAGTTGGTGAGTACAATAGTACTACAGTCATTTTTTATGCAACTTTTGAACAAAATTTGTGATTGGGTGTTTTGCATGATTCAAGTTTATTTTTAATTTTGCTCAAACTTGTATAGGAAGCATTTTTATGTCTCTTATTTTTCTAGTGCAGTTCGTGAAACCATACTAAAAATGAACATTTTTATAACCTCTGGTATTAAAATTTTCATTGCTGTGTTTTTAATTGTAACCTAATAACCTATGAAAGATGGATTTACCAGATTGTTCAATAAGTTTTGTCGTTCGATAAGAAAAACACAATTTTATGGACCAAAATACACTTTATTATTCAGTATAATTTCCCTGAACATTAATACACTTGCTCCAACGATCCTCCAATCTATGGATTCCCATCCCTGAAGTGAGAATCCGGATGGTCTGCAAAATACGCTTCAACAGCCGTTATGACCTCTTCATTTGAGGAAAAACACTTGCCACACATAAATTTTTTGAGTTCTGGAAACAAATGGAAGTCGCTGGGGGCCAAATCTGATGAATACGGTGGATGCTCCAACAATTCGAACATTAATTCATGGATTTTAGCCATTGTTAAAATGCTCTTGTGACACGGTGCATTGTCCTGATGAAAAAGGATTTTTTCTTCTGCAAACCGGATCTTTTTTCACGAATTTTCCTCCAACTGCTCCAAAAGGTTGCAATAATATTCAGAATTAATTGTTTTATCAGTTTGCAAGTAATCTACAAACAAAATTCCGTTCGGATCCCAAAAAACTGATGCCATAACTTTCTTGGCCGATTTCCGGACACGAACTCGTTTTGAAGCCGAACAACCAGGTTCACACCACTCTTTAGCCTCTTGTTTTGATTCAGGATCATGGTGATAGACCCAAGTCTCATCCATAGTGATGAATCGACGCACAAAATCCACTTTATCCTTTTTAAAACGCTCCAAATGTTGCTGAGAAAGTCGCATTCGAATGTGTTTTTGTTCCATTGTTAGCGAATGTGGCACCCATTGTGCACACAGCTTTGTAAAACCCAAAATTTCACTTAAAATATGGATCACACTGCCTAATGAGATGTGTAGAGCATCAACTAAATCTCTCTCAGTCAATCGACGATCTTCCAAAACCATATTCTGTATTTTGGCTATGATTTCTGGTGTTGATGCGCTTTTTGGACGTTTTTTTGCCGCAACCCATCTTTCTACTGACTAATTGTAGGTGAATAATCATTATACACTTTTAACATTCGCTCGTGAATACCTTTTGGTGCTACACCTTCCAAAAATAAGAATTTTATCACTGCACGATATTCAATTTTTTCCATCATAAAAAAATACTGTGACACGGCGACACTAAATGGCTTGTAAACAAAGAATGAATTGACAGATTGAAATGAAACTTTACATACGTTCATATGAAGAGTGTACCAACAAAACTTATTGAACAACCTAGTACATTAAGTGTCTCATTTTTTAATCTTTAAAATAGCAATTCAAACTTTAACAGTAGGCATAAAACCTTACCAACTGGAAATCATGTTACACCTAAATATCTAGTGTGAGGGTGTTCAAAGCTAGCGTAATCAGTCTGTTTTACATTTTTTTTTTTCAAAAAATGTATTTCAAAAAAATGAATATATTTATATATATATATATTTCATATCTAAAAAATAATATATTTTTAATGGTGGGAGAATATGGCATCATACCACACAACCAGCATCTGCATGACATTTCAAAATTAACATTGTCAGCTCTCCACAATGATTTTTTTCTTGCATGTTTTGAATTGTATTTGGTAGAATGTAATATAAATTATTCTTAACATATTTCCACAAAAAGAAATCACACTTTGTGAGATCAGGAGATCCAGCTTTCTCTCCTTTTCCAATACACTGGTTTGGAATCTTTGGTCCAAGTGCAAACTTTCAGTGCTGGAGCACTGTAGAATTATCACAGCGAGTGTTAGCCATTGAGTTAAGAATGGTTTCTAACTCTAGCTGATACCAAGAGAAGATTTCTTTAACATTCTTCAAGAACAAAAATTTTTTTCTACTGAATGACATATTTGGTAGTTACTCAGTTACCGAACACATTTACTAACACTGCACACAGAAATGACATTTACAAAAACAAAAATTGTTTATTATTTTCAGTGCTATATTGAGCAAATGATGCTAACACATAATATCATTGTATGCAAGGGGAAATTCGAAATAACACTAACACATCTCAAAATGTTGATATTGACAGTTATTCTAACTGGTGCCTATTTTACGTTTGGCATGTTTGGGGTATTCTTTGTTTATTATATTGATGAAGATAATATGTTATTACTGTTACCTATGACTAATATTGGCACATATAATTCTGCGAAAATGTGTATAAATTGCATAATACTATCACTGCCTTACTTGAGATTCCACAGTGCATTGATGTAAAAATCTCAAACCTTACAATAAAATAATCGATGGTCCATTCGTCTGGCATCGAGCAAACCCAAATATTTTCTAAACCATTAAAAGTACAAATAAAGTATGTTATATCAAATTGAAAGAAAATTTAATTTTACTTCTGCTGCTTGATGTATGAAGATTGCTAAATTCAAGTTTTAATAACCAAGTTACTTATTAAAGATTAAACTCCACCAAGTCCAACATTATGCAGTTTATTTATAAATGAATTGGCAAAGTGCTTTCAGTGTCAGTGCCTTATAAAATTAGAATTGCAAAAGAATTTAAATTGATAGTGACGTCAAATTGGAAATAAGCAATTTTAACTTAAAACAAAAGTAGCCTGCGTGCCAAAAACAAACATGATTCAATGATCAAAGAAAGAATTTAGAATAGGACAACTAAATTACTGTTATCTATAATTTTGTATATTTCCAAAATTTCTAAAAAATTTAATTTTACAGATTTGTTACAAAAATGTAAAGAATTTAAATTATTTAAAGAGGCAGTGTGTTTAAATGGCAATAAACGATTTGCTAACCAAGAATTTGTAATACCTGTATCAGTATTTTTATATTTCTAATATTGTTTTAAATGTTCATTGCCTCTAATTGAAAATGAGCTTCCCGTTTGACCAATATAAACAGAATTGTAATCATTGCATGAAAAACTATATACCTCCGAACGATTCAAAATTGGAATTTTTTCTTCATTGTGAACAAAACAAATTATTGACATCGAAAGAGACAAGGAAAGCCTTGGGGAATTTTGAAATTTTTCAGATTATTTGTCGTCAATTGAATTTTTAATAGCAAATGAATTTTCAAAATTCAAAACTTCACAAAGGATCAAATTTAACCATTTAGTTAAATTATAACATTATGTAACAAACAACAGGTCTGATAGGATAGTTTTCTTTGTGCATTTTAGTAAGTCCATAAAGTCTTGGCGTTAAAGCTCTTTTAATTTGTTGTTAAATTTAATAGTATTATCAGTATCAACCGTTCTAAAATTTCCACTGTTCAAGAAATTAAACACTTTATTTAAATAATCTTTCTTATCTAAAATAACTAATTACCTTTGTTTGCTTTGGAATAAATTAAATTTCCATTTATTCTCTTAGAATCTATACTTTTAAGTAAATTAATTGTGTCAAAAGACAAATAAATCTTTTTTGTTTTGTGAGAAAATGCTTTAAAATAGATTTTTGTAATAATGAAATTATATTTGGAATCAAAGGCCTTTTAATTTCTAGGTTTAAATTATCAATAATTGCTTCACAATCTACTGGCTTTAAATGAATATCTTTAATATCAATCTTCTTGCATGGAATAAATTTTAATCCTTGATTTAGGAATTGTAGCTGTTTAACTGAAAAAACTAACATTTGATAAATTGAGATTCTACTATGAAAATCAAACAGTTGAAGATTTATAAACAGTTTGTTGGAATCAGAGTGAATTTTGAATATTGAATCTAGTTAAACAAATCCTTATAAACTTCGTCATTACACAAATTTGGTAAGTGGTTATCAGTATCTGAATTTCTAAACTTTAACTTATACCAATAGTATTAAAATTACAGTGGTTCTTGTGAAAACAAAGATTTTTTAACTTACCCTTTAGCTTGAAATGAAGATTGCTTGATCTATATGAAATAATATTTATATAATTTAAAATACAAAAATTTTTAATAATAAAAGAAGAAATTTCACAATTTTTTAGCAATTAATTTTGGAAATATTCTATAAAATCAACATAAATTTGCCATTCATTCTTTGAATTGGTAAAAAAATTACAAATGTTATACCATTTTTTGCTTTGATTTTGCATGCTTATGCTCTTAATTATATGAAATTATTCCGTCTAGAACTTGCACGCATTGCGTGAAGCTTGCACCCTCCTCGAACACCAGCTCACTGAGTACGAACGAATCCACGAGTCGCTCGAGCAGAAGCACTCCGCTCTCAACTCGAACACGGAAAAACTCATCTCTGACCTTGCTAAGGCCAAAGAGGAGGTCCAGGAGGCCAAACGGCAGACCAACGAGGAGAAATCGCTCCGTCTGCTGGCAGAAACGAAAGCCAAACGTCTGAGGGAGGACATCGAGTGCTTCGAGAAGGAATGTAATGCGTACAAGGAGCAGTGCATGGAGTTCAAGCAATACTCCAGTGGTCTGGCTGAAGAACTGAGCTCGGCGGAGGAGAGGGTTGCCGATTTGGAAGTCACGCTCAAGAGTTACGAGAGGCAGATGGACGAGTACGCCTCGGAGAATAGGATCTTGAAGGAGGAGAATTCGGCACAGCTGACTCATCTTTGTAACATCAAGGAGACGAATTTGAAGCTGAATCACCTGGTTAACGAGTATAAGGTAGAAAATTGTTAGAAATTATTCAAAAATCAATGTCTTTTCCAATTTATTAAATACTAATTGGCAGAACGCTTTCGGCCTTACATGGCCATCGTCAGTGTCTTATACAATATTTATAAAAAATACAAACTATGTGGAAATAATAATTTTGATAGAAGTCAAAAAATGAAAACAACTATCTAGACTTTAAAGTTATCAGTGTACATTGTGCAGTGACTTCTTGCAACTGGTTGATTGTTATGCTATGCTCGAAATCATGTAGTTAAAAACCCTTTAATACCACAAATAAATTCAATTTTAATTTAAAAAAATTACAACCAAGTTCAATATACAACCTCAGCCATTCGGCTACTTTGAAATTACTTTTGGATATAGGCATTTCAGTATTACGTCACAGTCCCTTTAAAAATGGAGGCTGTTGGCACACAAAGCCATTGTTCTTACGTGAGACAAACTTTATGATTTTTTTAAAGTATGTTCGGGGATGAAATTAGTAGCGTACTGCAGATATTTAGCTAGATATACCTGTGTAATTTTAACGCAATATTCGGCGTAATAAACGAGAAAAAGATTGTTGAAGGTGATGTTGAACTTCCTGTTGGCAGGTTGACAGTGGGTTGACACACACACTCCCTGTCCCTGTATTTACATCGAAAATGTTTTGTGTTTTGTCAGTTGTCAGAAATAAAAACAAGATGGTTGCTGTATGCTGTTATTTGTTGTGATTGTGGTTTTGATTCGTACTGCACAAAACACACTGAACAAGTTATTATATCATGGTTACATATAATACGCCGTATCTACTAATATAAACAATAGTTTCAGTGTAATGGATCTAGTTTAATATAGACTACATGATGATTACGTGTTTTATACTCACCCCAAAGTAAAACAATTGTCTTTATTCGCACTCTTTTTCACTAATGACAGCGTATATTGCACTAAAATTATATGCATATATCCAACTAACCATAACGAATCTAAATATAGGAATTAGCTTAAAATTTCGTGTCACAAAATACTGAAATAAATTTGTAAAAGTTTTCTCCCATAAGAGCTCAATGTAAACACTAGCTTTGTGTGCCAACAGCCGCCATTTTTAAAGGGACTGAGGTCACGTGTTCTGAAATGTCTAATTAAAAACAAGAGAGTTAAAGATAACCTATTATTTTCTAAAGCTGACAAAGGAAATCGTCTTGTCATTTTGGATAAAACTGATAATTCTAATATAACAACATTTTTAAATGATGGAGATTTTGTTTTAAGTGAAAATGATCAGATTATGAAATATAATTCAAAATTAAAGGATTTGTTAGATAGGATTAAGCCAACTTTAAAGTTTTTTAATTGCAAAAAGTCACAATTTTTAAATGAATCCTACAACACCTCGATAATAGTCTTCCTAAGATACATAAAGAAGGTTGTCCTATTAGACCAGTCATTTCTTATGGAAATTCCCTTGTTACAAATTAACAAAATTTAGTTTTCCGTGAAGTTTTACATTTTGATCATTCTTTTGCTATTCAAAACAGTTTAGATTTGACTGACTAAATTAGTAGTTTTAATGTTCCTAAGGAATCTTTTCTCCTTTCTTTCGATGTGAACAATTTATTTCTTCTATTCCTCATAACGATTGTATCAAAATTTTAAGTGATCTTCTTCTTCAAAATTCTGATTTAGCTTTAGTTAATAAAAACATCTTAATTTTGTTAACTAAATTTGTCTTAAATCAATTTTTATATTCATTTAATAAATCAAAATTTTGATCAAAATTGAGGATTAGCTATTGGTTCTTCTATTAGCCCTCTTTTGACAGAACTGTTTATGAACAAACACTCTACTTTCTAAATTTTTAGAAAACCAACGTATACAGATAATATTGTTTCGTATTATTGTTACCATTCTTACCAACATAAATGAGCTGTACGTCATCCTTTATTTTATAGACTTTTTGAAATACTTGTTTCCTATATGTCTCTTGAAAAAGAACTTGGCATTATTTTGCTTATAACAATAATTTTCCAAATTATTTAATGGATAAATTATATCTTAAATACTTAACAAAATTTAAGTTTTTGTTTCATACTATGGTTTCAGATCAAAAAAATTCAGTAAATATTTCCAAATTATTTTTATCATATGGAATTCATATTTCATTTTCAACTGTAGGTAGCTTAGGACCCTAGTTAGTGCACAACAAAAGATAAAATTCAACCTTTAAGTCTTTCTGGTGTTTACAGATTTACTTGCAATGATTGTAACGCAAATTATGTGGGGCAAACTGGGAGATCCTTGATGGGGGTTAGAGCTAAGGAACACCTCAAACAATTTCAAAATTATAGGAACAATGATGTAGTTATGATAAATTCCTCCTTGGCCAACCATTCATTGCTTAATAAGTGCTCTACCAGTTTGGATAATATAAAAATTTTACAATTTTGAAACAAATCACCAAAATTACTTTTTTTTAGAAATTTTAGAGTTTAGCAAAATTTTAAGTGACCAGAGTGTTACGGTTTTAAATGAAATTCAAAATTTTTACTCATCCATTTTAAATAATTTGTTCAATATTCAATCATAATGTTGGCGACTTCCAGCAATTGCGCAACCTACACTGATAACCTTAAAGTCTTGATAGCTATTTTCATTTTTAACTTCTATCAAAATTAATTTCTATTGCCCCATAGTTTGTACTTTTTATAATAATTGTATAAGGCACTGACGATGGCCATATAAGGCCGAAAGCGCTCTGCCAATTAGTACTTAATTATGTAGAGAAAACATTTATTTTTTAATAATTTCTATTAAATCAAAACTCCGCATTGACTGTTTCACTGTTTTTTTTTCACTGTTTCAGGAATTTGTTGTTTTGTGTGTGTTTTTTAAATGAGAATGATAGTATTGAACTTGAATGTTGTTGAAAAAGATTTTAGATATCCAAGAATTTTAATATTATTTGGATACATTTACTTTTTAAGAAGCTGTGGGAATTGAAGCTTATACTGTAGGTTTCCCTCTGCTAGCGCAACAAATTATATTAAAATGTTTTTCTTAAAGAATGTAACCTAAGGCATGATGATGCCAATGCACACTGATTCAGAATTCGAAAAGGGCCCCCAAAAGTCTTATTTTTGTCTTAACAGTTTGAAAGTGTTCAGTATGCAATGGTAAAAAAACAAAACTCATTAGGGGTGTTCTTTAAGGGTTGAAACTGACAAAAAGATTGGTTTTCTTTATTATTATTATTATTTATTAAGCTAGTAAAAAGCAGTACTAATGTTTACTCAATTGAAATGCAAAGTCATTTGTTATAAAATATTTCATTGTAAGAAATTTCTCTATTAATAATATAACGTTATTAAATTTTTTTATGGCTTTGGAGTAAATGTCTTTTTATTAGTGTATATACTATTAGTACTACTGTACTATATATGAGTATAGCTTTTCAACTTTTCTGCATTTGTTTGCTTATAGGAAACCCATGAACAGCTCTTGCAAAAAATATACGAACTGGAAAGCCTCCTCAATGAAAAGACTCGTTTTTACAAAGAGCGTGAATTAAAGGCAGAAGCTACGATACAGCAACAGACAAAATTGATTGATTATCTGCAGTCAAAGGTATAGTTCATTCTCACAGACAGACAGAATTGGTTTCATTCTACACCGATTTTTTTTTGTGCAGAATGAAGAGCTCACCAACAAGAAGAAAACTTTTGCCGAACGCATCTTCAGCCACTCGAAGAAGGAGAACCAGCCTCCGGCGATTCCTCTGAACTACAAGGACCTGGAGAACCAGCTGACTAAACAGCGGCACGAGAACAAGAGCCTCAGGGACGAAATTTTGCAACTAAAGAGCACACTGTCTTGCAGGTCGAACGGGGGCAGCAAGAAAACGAACAGCAAGTGTGACTCACCGAGGACAAAAATCGCAGTGGAACAGCTGGTGAGGAGTCCCACTTCACAGAGGGACCTGGCCAGGCAGAATTCGGTCCAGAGAATGCACCACAATATACCTCATAGGTAAGTTAGAATCAGAATTGCTTAATTGATATTTTTGATCATATTTTGTTCTCTGATCATCAGAATTCAGTATTTTGTCTAAAACTGCTGGATATACCTTATCCAAATATTGCTCCAAAGTTTAAAAAATAAGGTCAAAATGTCATCAAAATGGTATTTGATACAAACCAGAAACCACAAATAAATAATATAACGTAACCAATGATTCCACAAAAATCAATAATAATCTATTCGTTCTATAGGATGTTAAAATTGATTTTTTTTGCCTCAATTCATGCTATTTGTTTTCCAAAGCTATGTTTACCATTTACAATCACTGAGTGAAGTTTCGCTCTTTTACATATTTGTATTTCCAATATCTCTGCAGATTTGAAACGAGACTGTCTTCAAAATCAACAAAATGCGACCGTTGTGCCTTACAAATCTCCATGGGTAGAAGCGCAAGCGTGTGCAAAGAATGTGGGATGACAATGCACAATGGCTGTGCCAAGAACTCTCCCAGAACATGCGGACTGCCTAGGGGACTCGTTAAGCACTATACCGACACAATGCAAAATAAAAATATCTCAGAAACCAAAGAAATTGAAGTGAACAATGGTGCCGTTGAAGAAGACACAGAACTCTTGGTAGAGGGATGGCTAAAAATACCAGAGTAAGTAAAAATTATTCTTTATTTAAATTGTGTAATTTGTGCATTGGCTTTAGAAAATTTTAAAGCAAGTTCTAGTTCCATATGTTGATATATGTCAATATTATTGAAATTTGAACTTCCAACGTATCAAAAGTCTCAGGTTTAATTGTTGCATGTATTTTACCAAACAAATTCTTGGTCATCTGGATATTTTAGTTTTGATTGCCAACTCTGTCCCTTACTCTTTTTTTGTGATTGCAGGTAGTTCATTTGCATTTGTTAAATTTAGCTTAAATATTGTGAAAGTGGTCCAAGTTAACATAATCTTAATTATAATATTTGTTTTTGTTTAAAGGATTTCCACCCTTTTACTCTAGTATTTTTTTGGTAATCTGGAAATTATTTTAGACATTGGTTCTATAGTGTTGTTTTCGATCAGATTTTATTTAATTTTACTTCCACATTCAATGGATGGGAAACATTGTATCGTGAAAAATTATTTCAAAAAATGTTATTTGCTCAATTGCTTTAAAATGCTCGAAAACGTCCGTAACAAAATTTGAGTTAAAAAAAATCTTATCGGTGTGTCTGTCGGCCTGTGTGGACCACTACCTTTTTTGTAAATGTTATTTTTTGTTGTTCTAGTATGTGATTAGCAGTATAATTGCGAGTATTATCAGTCCGTATAAATTTTCGGTGCAACAAATGGTTTAGAAGATATTAGCAAGAAACTGTCACTTAAAAAAACGATTTTTCCTAAATATCTCTGAAAATACTCAATATATTCAAAAAGTGAAAATACCATCAGATAGGAAGTAAAATTTCTCACAAAAAGTGTTTTGATTTTGACTGTCGAAATATTTCCAAAAAAAACTGGATTGTGGACACTGCCCACACTATGTTTTTTAAATATTGCTATTTATTGCTATTTTGAATTTTTTTTGTAAAGTTAATAATCTTGAAGTTATTTAGATAAAACTGATTTTAAATATTTATGGATTTTTTTAAATCCCATATTATGTATTTTTAAATATGATTCATTCTTTCACTGGCTTAGAGTGACCAGTATAATCATATTCATTAAAAATCACAATTTAGTAAATACTATCCTCAAAATTTAATTTGAATTTTAATTCTACATTTTTCCCGCTTGCCACAAGTAATTCCTGCATTTGAGTCACCAATGTCAAGTTTAATGTTAAAAAAATAATGGCAATTTTTAACCTTGAACTTTAAAAGAATGTATTTTAAATGAAACAATATATTGTTAATTGAATTGATTAAAAATCATTATAATTGATACATTTTTATCAATGAGAAATAAGTTTATTTATATCAGTAGCATAAAATTCCAGTTCTCTTTTTTATTGCGTTTTTCATCCCCAATTAAATTGCCTTCTTTTATCTTTACAAAGCAGAACTCGTTGCCTATGTTCACAACTGCTACTCTTTAATCCCTAGTAGAAGTTTCTCATCTCTTTTCTCTTGTACCAATTTCAAACCTTTCAATTTATTTTGGAGATATGTTTTTTTGTTTTCCTATAAATGCTCTTGCTTTTGGCTTTCTCTTCCCCATATGTCTTTGTATCATGTCTTGGATTTGTTAGCATCATTCTCTCATTCTGATTTGTCTTCTTTGTCTACTTTTCTTGCATTCTTCGTTGAACCAGTTCTCTCTTTTGTGTCCCTTTTTATTTTCACTGTTCGTTTATCATTTGGTTGCTGCAACATTTTTATTACTCTCTTTACTTTTTGGTTGGCTTTTACTTTTTCAGGTGCACATTTTTACTCGTACCAATCTATGATCCAAATCTGTTTCTGCTCCTCTGTGTCCTTACATTCTTGGTAGCACTAGCAAATTTTTCTTGCATTATGTATCTGTAAATGTTATTAAAATTCTATTACAGTTTTTATTCGATATGATATTTTGTATTTGCTATATTTTTAAATAACATTGTAGGAAGACCGATAAGAGTTGGCAGAAGCGCTATGCTAAATTAACACCTTCCGAGTTACAAATTTATGACGACAACTCTTCTGTGAAACCTGTCGAAATTATCAACTTGAAACCTAGCGATGGCAATGGTAAAATTGTTTTGGAACCATTGCTGTCAGAAATCGATGTTCCAGTTGCAAACACCGATGTTCCTTATTTGGTTAAGATCGAGATATCTCCAAACACAACATGTTGGCCCCCAAAATCGTACTTGTTGATGATGCTTGGTTCACAGGAAAAAGAACGGTGGTATAAAGGTAAGGGTTCAAAAAAAAGGGAGGTGTTTGTGTTAAAGGTTTTGCTTTCTAGCTTTACGAACAATTCTTCAAATAAACGATGCCAAACATGGCGAAGTAATTCTTCAACTAACCCAAGACTTGTACATTAACTGTTTTATAAACGTTTTACCAGATACTTATCTGCTCGGAACAGATCAGGGACTGTATTCTTACCACAACAAAACCTTGACGAAAATATCCGGTCCTAGCTCAGTCATCCAGATTTCAATAATCAAGCCGATAAATCTAGCATTGATGATAATAAACGAAGAAGGAATGCTTGTGTCATGTGATCTCGCCCATTTGAACAACTTGGCGCAGTGTGCGGGATGCACTAGACCGTCGTTGGAATTTGAGGAATTGGTCGTTCCCAGGCAAGGTTTCCACATTTTACAGGCCGCCGATTTCGTAAATCAAAGAAAAGTCGTTGCCGCCACCGACAAACAGCTGATTATCCTCGATTACGAAGTGGAAAACAACGATTTCGTTCCGGTTCGATTATTAGACACTGCCGAACCAACAAGTTGCATTTTGTTTACGAAACACTCGGTTATAGTGGGAGTCAACAAGTTTTTCGAGATTGATTTGGCTACTTTCCAAGCGGAGGAATTTTTAGATGTTTCCGATGCAGGATTGAGACAAGCATTGAAATGTTATAAATTGGGTTCGTTTCCGGTGGCTATCTTCAAGATTTGCGATGAACCGATCGAGTACCTAGTTTGCTTTAACGAATTTGCACTCTTTGTTGATGAATACGGCAGAAACTCACGTGTGACAGACATAAAATGGCACCACGTCCCGCGAGCTTTCCATTTTTCATCGCCATACCTTTATGTTGTGGAATTTGCCGCCATAGAAGTGATCAAGATCAAACCAGACACTTGCAACTTGCGGAAGGATAGCGTGGAGTCTTTACTCAATGTGGACAGTTTCCGTGTCGAATTTAGTTCTCCAAGGTTTGTCGGGGGCGATAAAAAAGGCGTTTTCTTGGCCTTGTCGAAGGAGATTCGATATTTTGACGCCCGACGTGCAGATGAAGATAATCTCTCGATCTCGAGCCAAAGTACTTACACGGTTGATGGAAACGAGGCGGATGCGGAATCCGATAGATTTAGCTTTACCAGTTCCATCATCCAGGGGTTAGACAATAGCGAGACAGAAAATGGTGAAAGAGGTAGGCATGTCACTTTTGACACTGACGTTTAATTTTCTGCTGCCCATTTTTAAATGTTTACACTTATTTTTCAAGGATGTATTTTTTATATTTACTTCATTTTAAGGAGAATGATTTGTGTTTCGTCTTGCCCACTGTTCAGTATTGTCATTTTTTTATATATAGAGACTGTTTTTTTGTGTTCTTTTGTACTTATTAATGTATTATACCTGTATGTGCAAAGTTTTTAGTTTTTTTTGTGTGGGTTGATGCATGATGGTGCGTGCTTCTGTGTTTGACTATTCTGTAATAACTAAACTGAGTTTGTCAAAATAATTCACCTGTACCCTTGCAAACTGAAGAAGCCATTAAAGAATGATTGGATGAAATGACAAGGGGGCTCTGGACTCATAAAATAATAATAAACTTTTAGGTTCCACCTGTGTTATACATACTCGTACGTTTAGATGCATACAAGAGGAGCTTCAAAATATAATCTCCCTTAAGCTTAGTACATTTATTAGATCAAGAAATTAATTATTCTAAACCATAAAAAAATATTATTTATCTTTACCCCGAAAATGAGCTGAAATTCACTTCTTAATCTCTATCATCGTTAAATTTTCTTCTTCTACCCCTTTTCTCAGGTTTGGTAATAAATAAAAATCGCTGGGAGCTAGAGTGGGTTAATAAGCGATTCAAAGCAAAGTTTATTTAAAGCTTTAATCGCAACTTTGCTTTTGTGTAAGGGGCATTGCCTTGTAAACGGAACACCCTTTCAGCACTTCCCAATAAATAAATTGCAATTTAATACATAGTGATGCAAGGAAAAAGAACATTCATTTAAATAGCAAACAATTTACACAGTTATTCAATCACACTGCTTGCACACACAAAGTTTTCAATAGTTTGGCTCTAAAATTCTATGGCATCATGGCAGTAGCAAACGAATAATTATATAATTTTACTTGTTTGAGATTTTTGGAGTGGCACAAAAAAACTGGCTTCAAAATTTGTCATTTTATGTACAGGGTGTCCTTTTTTCGTTGTAATTGTAGGGTATCTTGGTAACTATTATTGCTAGAGGGTTGCGGTTTCGACATTACTGTATTACTTTTTTGTTCTGAATTCAACTGTACTGTCGCCATTTTTGTATCATCTTTTGTTTTAAAGCCATAGCCAACTTTTGGAAAATGTAACATTTTTCAGTTCTCAATATCTCGATTGTAGACACAAAAAACAGTAGACATTTTTTATAGATATTTTTATTCTGAATTCAGAGGTGTACTCTTGCATTTTTTACATGGAAATCATAGTTGGCTTTGCTATGGTTGAAAAGAACTATTTTTTCTGATTAAGAAAATATATACATTGATAGGTTTATCTTTACTAATTTTGGTATTATTCCAATTTTTGTAATAATTTAATGAGATTTTACGTTTTCCGTCAAAATGGATGTAAAAAAAAACTTATCTCCAAATAAACAATCATTTTTTTTAGTTACATGGCCTCCTAGATTATCAATAAAAAAATGCATGAACGCACTTAGAAGTCTTATGTATGAATTCAAATATTCATATATTATTTTTAAAGGATTAAAATTTTTACTTAATAATATAAATTATATCGTGTATTTTCTTATCCCCCCATAGCCTCCTGGATGTAAACGTAATATATGATTAATTATTTAAAAAAAATTGACCTTTAGGCATTAGCCTTACAAAGAACTTCTTCCATTCTGTAGGGAGCACACCATTAATTTATGATATTTTGGCCCAAATGCACAAAGCGTCAACTAGAAATTGTATAAAATGAGCTTATTATTGCAGTATATACTTCTTACCAAGCACTGGCACTCAATTTTTATTTGTTAATAACACACACATTACCAAAATATGTAAAATTTCGAGTTTATCAAATTAAAAAAACAGATTATGCATATTTTTAGTCATTGACAATTAGACAAAAATCATATTATGTTCAAATTAATACTGCATTTATTGAGAAAAACTGATCACACTTTTATCGGATTCCTATTAGAATGGGTCCTAATATTTTATCAACATAATCAAACAGCTGTAAACATTTCTGCTTATTATTAACATCGTTGCTGCTTCCCCATATTATAAATCCATCACAGTCGCTCGCTTTCAACAAAAAGAACATGTTGCGTAAATCTTCCTGAAAGAAGCACAATTAAAACTCAACCGCCAACAAAAAATTGACACACTTAACACACCTTTGATAAAAATTCTTTTGTATCTTGGTATTTATACCAAAAGTACGGAAGAATTTCCGTTCCACCATCTGTTTTATTTAAAAAATTAACAATTCTGTGAGCTTCGTTGATTCTTCCTTCGACCATTTGCATTTTTTGTTCAGCAGTGAGCTTGGATTCGCTCAAGTACAAAGAAGGATGTAAATTGTCTGTAATGTTGTATAACCATTCCATTCTAAAGAGATATCCATAAATACATAAGAGTTAATTAATTATTTTAATTTTTACCTTTCGTTCTCTTTCACTACTTCATTAGGACAGTCAGTCTTCATGTTTTTTGGAGACATGTTGAAACAATATGGGTAAGCATAATATCCCCATTTTCCACCAGGCCGTAACATTTTTGCAAACAGTAAGGTATCCTCCATGAATATTCTACCATAGTGTTCAAATCTATAAACAGCATCTTTTTCCAAAAGGGACTTAGGCCAATAGGGATGTAACTGTCGCTCGACTTCCAAAGAAAGATCTTTATACGGTTGCAAAGATCCAAAATTTTGTCTGTATATAGGGCGCCAACTTTCAAAATCTATCACTGCCACCCCTGAAACACAGGCAACCCAAAATACGGTCACCCGCACAAACAGTAACCTGCATTATCGATTCAAATTACCGACTGCACGTACTAACCGGTAAAATTTTCGTTTGGAATGAGCGCGTCGACTATGACCTGGAATAACTCCAAATGCATCGTCAAGTTTCCTTCTTGGGGAACTCCTCCGTTCCTGAGGACTATTCTGGAGTTATCTACGGTTTTTAAAATGGCGGGGAAACTTCCGGGGTCGTAGAGGATGACGATTTCTTCTCCGTAAAATCTGGCGTTTTCGTTTGCGATGATGCCGTATTTTTCGAACAAACCGGTGAAGTTTAACTTGTGATAGTCGCATTGGAACGTGGGAACGTTCCAATAGACGTCGAACGGTTTAAACCTTTGATTGATATCGTTGCTGGAAAGAAAACTGTAACTGTTCTGTTTCTGGTGCACATGGCTACATTTTACTGCCTTATGTATTTAATTATGATTAAAACAGTCTATTCTGCAATTTAAATTAAATTTCTAGTCTAAAATCATTGACTAATCATGATTAGTCAATGGTAAAATCGTTGTGTAAAATCATATAAATCGACTGCGCTATCTAGGGAAGACTCATAAAACCACTATGGTCATTTAGTTTAGATTGTATCCGCATAGGGATCACTAGTATCAGCTAAATGTTTGTAATTCCCTTTTTATTTAAAAATTCAAACTATTACTGTTAGATTTCGTTAATATATTTAGTTTTTATATTAATCTACAAATTCGAATGAAAATGCATTGAAAATTTAATTCTTAATTCGAAATACCTACATTAATGGCAACAATGTGCGAGATGTTTCCAGATACAAATGATTTACTATTACAACCTGGTTCAAATATTTACGTTAAAAAATACAGGAATAGTTATCGCTAAATTTCCATTAATCGGGTTATTAAACTAACGGAAACTTATTTTAAATCATTTGTGCGCGACCGCTTAACGACWTAAGTTAATAGGTACTAATTTAATTACCCAAAAGTAAACAACTTTATTGATTATTTCTAGTTTAAAAGAGACGAATGGTAAATGAAAATATGGAGTGGAAAATTTTAGGTATCAGGCTAATTATACATACCTGTCTTCTTGAGAAATGACCATTCCAACAAATCCAAGGAAAAGTGAAAGTTTTGTGCGTGCAAATTTACGCATGTTTTCAGTGCCACTAGTCGACAGCGAATGAATCTTAAATAGATGCGTGTTTTTGCCGTCAAACAGCGTCTTCCAGATTAGGTAGTTTGGTACAAAAGATAATACATTACATATATTTTGTCATCGCAATAAACCTTCCACCGCTACTATATCACGACAATTTAAATTGTTACCACTTACGCGGATGTAATATGCTTAAAACTTGTTAAAACGGTCGCTTCAAATTATGACAAGCGCTTGCAATGCGCGTATCTATTTCCGTAAATTACATATTCTATAAATTAGAGCAAATGATACCAGGGTGCTTTGAATATTCAGTTATCCGCTTTGAGGGCTTGAAAAATTTTCCATATCGTGTTTAAAGTACGTTAAATATTATTTTCATGCGGTACAGGTAAGTATTAATTGTATTTTAATGATCACTAACAAGCGTTTTGAAAATGCTTACAAGAAATGTAGATAACAACAAAATTTTTATGAATGAGCTTGATTGTTATTTTTATGTGTGTGTTTATTCAAAACAAGCTTTGGCAAATCCACAGTTGTTGTAAATTATCAGAAAAAGAAAAATGCGAGACGTTTATTATTATTATTATTATTATTATCATAATTATGTTTCATATTATTTTAAGTATGGCAACCCTGCAAAGTGTCAATACGTCAATGTCATTACTTGTCACTCAGCGACTCAGCTGTCAATAGTGTCAATTTCTTATTTGCTAACGGATGTTTACATTTTTCGTTTTCTTTCGCTTGTTGCGTTGAAATAGATCAATAAACAAGCCGTTACTGCTAGAAAATGTGAAACTGTAATCACCACTGCGACACCGACCAATCTGGCGACGATGAGTTAGTCCAGACACGCACAGACATCGAAAAATGGGTATCGATTTTGATATTTTGGAGCACTGTCGTAAGGTTAGGGCAGACCATGGGCCCCCTTACACCTGTCCTATAGAGAAATGCAACAGGCCTTACAAATCCGTGTGCGGTCTGCAATATCACCTGAAGAGCTACGATCATGACAATCCTACGCCACTGCCTGTCAGTACACCTACAACTCCGAAGAGCAAAAAAGGTTAGACTTTAGTTCTGATGGGGTTGAATTGATTTTACGATGTGGTTTCGTAGGAAGAGCGAGGACTGCGGTTGTGACCCCTGCTCCGGTGACCCCTGCGCCTCCCGAACCTCTGTCGTTCGAAGAGGCGCAGAAAACGGTGCAGTTCGAAGTTGACGGACAAGTGTTGAGGGTCAACATCAATGATGAGCTAGACGTGTGCTCGAAAGAGGATTTTCCTGAAGAGGAGAAGCAAGAACTGAAGGTGGAGAATCCAGGTTAGTTTTAATTGCATGTTTTTTTTGGAGGGTATGATGATGATTTTAGTTGCAGAATCGTCTGTCAGTTTGCCTGAGGCTGTTTTTCACAAGTTAGAAAACTATAACATTTGTGATGCTCCGCCCAGGCCTAAGGCTTACATTCGATTCATAGAAAAGAGCACTGAAGAATTAGACGGTGAGGTAAGAAGTTTTTCATTTTATTTATATAGCGTAAGTGATTGATAATCAATTTTAGGTTGAATACGATGTGGATGAAGAAGATACTGCGTGGCTAAGTATCATGAATGAAAGGAGACAAACGGCTGGTTTGAGCCCAGTATCTGTTGACTCGCTGGAGTTGTTAATGGATAGGTTCGAAAAAGAGTCATATTTTCAGGTAAGTTTTGATTGCTTCTAGTATGTTACAAAGTATAAGAAGTTATAGATATTCTGATTCTTTTAATGTTTTCCAAGATAGTATTGAGGAATTAATATAGAAGTTAATGGATTAAGCTAACTCCATGTTTGTTTTCCTAATGCTTTCAAAAAACAATGACTTTTTATCAGAATTGCGTATTTGTATGTTTAGTTTTTTTTATTAAGCGAAGTTCTGAAAAACATTTGTGAAATTTTTTACTCTCTGTTACCTATATATATCTTGAACATGAAGATATATTTTTAAAATAAATTTTGACATTGTTTAGCTTGAACTACTCAATAAAAAAAATATCTTAAAATTATTATAAGTTAAAACTTTGGAGGGCTATCTTCTTTTGCTGCTAGATGTCTGTGTGATGTATTTCATGCAGAAGATGCATTGTAAAAACAGTTTGTATACATTTGTTACAGTATTTTCTAAAATACAAAGAAGCTGCTTTTCAGCTTCTGATAAAGTATGAAAAGCTGTATCATTTCTTGTAAAATACATTAAAATTTACTTGTTAACAAGGTACACTTCAGTCAGGTCAGAGTTTTGTTGAATTTGTCGAAAACCAAATTTATTAACATGATTATTTTTAACGTAGAGGATTAGTCAAAAGTATGTAACATCCAGTTTATTTCTATTTATTTCCACGGCATCATAATTTTTTTTTGTTTTTTAAATGCCAACCAAGATTTTTTTCTGGATTTGTATTGCTTTTTTTGTCTTTGAAAGGTCCTGGTGTTTACTTTTATGATTTGATAACAAAATTTTTCTTAAAGAAGCGCTATCAAACCAGGTTCTGCAGGTGTCAGTAGTAGTTTTTATGCATTTGTTTCATTTTAATTTTTAAACATAGTGATGATAATCGTCGATTGTTCTAATAAGTTAAATAAAACGAATACAAATCCTACAAAGTACACCTTCTCCGTTAATTGTAACAGCAGATATCTATCTGAACCTACTGTGTGATGAGATTTGACAAGGAGGACCAAATCACAATGTCTAGTTTCAACAAGACAGTGCTCTGCTACGTTTTGGAGTTAATTTTCGCTTGTATCTGGATATCATCGGCGAACTGTTAAATGGCCTGCTAGTTTGTCTGATTTAAGCCCATTGGATTTTTTCGTTTAAGATCATTTAAAAAGTCAGGTGTACCAAGAAACATCACAAAATTTGCAAGAACTGCAGGTCAGAATCGCATACAAAAGTCAAGACATATGCCTAACTGGCTGCAAAATACGTTGTGCAATTTGTCTGAAAGACTAGGTTTTTGCCAAGCTGCAGGAGGTCTTTAGTTTGAACGTTTAATTTTATGTAAAGGTTTATTTAAGTGAATAAAGTATCATGAACATTATAATTATCATCAAACGAATAAAAACCAATATTTGCAAAAACAGAACCTGTTTTGATGATGCTTTTTATCGTTTATTTGGAAATACGTTTTTTCACAAAAATGGTATTGCAAAAAATGGCTTGGTTACCACAAAGAAAATTATGCTGCCATGGAAAAAAGCTTTTGTTAAGAACATGTTGCTTTAMAGTTATCTTTACATACATAAGCCTGTTATTTCATMTGTTTGACTAACTTGTATCTCCATMTATAAATTTGACTTGMAAAATTGGTGGTCTAGAAAGTGTTGATGCAAGTCACGGAATTGAGTATTATCACTTTTTTTGAAAATTACGTAAAATGAATCTTGAAGTGCAAATATATCGTACGCCATGTTAAAAAAACAAAAAAATATTTGTAGGTGGAGAATTTCAGGTCTGAAATTCGAATCTTAGGAGTCACCGCCAAAACGCTTCTATCCAAGGTTATTCAACCCGTGACGTCAAGTGTCATGTAAACATTACCGAGGAGCGTGCTGTTTAATGGTGTAGTGTCATTCTTGTATTGGAAAAGCTTTTGTGTGGTGTTTATTGAAAGGACAGTGTAAGAGGTCGCACCAAAAAGTGATTTGTGTAGTTTTACAAGTATCTATTATGTATGGAAAACAAAACAAGTGTTGTTTTGTACATGGTTATACAAGTACTTCAGTCAGTACAGCTAACAAAATTTTTATAACCGTTCCTCGAGATTTTTAACATATGAAAAAGTTGTTTAAGGCCCCTAGACGTGCCGAAATCGCAGTTTGTTTTTTTTTGTTGTGAAGATCATCTTAATTCTTACTGTAAGTTTTATTATTTTTTTTTTGAGGTTATAAGTGTTTACCATTCAGTTTCCATTTTGTTATAGCTTGAAGAGGAAAAATTATATGCGTTTAAGTTGATAGAGAGAAATGTTATAATAAAGAACGACGTTGTTCCTCATGTACTCGAATGTTAGCCAGACCGGACACGAGCAGCAAGAGCCCCGAAAATAAGTGGCAATTTATATTTATTCTGACCTCTAAAATAAATGTCAAGTTTAGGATACATTTTTGATTCTTACATTTTTATGTTTACAAATAGTATGTTTCCAACAACCCACTGTGATAAAATTATCAATGCTACGTTAATTTGATAAAAGGTTCACTTATGCTGGTGCTTTGCTTTTACGTTCATCTCCACCACGTTGAACCGCTCGTCGCTGTACACATGCTCCATAACAATGAACATGCCTTCAGAAGTTATAACTCATAAGTATTTCACTTTTTCTTGGCATATTTTAATTCGCTTGTCACAAAATGAACGCAAACAACAAACTGATAAATTGACGGGCTGAGGCTGACGCGTGCCGTGCTGACCCCAGATGTAAACAAGCGGCCATTTACAAGACACCTGACGTCACGGCCAATATGTTCGCGTTTTGGTGGGCTCTTTAAATATTCACATTTTTAATATTAAAAATACACCTCACCATCCATTTTTTCAAATTTATAAATTGTCACAGCTGTTTTGTGGATTAGATGCTCCCTACTAATATGCAATTTACTAAAATATAAATACATGGCAAATACCCAATTATATTTAAACTGGAAGGACAATGAGGTGTATATGTGCATATATGTTACAATCAAGAAAGTTGAAATTTGCTTGTGTAGGGGTTGGGATGTCCGCGMTTTGAAAGTTTTAACGACCTAGGATAAGATGCAACTACATTTTAATAAAAGTATTTGTACTTTCGTACGTATGTGACAATATTTTCCGCTGGTTTACTAGTAATAGTCATAAAGCACATGCGCGTCAATCCTCTGCGTAGTTTCAATTTGGCTTGGTTTTAAACTAGGGTATTGTCCTTCCAGTTTCAATATAATTCCGTGATGCAAGTATAATTTTTTATTGTGTTTTTCCAAAACAAACAATCTTAATAGACTCAMATCTGTCAACTGTAACAGAATTTTATTTTTGTGTGATGAAAACAGCTGCAGTTTAGTCCTTTTCTTTCAATTGTGGTACATGCGATTTTTTTTCTTCAGGCTCCAGTTAATGGTCACGGTAGCGGATCGGTGGTTGATGACGACGCCGTCTGTTGCATCTGCATGGACGGTGAATGCCAAAACACAAATGTCATACTTTTCTGTGACATGTGCAATTTAGCCGTGCACCAAGATTGCTATGGTGTTCCCTATATTCCTGAGGGCCAGTGGTTGTGCAGGCGGTAAGTTTTAAAATATATTTATTTAAATGGAAATGTGTTTTGATATACAACAAATTTTGTTTATGTAACAAGTAGAATTATTGTACTACAGATAACATTTTACCTTGCTATAAATGTTTGTTTTATACTTGTTACATAATTTGTTGACTTTTTTTGTGAAATATGATCATTGTAGAAATTAACCAAACAAATGGGGCATTCCACGTGAAGCGGACAGGTAAAAAAACTCGGTGTTTCCGATTTCACTAATATTTGAGTATGTTCTACCTATACATGTCCTTGATACGTGTACAAAAATACACGCAGTACTTCAAAGCCGATTACCAAGTCTTACAATTGATTAAAATAATTAAACCACTAGATTTATTACTTCCTTTAATGAGCTTTTTAACTGTATTTATGGAAACAAAAATAATTTTTTTTTCATTTTTATTAAATGTAATTTAATTTTTTTACTTTGAATTTCACAAAGTTAGACCATTCCGATCGTTTTATTTTTTTTCTGAAAATAGTTAATATTGTATAGAACATCCTTGCTAAGTTTTGTAAGAGGCATCTAAGTGGATTAGGAGCTAGACTGGAAGCACTGCCGAAGCACGGCGCGGCACAGAACACCACTATTCGGCAGTATTTCCAGTCTAGCTCCTAATCCACTTCCACGCCCATTATAAAACTTAGCAAGGATGTTCTATACAATATTAGCTATTTTCAGAAAAAAAAATAAAAAAGATCGAAATGGTCTAACTTTGTGTATTCAAGGTAAAAAAATTAAATCACATTTTTTAATGAAAAAAAAATTCTTATCCTTTCCAAAAATACAATTAAAAAGCTCATTAAATTAAGTAATAAATCCAGTGGTGTAATTATTTTAATATATAATTTTATGACTTAGTAATCGCCTTTGAAGTACTGCATGCCCACCGGTTGGTCAAAATTTCAAAGTCCCTTCTCCCATTAATCGTGAAACCACTAAGGGATGAAAAGTTATTGAGAAGAAAAGGGTAACTACCCTTAAGTTTTCTACCCTTCGGTGAATGTAAGAAAATGAAAATGTGTCTGAAATCAGACCCTTCTATAGCTAAGATGATTTCTGGAATTTCAAATTTGAATGTGTCTAGATTACTTAAAATATTTCAGAAAAAGTGGTTGTTTAATTAGAACTTCTAAGGGTTTTATCTCTGAAACAGAGCGCTGTAGGATATTAGTCGAAACCAGTTTTTTTTGTTCAGAATTGGGTATTTCAGTGAAGTAAAAATTACGGAATTCAATATAGTTTCGTTACTAATTGTAGCATATGCAAATAATTCCATATTTTGGTTAGTATAAAAAATGTATTTAAGTACGTGAATATTCAAGTCAAAGTTGAACTATTTTAAAACGCCCTCCAAAGGATGTGACGACTTAACTGAAAACGGAAATATGCAACTTGGCAACAGTGTTACTTTGCATTCCTTTGTGTCTGTCAAATCACGGTCTGATGTCAGGCGTCAGACAAGCTGATCGTAAACACACGTGGTTTTCTAAACGTTATCATCTTGTGCCTGTGTTGGATTTGTTGTGTTTGTGTTTGATGATGCTTAATTAACGCAAGACCAACTAACGATTAACCAAAAGAAAACAAACACAACACATAAAAAACGTGTTTACAGATGATTTAGCTCTGCTGTCACTGTACTGTCAGTGGTCAGCTGTACACAAGGTTGCTACTTACTCCGATTGTTGTTTATCCCTCTCTTTTCAACACGGTACAACCTGATTGTTCACTTATGACGTCACAACTGAATTCCTTAATTTATATTAATTAATAATGCAAGTTCTATTCAATATTGTATAATAAAAAAAAAACGCTGAAATACCCAATTATGAATACTACCATTACCCAAAATATTGTCACTTCCTCCTGAATCACCCTGTATTACAAAATATTTGGTACACGTATCAAGGACATGTATAGATAGAACATACTCAAATATTACTGAAATCGGAAACATCGAGTTTTTTTTTACCTGTCCGCTTCGCGTGGAATGCCCCAATGTGTTTTAAAATTATTTATATTGGTATTTGTGTACTTATTGCATTTTTCAAGATGTTTCTGTTTGCGCTTCTCAAATAAGTAATTCTTTAGGTGTTTACAATCACCTAGTCGAGCTGTTGATTGCGTCTTGTGCCCTAACCAGGGTGGAGCTTTCAAACAAACCGATCGGGGACATTGGGCACATGTGGTTTGTGCCTTGTGGATTCCAGAGGTTCGATTTGCCAATACGGTATTCCTGGAACCCATAGGTAATATGTAAAAATTTTAAGTATTTTTAATGAATGTTTACTTTGTTTATATTTTCCACTTCCCATTTAAGTCGTAAGCAAATGTCACCATTTTAAAGATTTTTAAAATGGCCTTTCATTTCTCGGCTATTTAGATTCGATTGAGACGATTCCTGCAGCCCGATGGAAACTCACCTGTTACGTATGTAAGCAGAGGGGCGTAGGTGCCTGCATTCAGTGTCATAAAACCAACTGTTATTCTGCGTTCCACGTGACTTGTGCACAACAGGCGGGGTTGTACATGAAGATGGACACTGTCAAAGATGGGGGTGATTCGCAACCCGTTCTGGTGCAGAAGATTGCCTATTGCGATGTTCACGCTCCAGCGGACAATGCAAGTAAGTTTGAATGGGTTATGGTTTCATTTATGAAGGCAATTTTGTTTTGCTTTTTAAAAAAATTTTAAAACAACTTTACATTAATTTCAAATCAAGTTTACTTTATTTTTCTTAATAAGTAAGTTTATTGATTTAAATTCAAATTACAAACAAAAATTGGTAGATCCTAAACACTTGATTACAATTAGTATTAACATATATAATAATACAAAAAAAAATAACTAATGTAAAGTAATAGGGTCATCCCACACATTAAAATTTGATAGTTTTAACCTATGCCTTTTATCGCTTACGTCATGAATACTAGTGCTAAGCATCTATTTTGCTTTTAGATTAATTCAACTCGTAACAAACGGCGGTAGGAAAATTACCCTGTTTTAAACATTTTCTTAAATCCGCCAACAACTACGCAAAAGGTTCCTAATTTCTGTCATGCGCACTGTTACAGCTCCCCAGGTAACTAGGTGCTCACTGTTGTCAGTTTTATAAATAGCCAGAGAAATACAATAATGCAATGGGAGTGAGAGAGAGGGGCGAAGGTATAACCGTCAACGTCAATATTATAATGTAAACATTGGAATAACCTGTAACTTTTATCAAAACACTTCTTAACGTAAGCCATTCTTACATTAAAAAAAAAGCAACAGATTACCCAAATATTTCAACAACATCTTGCKCCACCACTTAATCTGACAAATACGAACCTTGAAAGTTTGACCAAACTATGTAAACAAAAACGCGTGGCTAGAGTTAGGTAAGGGTTATTACGTTGCACACATGCAGCACGTGCGAACGTGCGAACATGCGATGTTGTCAGTGGTACTTTACCGTTTTCTTCCTAACGATGGCCAGAGACAGTCCTGACAGTTACAGAATTTATCATTTTGTTCTCATACGTAGGTATACAAACTTTAAACATTATCAAGCATCAAGCATCGTTTAATTCCTCATAATAAAACATTAGTTCGGAGGTTCGATGGTTAAAGTGCTTTTATGTTTCAGCAAAAGGCCAGTGAATGCGATTATTATTTTGATCTGTTCATTATAGGGTAAACTGACTGAAGGATGATTTAAGTTATTTTCACAAATAAGCCTTAAGGTTGACCTAGGTATCAATGTCACAATGCAATGAGTACAGTCCTCACGGTATCTCGAAAATTTGCTTACATTGGCAACGGATGCAGCTCAATAAAATGTAAACAAATATTGCTTGCAATGCCGCTAGAGCACTGGCTATTATTGGTGTTTCTCGCTTTCGTCACCTTGAGAACCTTTTATGTCATCTCCTTTATGTCAGAATATCGAGGCATTTGAAATGGATATCGAAAATCCATACTTTCACATTTTTTTTCTTGGTACCTAAACAAGAACCGGAAAAAATTGCAAAAAAATGTCTGTGCTTCAATTTTTATGTACATTTAAATGTAAAATTAAAAAAAAAATTGTGGGACTAATTTTTTTGTAACAAAACTACATATCAATTTCAAGTTTAATTCAATCAGTTATTGGCTTGCTTGCGAGGAGTAATTGCTCTTGTATGCAACAATTGACATTTGTTAAATATAAACAGAAATTAGAGAAAGTTAAGTTGTGATACAGAGAAGAAATGACAACAATAGCGAGTAAGTACACATGACAAAGTGGACTAACATACTGAGKTTAGAATGTGCTTGGCACATTAATATTCATGACCCCAAKATGTTCTGGTATCACCGCTGCAACTCTTAAATATGATCTGAGATCTTTAATAAATTAATTATTAATGAATTAAATGAATTACTTTTAATAAATGAAATAAGAAATGTACACAAACGATCTAATATTCTATTTAATGCTTGAAGTTTCCACCTTTTCTTCAGATCAGTTTGGTATAAAATATATCAAGATTTAACTTAAAACTAGAAATTTATTGCAATTTTCTAAAATTGTAGGAAATGTTTAAATCTGATTTTGATTACGGTGACAACATTTTGCTTGTCATTTTCATGATGTTTCTTCAGATCTACTGAATATGATTAAAATCTCTTTTCTTTGTGGTACAACAGCCGAGCCTAAAAAAGAAGATCCCAGACAAAAGATGAAGAACGCCAGGAAGATCCTCGCCAAGAAAAAGGGTAGCATGCCCATCATTCTGATTCCAACCATTCCCCCAGAGAGGATACAAGAAATAGGCTCATTGGTCAACATTACAAAGAAATCGCAGTTCATCCAAAGACTAATTGCATACTGGACTTTAAAAAGGCAGTACAGGAATGGGGTTCCCCTGCTGAGAAGATTACAGAGTGCTCAAGGTAAGTTTTTTTATTGTAGAACTAAAATTTCTTGTGCAATGTTGTTATTAATTTATTTATAATGTCTAATGTTACATCATGTATCATCTTATAGGGCCAGTTGCACAAAAGCGGATCAACTTGATCACAGTGTTAACCTTGGAGCAAACCATGGTAACCACGAATTTTAAGCATTCTTATTGGTGTTGCCATGGTTTGATCCGAGGTTAACACCGTGATCAAATTGATCCGTGTTTGTGTAACCGGGCCTTAGTTTCCTTTGTTTTAAGGCGTTTTCGATTGACTCTCTGGTCTCTTCCGGTCCCGGTCTCATTTCTGATAGTAGTCCGTCACCGGTTTTGAATTCTTGACACTGGTTCGTGTGACCGTAACGTCATGTATCGAAAGAATAAAACGCTACGGTCAGTGGTTTGACGTGACGCATGCGCTATGCAACATAATTTAAGCACCAATTTTTGTATTAATTTGAGTAGTGCGTATGTGCTTGTTTATTTCTAGGGAAATGTTATAGTAGTTATTTTTGTTTACCTGCTGCAGAGGAGGTTATTTGAAAATTTCTTTATAATAGTGTTTAACATCTGATAGGGGATTCGACTTATCCCCATTTATAATGGCTAATGAAGCTCTACCTTATTTGAAGAGTGTTAATTCTGTTTATGTAACTATTTTTACGAATACCGGTAGGCTAAGCGCAGCGCAAAGGAAAAACATTCGAGTGCTGGGCAAAACAAGAGTACCAAATGAATTATCAAAAGGTTGCTAATAACAGAGACATGCTATGCTCTTTACAACTTCTGCTTGCTGCGCCGCCAAAATTTGTGTTAGATGCAAAAGTCGAGACAAAATTTGTGCAGCATTGAAGTAAAGATATAATAGTACATATTTAAAATTTTAATAACATTTGCACACTTTGCATTTTTAATATTACAAAATTATAAGTATATCTCAAACTTCATTATAGGCCTGTCAACCCAGTGTTTTTGATAATAGTGACAGGTTATTCATTCTTAAATTTCCTTCTATTGTTCAGTTACTTTAAATTACCTAAAAACTTTCAAATTACACGTAAATTGTACAAATGAATTGAAATTAAGCTGCTTTTACTATCAATTTTCACAAGTTGTTAAAATATTGAGGCTAAAAAAGGTTACGTAGTAAACAAAAACTATTGACGGACCAGAATCTGAGACCAGAGGAGACCGTGATCTGAGGCCGGTCTCAACTCGGGTGACAGGGTCGCTCTCCGGTCATAGTTATGACGTCACAGCCGATGTCATTATAGAGAGATCGGTCCCAAAAGAAATCGAACAATCACTCGCGGCAGAGACCAAAACGAACCTGGTCCAGTGACCAGAGTCAATAAAAATTGCCTTTAAACTCTAGTTTACATTCATTTGCACAAAGAGTAGTTAACATTATTTGAAAGAATCAAGTTATTTTAGAGCATTCTTGAAGTTAAAATTATCGTAGTTTCTAGTCTGGTCAAATTAGCCCAAAAATATTAGTGAAGCTACAAAAATTCGCATAGAGCTAAAAATTAGTGTGAATGTTCGGAACACCATTATAAATGGATGCTCGAAAGTCCCCATCGATCGCTTACCTGAAAAAATATTTATTCAAGATCAAAGGTCTCGGAAATGTTTTTTTTTATTTCTCATAAAATTAGGTCAGATAAAAATTGTAGCTTATATGATTATCTATAACAAAATGTCTCAATACCTTTTTTTTCTTAAGAGCTACCATTTCTGTGATATGATTCTAAAAGTAAAAAAAGTTGTAATCTTCATTATATGCATAAGTATGCCACGTATACACATCAATAAAGCTTTAATACAAGTAAAAATGTTTTTGTATCGGACAACAGCAACATGTCTCCTATTGATTGTCTGCGTGGCAAGGGTTGTATACTTGCTTTGTCTTAAAATGCTTAATAAATGAATTATTATTAGTCTTCAGCGTTACTTCGTAGTTAAAAGACGTGTTTATTCTTAATATTTTCTTACCTATTTCATGCTGTTTTGAGTTTTAACTGAAGGTGAAACTGTTACTGTTGATGGTGGCATGAAGGCATTAATCAATGCAAGTACTGAGGGCTGATGAATTTTTGGAATATCTGAAAAATCACAAATACTAGAGCATGAGTAAGTGAATCAACTTTTTGTTTTAAAGAATTATGTTTATTTTGCGGCAAGCAATTGAATGAAAAGCATGAGAAAAGAAAATCCTTGGATTCTCGCCGTAAAATCTTCAACATAAGTAGACTTTAATTCAAAGATTCGATTTTGGAAGTAGCTCAGACTCGTTCTGATGCCATGGCAAAAGCTGTTGTCGCTCGAATCGAATTCGAATATGATATACTTGCTGCTGAAGCTAAGTATCATGATGATTGCTATAATTTCTTCTTGAAACCGCCCACTGGGGGTGAAGTCGGTCGTCTTCAAGATAAAACTACTAATCTGGCAATAGAGGAAGTATTCAATTATATCAAAAATAGCGAAGACTTTCAGTTTATTTTAAATGAATTAAAAAATGTTTGCTAAAATACAATTTTATATGACAGGACGCTTAACGTACTATTAAAGCTGAGGTATGGTAAAATAAATTATTCATATGCTTAATATATAACCATCATGAAATTTTAAATCAAGCTTAGTACGAGAAAAAGAAATTGAATGAAAAAGAATGATTCAGGATTCTAGAGCTGCTGCAGCAATTGTTCACGAAGATACTAAATCTGCAGTGTTCGATAATTTAAGGTATTTTTTGTTATTCGATAGTTTTAAATTAAACAGGATCACAATGGACCATGGAATAGGCCTACCAGGGAAACTACGTTAAAAATAATGTGCGAAGTACGCCAGCTTACAGGTGGCGTGGAAACGTGTGTCTATTATGAAAAATACAGCTTTTTCAACTTTTAGAATCATTATATCTCAGAAACGGTGGCTCTTTGTAAAAAAAAGTATTGACATATTTTTTATAGATAATTTTATGATAAACTTACCGTTTTGCTGAAAAACATGAAAAACCCATTTTCGAGACCTCCAACCTCGAATAAAAGTTTTTCCAGCTACAGTATCGATAGCATGTCTAAATTCACCGGACTATTACATAAAGATATATTTTCTTGGACTATCTAAATCTAAATAACTCATTTAACACGAATTGCTCGTTTGTTCAAAACACTTATCTCACTCCAGGTGGACCAGGTCATTCGAACACGAACAACGTAGACACCCTGGAACTTTGTCGCCAGTTAAAATACTGGCAGTGCTTGCGTCAAGATTTGGAAAGAGCTCGTCTACTGTGCGAATTGGTCAGAAAACGCGAGAAACTCAAAGTCGAGTACGTCAAAGCCAAAGAACGCTGCCTGATGGTCGAGCTGAAGCCTTTCGAGGCCAGCCTGCGCAAGGTCCTCGATCTCGTCTCCGCCAAAGACACCAACGAGATCTTCAGCGAACCAGTCGACCTCGAAGAGGTTCCCGATTATACCACGGTGGTGTCGGAGCCGATGGACCTGCGTACGATGCGTGAGAAGTTGGACGCAGGGTTATATCCAGATCTGGCTACGATGGAGAAAGATTTTGATCTGATGATCGCCAACTGCCTGGCGTACAACAATCGGGACACCGTTTTTTACAGGGCGGCCATAAAAATGAGGGACCAGTGCGGGTTGATCTTCAGACAGGCGAGGAGGGAACTGGAAGCAGCGGGATTGCTTCCGGATGCCAAGGAAGGTGGTCTGATGAACATGCACAACTCTGAAGATTCCTTGGCGTCGGATATCGATCGTGAGCTGGAAAATCTACAGGTGGGTGTTGAAATTTTGTTTAGTGCGGGCCCACATGCATGTATTCGGTAAAACACATTATTTATTTATTTAAACTATCAACTATTTAAATGTAGATTACAAATGCTAATTCTACAGAGAAAAGCAAATTACATTTCCTTTGTTTAGTTTTGGTGTACATAAAAACATAACTAAATTTTTTTCGTTTCAACTTTTATAGCCTTTTTAAATTTACATAATTTAAAAATAACCTCATTAGATTGCCTTAAATTAATATTCACATTAATAATAATATTCATAACCAATAAATGAACTAATGTCTTTTTTATTCCAGATTCCTAAAACTATAAATTAATGGAACTTAGATTAACTATATTTCATTTTGTCATTTTTAATTTGACAATATTTTAATTGCCACCTGAACACTAAACTTTCAAAAAGGACTGTTTATTAATGAAGTTGGTTCAAAATTTATTTGTGAATTTAGGCTTATTTCAACAGTGCATTTGTATGATATAATTATTTCCAATGAGTTTAGTTAGTGGCCTTTTGTTGAATATGTAAAATATCAACATTACTATCAATTTCGAAATTGTGTCATATCTAAAACATAGTTTGCAAACAATGAATAATTTTTTTGCAATCACCAAAATCTTAAATACTCTTTTCTTCTTATACTAAAATTTCTAAATGTTTGGATAGACAACTGTTTTCCTTTTTGTTACCTACCATAAAGAAGGGGAGGTGATTAATCTGGTCACCTCAGTAGTGAACCATCCACAGATCTCTATACTGTAAGAAACTTTATTATTAACGCAAAAATACGCACGCCTCCATAAACTTTAATTTATTTACAAGAACAGTGTTACTTTGACAAAATTCGATCTAACTTTAATGTTACTACCTACTTATTTATTACAATACTAATACGCACACGAATCTAATGTGCACACGTTAAAAAAGGGGGTTTATAAGCGTTTGTGCGTTTGAGATAGTTTTTACCACGACACTCTGGTATTAAAGCAAAATTGGGCAGGTTCGCTTACCAATGTTAGTCGTCAGTACCTGAGAAACGTTCAGGCTACTCACTGCATTCCGGTGGCGAAGCGTCAGGGGTATGCTACTCGTTGAGGGTGGTAAATGGTATGCATCGGGGATGGCGAAGCGTCAGGAGTATGCTATGGTTGAGGGTGGCAAATGGTATGCACCGGGGATGACGAAGCGTCAGGAGTATAATACTCGTTGGGGGTGGCAAATGGTATTTACAGTTGATAAAAGGATAAGCGATTATCTGGAAGGTGTGAGAGATCCTTTTCAGGATATGTGGTTAGAGCTGATCCTATTAAAAAGTGACCTGGAGTAATACACCTTAAGTCATTAGGGTCGTTAGATAGGGGACAGAGAGGTCTCGAGTTCAATATAGCCTCAATTTGTACAAGTATGGTTGAAAATTGCTCGAACGTGATATGAGCATTACCTATCAATCTTTTTATATGATATTTAGCGCCCTTTATCGCTGACTCCCATAAGCCTCCCCAATGAGGACTCCTTGGAGGGATGAAATTAAATCCGATTTCGGAGTTAGAGAGAAATTCCTGACTGCCCCTGAATGCCTTCTTGTTTTAAAGAAATCACGCAGTTCTTTTAACTGATTGCTGGCTCCTAAAAAGTTGGTGACATTGTCACTATAGATGAGTGTGGGATTTCCTCTACGAGAGATAAATCGTTTTAAAGTCATCAAATAGGCTTCAGTGGACAAGCTGCATATGCCTTGGTGCTAGCGTCACAGAATCCATGCACTTGTGTGGAGACAATCGTTTTATTCTTACAAAGATATCGAGGAATTTTTAGATCCCTTAATCGAGGAAGATTTACTACAAAGTTGCTCCACTCTTGAAGAATGGCTTCGTTTGGTATAGGCGTATCCCAATCTATTTTAAGACGCCAAAGTGATTGCATTAGGAGTTTGCCTACAACTATGACAAGTGAAATAAGACCTAGCGGATCGAAACACTGAGATATCACAGATAATATTTTTCTCTTTGTAATCTCACCTACTGGGAGTGTTTGCGGTACAGATATGAAAAGCACATCTGAAATGGGATTCCATTTAAGACCAAGGACTTTATTGGGAGTTTCATCAACTTTGAAGTCATACTCTTTAGTTTTTTCTGCAGATATGTTCTCCAAAAACTGTTCCGAATTGGAACACCACTTGTGTAGCGTAAATCCATGTGTATTCAAAAGAGAGTTTAGTTCGATAAATAGTTCTTTTAATTCGTCAACGTTATCGCATCCACAGAGAATGTCGTCTACGTAACATTGATAAAGCAACGCGTTTGATGCCAAGGGAAATGAATCTATGTTTGTAAGAGCTATTTCTTTAAGCACTCTTGTAGCAAGATACGGGGAGCAGTTTAAACCAAAAGTGACAGTATTCAATTCAATACATTGTAAGGGCTCCTGGGGACTATCCCTCCAAAGAATGTTTTGCAGAAATCTCTGATCAGGATTAACTATAACCTGACGAAACATCTTTTCGATATCGGATGTTAGTACATATTTAAAAGCTCTGAAACGAGTAAGTATGTCATAGAGATCAGGCTGTACCTGAAAACCTTTGAACAAAATGTCGTTAAGGGAAACACCACTTGATGTTTTACAAGATCCATCGAAAACCACTCGCACCTTGGTGGAGGTAGCTTGCTCTCTTATAACGGCATGATGAGGAAGAAAACATTTTGGTTGAGAGTGTGGATTTATCGGGTTAAGCGGGATGAATTTTCCATGGTTTAACCATATGTATTCATCGATAAAGCCTTTGTATTCTTTGAAGTATTCTGGGTGTTTTATAAATTTCTTCTCTAAGTTAAAGAACCTTCGTTTTGCTACTGATAGCGAATCACCAAGATTTGATGCTTCACTAGGAGTTTTTAAAGGAAGATTAACTTGAAAGACACCATTTTCCAAGATTTTTGTAGTTTCTTTGAATATTTCATCCGCACATTTATCTTCGTGCGAAAGAGGGAGTTTGTTTGGAATTTGTTCCAAATTCCAAAAATTTGACAGTAACTGATCAATTGGGGTCTGTTCAGCTTGTGACTGAACAAAGAGAGAAACAGTATTGGGCTTTATTGAGTGTGTAACTGAGCAATGACAAAAATGAACTGATCGTGCATTAAGTCGAGTACATATATTCTGCACATTTCCCGATAATATCCAACCAAGATAAGTGTTCTGTAGTATGGGAAGGTGATTTTCTAGATTGAAAATACCTTGGGTGAGTAAATGAGGGTATAGATCTGCACCAATTAACATATCTATATCTGATGGGTCAAAAAAGTTCGGATCAGCCAAGGCAATATCGCTAGGAATATTTAAGCCTTTCGGATCTAGGGGGACTTGCGGGAGTTTGCAAGTTATTTTGGGTAAAATGGCGCAAGAAATTTCAAAGTGTTTATGAGGGAGTACATTTGAGTACAGAGTTACATTCACCATATTATTACAACTAGTGCTAAACTGTGTGATTCCTGAAATAGAGAGGGGGTTGTAATATGGGGCATAACCCAAAGTCTTTACTAATTCATCGGTTATAAATGAATTCTGGGATTCACTGTCTAAGAGAGCTTGTGCAATTATTTGATTTCCCTCAGAAGTATAGAGTTTCACACATGCAGTAGCGAGTAAAACATGACAATTTTGTGTAGAATATGCTGACATGTTGGGAGAAGTTTGGGTTTGAGAATTTCCATTCGACTGAGGGTTTTGACTAGATGAACTGGTTTCAGGTATAGAGCGAGATACTTTCTGTGTATTATGTTGATTAGGTCTAGACTCGTGAGAATGTTTGTTCTTGGGGCTATAATTTAAGTGCAGCAGAGTATGGTGTCGCTGGGAACACAGTGCGCAACCTTTAGTCTTACATTGAGTTAGTGAGTGCTTCGATCCTAAACAATTAGAGCAAAGCCTATTTTCTTTCACAAATTGCTTTCTTTCCGCGACAGACAAATTTTTAAATTTATAACAAGTGTAAATTCTGTGATAGGCATCGTTACAATATAAGCAAGACGGATTCTGAGGTACTTGACTTACAACAGATGTATGGAAAGTAGATGCTTTCACTGGTTTTCTCTGCGGAGGTGTATCAGTACTAGCTAGGTTCTCTAATACGGTACACCTTTTTTCAAAAAACTCTATGAACTCTGGAAGAGTTGGCAGTTCATCTACTTTGCGTTCAGTTTCAAATGCCTTGCGGGATCCAAAATCTAATTTTTTACTTAACAAGTAAATAGAGAGAAATTCCCACAATTGTTTGTGTGAATATTTTAAATTTTTATTCGCATTTGTCACAAAGTCCCTGAGTGTCGTAGCATTACATTTATTTATAGAGGGACCTTCAAATAGTGCTATAAAGTGAGCATTAACTGTAGCGATTTTATTTTCATATCGCTTTTGTAACAAACTTAAAGCTATCCTAAAATTATCATCAGTTACAGCTAAATTTTCTACTAATTTTGAGGGTTCAGCAGCCAAACATCCTTTCAAGTACATAAATTTCTGAGCACCTGTTAAATTTACATTATCAGCAATTAATGCCTTAAACAATTGATAAAATGGTGTCCACTCATCCATTTTACCGGTAAAAGTCTTTATATTTATTTTTGGGAGTTGAATAGACATTGGTGATGCAAAAGAGGGCGCAGAGGGAGTTGAAACATTAATAGTGGGGGCGAGTTTATGAATTAATTCCCAAATAATAGCTAAAGTTTGATGATATTTATCCTCTATGTCACCTCTGTCTTCATTATCAGGGCATATGTCTTCGATAAAGTCCTGTGCCTTTGAATAGTCTTCAAATGCAGTTTTGAGTTGTTCTTCTTTAGTCTTTAACAGGTACACACTATTTGCACTGGTTTTATTTTGTTCAGTCCAGTTTTGTACTCTAGTTAAGCTAGCTTTTGCACGAGTGCGTTTATTTTTGTGGGTTTCTAGATCATCCATTTCTGACAATATAAGCAAATACTAAAACTATTTTAACAAAGAGCACGACAAGGAGATAAGCACGTAGGCAAAAGTGTTATGGAGGCGTTAACGATATGAGCTGAAGGCGAGTTTATAAAAAAGATAAATACCGTTCCGCTAATTAAGTTCAATTAACAATTTTTAACAAACTGAAACTTCACGATTCCGGTTCGAAGGACCATTTTTATGGATAGACAACTGTTTTCCTTTTTGTTACCTACCATAAAGAAGGGGAGGTGATTAATCTGGTCACCTCAGTAGTGAACCATCCACAGATCTCTATACTGTAAGAAACTTTATTATTAACGCAAAAAAACGCACGTCTCCATAAACTTAAATTTATTTACAAGAACAGTGTTACTTTGACAAAATTCGGTCTAACTCTAATGTTACCACCTACTTATTTATTACAACACTAATACGCACACGAATCTAATGTGCACACGTTAAAAAAGGGGGTTTATAAGCGTTTGTGCGTTTGAGATAGTTTTTACCACGACACTCTGGTATTAAAGCAAAATTGGGCAGGCTCGCTTACCAATGTTAGTCGTCAGTACCTGAGAAACGTTCAGGCTACTCACTGCATTCCGGTGGCGAAGCGTCAGGGGTATGCTACTCGTTGAGGGTGGTAAATGGTATGCATCGGGGATGGCGAAGTGTCAGGAGTATGCTATGGTTGAGGGTGGCAAATGGTATGCACCGGGGATGACGAAGCGTCAGGAGTATAATACTCGTTGGGGGTGGCAAATGGTATTTGCCGGGGGTCGCTGTCAGTTTGACAGCAAAAATCGTAGTTTTTCTGACACCTTACCGGAACGTGGCCAAAATGTAATTTTTGCAAAGGGGTAGCCGTTTTCCAGCTTGAAGTGTACCCCAAGGGAACAAACGTCTGGGAGATCAACTTTAAAACTGGTAATTAACAACAAGGGATAACTGGGATCATGCCTGACGTTTAGAGGGATTTTTAGCGGGGTTACTTTTTTTGTAATAATGTGGTAACTAGGGAAACCTGTAATTCGGTCTCGCTACCAAAGGTCGCTACATACTAGTTTAATATTGTGAATGGGGTTTTCACAACAATGTTCTACCAATGTATACACAGTTACAGTCTGCGTCTCAATTTGTATACCCCACATTTATCAACAGGAACAGTATCCTTATTATTTAAAAGAGCTTTTTTTAAAGTTAAAATGGGTTTAAAAGTACATAATTAATAAATTTTCTTTACATATTTTTTAAAAATTTTGTTGCTAATGTTGCCTATATAAGAAATTAAATAATATTTTTTATTGCATTGTGAAATATTCATTATAGGAAAATTTTCATTTATTAATTATTAAATAACAAATAGTTTGTGATTCAGTCATTTGTCTGCTGTTTTAGTTTGAATACTGTTACAGCCATTTTATATTGCCATGGATGTAAAGAGGTACTGTGTATATTCCGATGGTAGTTGGTTCCTTAATTATATTAAATACATTTCTATAATTAACTTTTTCTAAAATATATCTGAAAAATCTAATTTTTTTTAATTTTCAATTTTTAAGTCAAATTGAATATTATATTTTGTAACGTTCGGGTGGTTAACAAAATTTTTTTATTCTCATAAATTACTTGTCTAAATACCTATAATGTCATCAACACATCTTTTGTAAAATAAAATATTTCTATAAATATTTGGATTAGTCAATATGTAATTTAATTTATAATTGTCCATATATATATCTGGGCTGCAAATATGAAGCAGTTTTTTTTTGATAAGTTACTATTGTAAAAATGTTAATTTACAATTCATATTTTACTAACCTGAATATTTGTATATAAATTGTTAAGAGGGGCGTTTACCTAGAGCGAATCGGGTCATTTTAAGCACCTACCGTTTTACATTTTACCGGGTTATTCGAAACTTTTTCGAAATGAAATTTCGACATGGTAATGACAAAAGATGTAGCTATAACGTAGAGTTCGAGTTTTTTCTGAATTTGGTACGGTAATGTAAATATTTGTTGTTATATTTTGCTTAAAAGTGCGTATTTTTGGAGAGCTATTTCTCGAAAACTAAGGCACATAAACGAAAAATTTGAACTCCACGTTCTAGCTACATATTTCTTTGTACACTACCAAAAACATGAGCATGATAAATGAGTAAAAACATTCAAAAAATCTAAAACCGCAAACTCTTTCGAACGAGTCCGTCACGAGAGCGGAATGCGAATGCCCATCCCCACCAGGTCCGTCACGTGGTATCCAGTGAACAGTGAGGCTAAGATACAATCCTGTCGGGAATATACAATCTATTCCGATATGACTGGATTTCTAAGATTCTATGTCTAATTACATGTGACAAGTTTAATGTTAAAAGCTCTTTCACATTAATTTACTGTCTGCTGAAGCAATGGGGAGGCGGAAGGAAAATTATTATAAAAGTTCCTCCAGAAATCGTAGTCGACATGCAGTTAGAATGAAATGTTATATAGTTCATATTTACAGAAATAAATGGGTTATTCCATATTTTGAATAACCTGGTATAATATCATAGTAAGTTACTAATATCATACTTACTTTTTTATGCACACCTTACAGTCAGCAATTTTCCGAATATTAGTTTAGCCTGCCTGCTGCTCGTACGATCTTTGCGTGATTTCAACCTATCGGCTACCCTCTTACGTCCCATGTCCCGCTGGTAATACGGGTTGCACAGTTTACATTTCTGCCCGATCGCTCCAAGTAAATGCCCCTCTTAACGTCTAGCGAAAAAATGTTGCATTATGTGGTACATTATTAATTTCAAATTATTAATTAAATTAATCAAATTTTTAATAACAAACTGAAATTGTAAATTAATGACTTACTTTGTGTGGTCCATTTGCCACTACTATAAACGATTTCTGCTGTATGTATAAATGTGGAATTTTGTTTTTCAGGGTAAGAATGGTCCCGATGTCATCGCCAAACTAGAGGATCTCTTGGCAAAGAGCCAGGCTTTGAAACACGGACTGGCGAGGGCGAAACGTGTGAAACTGGTGAGGAGCGAATTGAACAAGGCTAGGAAAGTTTTGGCCAGCACGGACAGCTCGCAGTCAGATGGGGAAGTCGAGAATTCTGATGTGAAAAATGCCTCTTCGCATAGTACAGGTTGGTAAATAAAATCTTCATCGGTGGTTGAGAAACAAAAAACAAGTTTGCAATTTGTGTACATGTAGTAGGTAGTTCCTTTCTACTCCAGATCAATGCTTATATCAAAACAACAACAAAGTCTTTCATTGTGAAAGAAATGATAAAAAATCTGCTGCAAATTGAATCAATACTTCTGCATCCGATTGTCAAAGTGACATTTACGCTTTTATTTCTTATATTATACGATCAATAATGAGGTTTTGAGCATATATTTTTTTATGACAAACGGTTCTCGTGATATTAGCAAAAATTCATAAATTTTTAAAATCAGTTTTTTCTTAATAACTACAAAATTATTTACTTAATAAAAAAATTGCAAGAATGCTTTCGATCAGAAATTTGATTTTCTATGTAATAGCAAAATTTTATAAAAGTAGAACAGGTCCTAAATCCAGTTTTTTGGAATTATTTCGAAAATGTCAAGATTTTGCAAAAATTTTGCTAATATATAACAGTTTGCTGCACCGAAAATTTATGGGAAAAATAATACTCGCAACTGGATTTTTCAGTGAAGTGCATTTTCAAGTCAAAGTTAAACTATTTTAAAACGCCCTGCAAAGGATGTGACGACTTAACTGAAAAACTTTTCAACAGTGTTACTTTGCATTCTTTTGTGGCTGTCAAATCACGGTCACATGTCGGGCGACAGACAAGCTGATTGTAAACACATATGGTTTTGTAAACTTTATCATCTTGTGCCCATGTTGGATTTGTTGTGTTTGTGTTTGATGATACTTAATTAAGAACAACGAACGATTAAACAAAAGAAAACCAAAACAACACATAAAAAACGGTTTACAGATGATTAAGCTCAGCTATCACTGTACTGTTAGTGGTCAGCTGTACACGATGTTGCTGCTTACTTCGATTGTTGTTTATCCCTCTCTTTTTAACACGGTACAACCAGATTGTTCACTTATGACATCACAACTGAATTCTTTAATTTTTATTAATATTTTTTATTAACCGAAAGAAATAAGATACCTGTCAATCTTATTTCAATTGGATCGTTCGGAATGTATAATAAAAAAGAAACGCTGAAATAGCCTATTCTACTAAGAGGAAAAAAAAACTAAAAATTTGCAAAAAGGGTAGTTACCCCACAATTTCACCCCCTTCCTTATATCCTACTTACCCCAAAAACAATAGCTCGCTTTGGCTAGTTGAGATTTATATGTATGCCAAATTTCAAGTTTGTATGTGAAGTCTTTTGAAATTTAAGCATATACACAGGCTGATAGACACAGATAAGAAATTTTTTTGCTCAAATTTTGTTTTTGGAGGTTTTCGAGCATTTTAAAGCAATTGAGTAAATAAAAATTTTTGAAATGTTTTTTCGCGATACCATACTTTCTTTCCGTTGAATGTGGAAGTAAAATGACTTGCAAACATAATTTTTCAGTGATTGTCAATAAATTAATAAAATTATGAAAAAAATAAAATACACCATTTATTATGCTAAAATTAATTGCTTTTGGAAGATTTGGAAACTAAAAAAGCAAAAATCATTAAAAAAATTTGGCAAATGCGCAAAAGGAACTTATAAAGTCCACCTTCATACCCAGGCCAGAGATTTTTACAACCCGTGTAAAAATATAGCTTGTGCACATCTAAGCTCAGTGTAGTTTTGACACACTCTTAAAATAACTGTTACATTGTCGAAACGATTGTCAGAGCTATCTGTTGAAACTGGGGAAAGTAATTTCTTAAATCCCAAAGAGTATACAATTTCATTAGCAATCTGATAAGTTTTGTTTATTCACAGCAATTTTGCATTTGTTTTTTTTTTAATTTAAGGAAGTTCCCCTAGCGGTGTGAATCGCAGAACTGCTGTTCTTTTCACTAAAAAGGCCCAGGCAGCTTTGAAAAAGCCAGCAGATGAAAAAGAAGAAAAAGAAGCTAGTCCAGCTATCACTAAACCGTAAGTAAATAGAATTAGGAGAGTCCATAGTCACTAAAAATACTAACTAAATTATTAATTATTTTCCAAATAAACTGACATCTTTCAAAAATTTCTGATAAGTAATGATCTTTAGATTTGACAATTAGCATTTGTAGTGAATAGTGATGAACAACAAAAGACATTCAGGGCGAAAAAATTCCTATAATTGCCAGGCTGGAAAATGATGTATCATTTGCATTGGTATTTGAATTGAAAAGATCAATTTTTTTTGTGTGCTATAAATATAATGTTTACTTATTATTTATTAGTTGGTGCAATTCACCATTTCAACCATGTGAAAAAACAGGGAAAATTAGAACAAGTATTGAAAATTCTTAGAGCTAAAAAAAAAGATTCATTGGTAAGGCGACGACCATTTTGGACAGTATACTGTGCGTTTCATAAGTGTTGGCCCCGGTGGTGGGGACGTCACTACATGTGATCCCTTTAAACCATTGGCGTGCGCCCACATTTTATCAATTAAAAGTTACATCAAAACACATTATGTCGTATTCAAACATAATGAAATACTAGAATACTTTTTAAAATTGTATTGCTCATTAGACTGACTGACTGATTTGATTTCTTTAATWATACCGTAAAACAGAAATTAAACTCTGCAGTAATAAAATATAACAATATACACTGTTAAAGTAAAAATTGTTGAAATAAATAAACTGTCGCTGAACTGGCCATGGCGTTAGATTGTGTCATATTCTAAAAGGTGCCGAAACAAAATCAATAAAGCGACTAGAACTAGAACGTAACAATTTTACTTTGAGATGAATAGATATAAAGCTAATATTTACAAAGGAAAAAATAACAGAACGCAACCAAATGGGTACACTCACAAACCATGCAGTAATAAAAATCCAAAACAAGAGATCTTTTAAGACAAAAACAAGGGCACATCCTTTCCCGTATGGGATCACTCCGTCATTTTGTTATCATTTGGCAAACTAAGACACCATCCATTTCATTCTCAAAGTCATCGTTTTCAGAAGAGGACAAATCACTGTCTGAATTGTCATTATTACTACCTATAGCTGCCTATAGTGATTATAATCATCTCAACTTGCTTATCGAATAAACCGTCAGTTTTCCAATATTTGTCTGCAACTTTAATAACGTGGCATACAAATGCCTCCTATTTGTGAAGAGAAATTTGGCCAAATGCTCGATGCTTCACAGAAATTAAAATTTGGGTTCCTAAATCTCCGGCATTATTTTCACGAATAAATCATTCAAATAGAAGGAAATAAATATTGTTACATATTATTTTTATTTTTAACGCGCTCTAAAGGAATGTCCCCGTTTCTCTCTCACGAAATAACCGAACTACGCACACGCCACTGGTGACGCTGCAACAGCCGATATCATGCGCGATTGCAGTGGCCCATCCCAAGTTAGTATCACGTTGTCACATCTTTCCAGACCGATGTGCAATATTTGTCCGGGCAAATTAGTTCAGATCATCATCTGGCTATGCGTTACTATGCTGTCTACAGTTTTAGGCGCAAGGAAGCCGCTGTGCTTCGTTAACATGCTGAATTTCATTACATTCCAATTCGGGGCCAGGACTTGAGAAACGCACAGTATGTGGTGACTGGATACATACCTACAATTTACTTAAAACAATTTTTCACCTTTAACACTATTTTCCGTCTCAGAAAAAAGAAAGGCAGACCTCGTCGTCCCGCCGAAACAGCGCCGCCGACCTCTGATGCAAAACCAGCAACCGATTCTGTACCGGACAGCTTCAAGGTGTACCGTGCAGGGCACCAGACCTCGGGTGATGAGAACAGCGACAGTGGCACCAGCTTGTCAACCTGTTACTCGCACGAACTGTCTGAGATAGAGTCTGAGGAGGACTCGGACAGTTTGGAGTCGGGAGCCGTGGCTTCCGGAGCTGAGAACCAAGAAAACGTCACCGACACGATGGAACTGAAGCCCCTGCAGCTGGTGTGGGCCAAGTGTAGGGGTTATCCATGGTATCCGGCGTTGATTATTGATCCTGCCATGCCAAAAGGTAAGTTTCTTTTTTTGTATTTTCGTGGTTTATTTATTTATTTATACATGACCCCAAAGTCAGTACCACAGTACCAGTAACAGGGCGTATCGAAACAAAAAACAATATAATGTGCATTAGCAACAATACTAATTATTAAATACTGAATAACAGGGTATGTTAACAAAATACCACTTTTTTTGGCATACATTACAAATTTCTTAAGGTTGTGACAAAACTTATTATAATTTGTACATTAAAGGACGTTTTTTTAACAAGTTATAATAAACCGTAACACTGCAATATACTGGTGATTTCTGCACTTTATGAGTTCTTACAGATTTTTTGCTATATTCAGTTTTTGATCGAACATTGTAATTGAGTCATTTACATGGAATAGTTGTGTATTGCTTTTAGCATTAAATGTTTTAACTTATATATGTTTACCTTGTTCCATCAATTTTAATTTTTCTATATTTAAGTATTTTTGTCTTTTTATATACTAATTCAGTTGATGTACAAAAGTTAATTTGAAAAAGATATTTTACAACTTTATTCTGGTACCTCTGTAGTTCCTGATCTTACATTAAGATACATACAGATTACATGCACATCCTTGTAGTAAGCTTGAACAATGTCTTGGAAGTCTTCTAGTTTGTTTCACAGACATCTTATAATAAAATACAAAATATTKAATTATTGCATTTAGACGTTTACTATTTTTTATATTTAGTAGATTTTTTCTCCTCAACATTTTTTCTTAAGTAGATCCTACCATTCCAGGTAGGTAGTTTTTTTTTTAATTAACATTCTGTTCTTATCTGTGAGATCGTCACAGAAGTAGATATTGTTACTCTTTCCCTGCAGTCCACATTCATTTACCTTGATTCCTTGAACACGTTTTACTGATTGGATTGCTTTGCTTTCGAATCTCTTGTTCAAAAACCTTGGCGATTATAGGAGCATCCCACTGTTTTCTAACTGTAGAATCTTTGATATCATTTTGTATCAATTTTGATGGATTGAAAAATGTTCTTCAGTATTTCTCTTGTGTTGTCTTTTGTTTTAAAGCTATAGCCAACTTTTGAATAATGTAACTTTCCTTCACTTACACTTGTATAGTGCATGCCAGGAAAGCAGTCGGACTGTAGGAATGTAACATCATCCACAATTTGAACAAAGCAAACCACATGGGTGGGCCGAGCTAATAAATTTATTCGCCTCGATCATTAATACCCCCCAATAATAATGCTGTACTCATAACTCTGCACAAATTCAATGATAGCAAGGATCAGGTTGTTAAAAAAAAATTGAAAATAACCAGCCCAATGGTTTTTCTGCATTCATTGTCCGAAAATATTCACAGTGCCTGCGTGCATATAATTTAATTTGTCAAAGTCAAAGTTTGTCCAGTCTTTAAGGCTAATTACAAACCAATTAAGTAGAAATTTAGATGGCAATGCCATCTGTCAGCATTACACTGACATGATGACAAAGCCACCTGGCTGCCTTAATGGGTACTACTTCCTAAGGCAGCTAGGTGGCGTTGGTATATAGGAAAAACAAGTTCTATGTCGTGCTGTCTGCACTAGACCTAAACTGCACTGATGAGCTATAATAATAGCGAAATAGATCAATCTGCAGTTGGTTGTGTTGCAGACAGTACAGCATAGTCATGCATTTTACAAACGAATTAGTATAATCTGCAACTTTAGTAAAGCCTTTTTGAGTCCCTCATACACTATATACCACTAATTTGTTCAGAAATCCCAATTTATAGCTGAAGTGATATATAGTGATATTTCAAAGGCTATTGATCAGTTTGACCACAATTTGCTTTTGCAAAAGTTGGCACACTATGGTTTTCATTTCTCATTAATTTATCAATATCTCATTACCCATATAACCGTGAGTATTTTCAGTGAATACATTAAATTTTTTAATAGAACACTATAGTGATTTAAATTCTACCTTAAACATAATCTCAAACCGTTTTCACTTTATGTAGAATGTGTTTGGGTCTGCAACAAATTTGAGTATCACTGATGTTAGATATTGATAAAAACAAAGTTTTTGTACGTGTGTTTTTGTATGATCCTTATCTGTACACTGCAGAGAACAGGTTTCAGATACACAGTTTTAGAGAAGACTTGTAAGTAGGAGTGCAGTAAATTCTGTTGCTAAATATCAGCCTTTTATTTGCAATTCCTCTATCTAACAGTGGCGACGAGGAAAATAGTGAAGTTGTGATAGTGTACAAGTTTATATATCACACAGAGGCACGTTACACAAAATTTTATGTGCCATGCCAGAAGACAAAAGTAGTAAAACCCAGTGCATCGGTCTCTTGGGACGTTTGGGTACTTTTGATCATAGTTCATCGGATTTCATCATATTCAGCGAAAGAATTAATCAGTTTTTTGTGGCTAACGATATTGATGAGGATTGTAGGAAGCGTCCCGTTCTATTAAACATGTTATCAGAAGAAACATACATCTTGCTGCGCAATTTATGTGTTCCTAGTTTGCCTGAAAACAAAAGCTACAAGGATTTAACAAAAATTCTGAAGGAGTACTTTACACCAGTAAAATCTGTATTTGCAGAAAGGCTGGTTTTTTACAAGGCAAAAAAGTATAGCACTGAAAACTGAAACTTGTAGTTTCAATGAAACGATGCTTGACACCTTAATGAGGGATATTTTCTTCACTGGATTAGATAATCCAGCAATCATGGACAGACTATTCGAGGAAGATGCGTTAAAGGCAGACGTAAATTTTGCTAAAGTAGTTTCCATTGCGAGGGCCAAGGAATCGGCGATACATGAAAATTCATACAGAAATGGACCACAAGCAAAATCAGAACCAGTTGAAGTATATACATTCTATATTGATCAATTTCCATAATATTGGTTCGAAAAGCTGTGGTAAGAATTATGGCATTTTGAGCAACCGCAATGCAACAATGGCAATTTTTTTTTCAAAACTTCACTTTTATGGTGAAGTGACTTTAAGAACTAACCGTATCAAATCAGCAACTTAGTTGCTTGTAATCGATATAATAGTAATAAATAATATATCATTTACTTGCTACGTAGGTACTAATAATAGACAAAATAGCAATAGTGTCTAAATCCGGTTTCGGGCAATACAAATTACACTTTAAATTTAAATTATATTTACTAGATAGAATCCAAATTGATATCATTTTAAATAATTACTACATTTACATTTTATTGGTGTAATATATCAACTGAAAATCGTGCCATAGAAACCACATATTATGAACCCTTTGTTAAAATATGCGTATAACAATACATAAGTGTAGTTTTATTGTAGATAAAGCTCTAGCTTACAACTGTACTTTTACTGAAGAAATTTTTAAGCTGAAAACAAAGAAATAAGGAACTCGGACATACGTCTCTGATATTTGCAATTCCTCTAACAACTGATTTTGTGGAAATTACTTGCAACTAATAGAAAACTGTTAGGTGGCATAAGCTTCATTTTATTTAAATTCTGTTCTTTTTGGGTAACACTTTTTAATGCACAAATGAAACGTCATTCTTTTATAGAAGTTTCACCTACTACAAGAAAGTTAGATATATTTCCTTGATACGTTTCTTTTATTGTGGAAAGTAAAAAGTGAGTTTTTTTCAGGTTATATGCATCATGGTGTTCCCATACCATCCCCACCACCCGAAGTGTTAGCTCTATCTGGCAACTACACAGAAAAGGTTTATTTAGTTCTATTTTTCGATGTTAAAAGAACATGGCAGTGGCTACCACCAGACAAATTGGAATTATTAGGTATTGATCCTGAGAGAGATGAAGCTAAGGTAATAATTAGAGAACATTTTTTCTTATTTGTATTTAATTTTTTTATTGTATATCAATTAATTAGGTGAATGAACCCAGAAAACCTACAGACCGGAAGGCCGTGAAAAGGGCGTATCAGAACGCCCTTTCGCACCAGTCCGAAATCAACGATCCACCTGCACCAGATGCTATTGCATAACAGTTTTCTTTTTCTCATTAAGTTATTTGCTTTTTTTGTGTTTATACACAAATTACATGAATGTCTAGAATTTTGCAAGGAAATTCAAGTTGGAGTTTCATGATTACTTCTTTACATCAGTTTCTGTTGACTTTGTTGGTATTTTAGCTTTGTAAACGTCTTCGTCGATGAAAATACACTTTTCGAATTAAGTTTGTGTAATTTTTTATTAAATAAAATATTAACTAATATTTCATGTTTTTATTTAAATGGGAGCGTAAAATGCTCTTTATTATGATTTTTAAAAGCCTTAAATTTTAATTATAAAACCACATAATATAGAATTTTTCAGTCTAAAAACTGTTTATTTTCAGTTTAAATGTTAATTTATGTAACAATTGTCTATAAAAATTAACGATTCTATTATATCATCATTAAAAAGTGTCAAATTTGGCATAAAACTTGTTTGGGTTTGATTGATAAATATGTAGATTAAGAAACAATTCATTTAACAAAATAATTAAGGGAATATTACAATATTGTGTTACATTTGGGCATACAAATCATCTCTWGCGTTTTATACAAGTCGTAAATAATATAAATATGTATTCTGGTATCAAGAAGTTGAAATGGGGTAGCCAAGAATTGAATCCGTAATAAGAGTATTTGAAACCGATCTATGGTGCAGCCATCTCTTAACCATCACATTAACTAGGTAACATGTCGATGTCATGGTTATCTGTAGATTGTGAAGGTAGCGCCATCTCTATGTTAAATATTGTAATGTTGGTATTAATATTCCCTATAGGCATTGACTGTGCTGCTATCTTTACGTAATTATTATACCAATAATTAAATTGGTAATAAAAACTTCTGTAATTGGACTAAGCTGACATCTATCAATGTTTATTTGAACTGTGTGTTTACTAAGTTCCCGGGATTGACAGGATTGAAATGGCGGCACCACTGTCGCAGCATTTTGGCAAAAGGTAATTATCCTAACAGTCATTCTTTGATTTAATTATTTTTAATAATAATAATATATAATAAATAATAATTTTTAAGACCAATGTGGGGTCTTTTAGGTGTTCTAAGCAAATTAAAGGTGTTGCCTTAGGTTTGTACAGTTAGTACTTGTATATTTCTTAACAATTGTTAATATCTGCATTGAAATTTTGCGGATTTTCTATTTGTGTTTCCACTGCTGCAAATCTATAAAACTAAGCCTCTATCAAATTCAAATTACCAGTTATGAATATATGTGCAACTAGTATTGTAACTGATACTTTTTCTTCTTTTTGAATGTTGTCGGGCTTAAAGGACTGTAGTCCTCTGATCCATTTAGGCATTTTTAGTCCAATCATCTCTCCTAAATGTAAAGACGAGTTTTACATATTTTCTGTCTTTTTATCAGATTCTATCACAAGAGTATAGTGCTTAGTGTTTAGCACCCTGCACATGCTATTTTACTGCTTGCCTGCACAGTACTGTGTTGATTACTAAGCCACCAATAAAGAGCAATGATCAGACATGTCCAGGAGTGGCTCTAGGCAAGTGCAAGGGGTGCAAAGAACGCAGCCTTCTGTCAAAATGGTGATTTTGCTAATACCTATACCAAACACGCAAAAATTACCTCCGCTACAAAACATGCAAATGAAGTATGTTAAATCAGTATTGAAAGAGAATGTGACACAAAGTGGCATCATTCTTCACAGTTATCGAATCTTATTTTATTATTTTAAGTATCATACTGCGTCCTCTGGATTTATTTTACAATGTATAATGTGTTCATTCCATTTTGAAACTATTAGGATTCATTGTAAGCCTGAAAACACCTTGTTGAAAATACAAATTAATGACATAACATGACTGCAACAGTACAAGGCTGTTTTACTCAGTTTAGAAAATAACTTTAATTTTTATGCAAATTACATCAAATTAACTGCTTAAAGTAGGTACCTGCTATGCATTTAAGGCTATATTTGCTTGCCCTTCGTGCTATTTACAAAATGTGAAAATACTTTATCTTTACCATGACAATATTTGTATTTTGTATTTGTAATTTTCATTGTGTTTACATACATAAAAGTATTTACGTATACCAGAATGAATAAACAAATAAATAACACAAAACATATAGTTGTTACAACAATTTGGTATATATCTAGGTATCCATTTTTATACCACTATCAGTTCTTCAGGAATTGGCGGAAATCGTAAAATGCCTCTCTCATTAGGTATTTATATATTGTTTGTTTTTTAGTAACTTGTTAAAACAAGTAATTGGTCTATAATTTAAAATTTTTGCAATATCTCTAATAAGGTGTAATTCTTATATTTATTTATATACATAGAAACACACATAAAAAAATATACATTAGTACTTACACTCCAATACCTACAAACTACTATAACTGTATGGTAGATTTCATCATTTTTTGTTAAATCTTAAGCCAAAAACAGTTGTCTTACCAATTTTTAACAAGGTTGATGTTAGGCAACAAATTTAGGAGTTGCACAAATTCAATTTGCCAGTGACAATGAACTCTTTAAAACTTCATTTGGAAGCAAGACTTTTTTATAATGACAGATCTGTAGATTTCCAATCTTTGCAATATTTAGAGAAATAAAAGTAAACAGAAAAAATAGCTTTTGTTTTCTTTATAAAACTTACATTTTTATTGATATAGATGTTTAGATTTTTTGCGGGTTCCTTTTAATTATTTCTAGTGTTTATATTTGTAGGTTCTGATTCCTTATTATATTAAATTAGACAAATAAAAATACATTGACAATTATAAAATGAAGAAGTAATTTTTGAAAAAGACCTAAATTAAAGGTGTAAATGCTATATAAATACAATTTTTGTTTAATTAATTACATTTAGGAGTCAGAACCTACAAATATAAACACTAGAAATAGTTAAATACAATAATAATAATATGGTTTAATCTATTATAAAAAAAAGAAATAAGGATATTATATAAAGTAACAAAAATACATGTACAAAACAACATCTGTTTGAATATAATTATAAGTACTTGATGAAAGAATACTTTTATACTTTTTAATATGAATTTTTTTAATAAATTTTCTTTTTCTAAAACAACAATAATAATTATACGAGGGTGAATGCTTTCAGCGTCCATAATATATGATAATATTTTCTCGGAAAGATAGCTGTCTCTTGAAAACACTGACAAAAAGTTATTAGTCTGACATTTTGATTACACCTTGTGTCAGGCAAATTTTGAGGTTCTTCGTCTTTGACAAGGATTACAGGTGTAATCGAAACGTCAGACTAATAAATTTTTGTCAGTGTTTTCAAGAGACAGCGATCTTTCCGAGAAAATATTATCAAACAATAATAATTCTTGTTAAATACAATAACTCCTGTGGGAAGAAAAATAATATTCCTGTGAATATGAAACCTTAATAATTTTTGGAGTGGTCATTAGTTTCCTTTGGTTCATAAAAAAGAAAGTGCCTTTATATCTAACAAATGCACAATATAATAAGAGCTGAATATCCATATAAAAAATGCAGTATGCAGTCGCACATATTGAAAACAATTAGTCATAGAGCGAAACGGACAAACATTTTTTCTTAGTTTAAACCCCCTGTCATTTGTAGAAATAGTATCAATTGAAATTATGTGAGAGCTACTTTGGTAAACTTTTTCTGGAATGATGATGCTTGTTATATCGCTTCTGGTATGAAATCCTCAAATGAGAAAGATAGCCAATTTCAGGTTTTCTTACCAGAATACATGAGTACAGAATACATTTTTGTCAAAAATTTTAATATTTGCTTACGACAGTTTTTCCAGTTTCCACAAACACAAGAACACTGGTGAAATCTATTGATTGGTCTGCGAACTAATATTATTGTACCTGTTAGATACCACTCTAGTTAATTTTGCAGTTGTGAGATCCAAAACTACCAATTTGACAAAAAATAAAGCATTCATTAGATCAAACCTGTTTTATTGATAAATACCAACACAGCGAAATAAATAATACTAACATCTTTACCGTTTCAAACACCACCTCTGCACAACCTTAACAAAATCTTCCGGAGCGACGGCCTGCACGCMAGCCGGATTTTCCAAAATTACAGTACCTTTTATGCCGTTCTCCTGAAAATTCGCCACCTTACAGAATGGCAGCCCATTGCTGGAGGGCAGTTTCTGCGAAATGTCGTCAGCAGKCACCACAAAAACCGTCTGCCCGTTCAGCTTTGGCAGTTCGCTATCCGTTACGGCGCTGCCGGAATTTGTCAACAGTTCGAAGTTGTTTTGCAGCCCAAACAGAGAGCGCACTTCGTTTTTCAGTTGGACGAGGTCGATTTGCTTGCTCGCCGCTTCTAACAAGGCCAGACCTCTGGTAGAGCCATTGCAGTAGTGGGGTTGAAGATTGACGAGCTCGAGATTGACCCATCGTGTTTGAGGCACGATGATTTCACTGAATTTCGTCAGGGCCAGATAGAGTTTGTTGTTCTTCAGCTGTTGGGTCTCTTCGATTATTAGATGATCGGAAGATGACCTCATTGGAGATGGCTGCGGATAAAATAGAAGATGGTAAAATGAAGGCAAAGAAACAAAACCATACTTCTTGCAAACGAAGATTAATACTTTTGGTATTTTTAGTATTTATTTCCCAGAAAGAAAAATGTAAAAAAAAATATCCTATACATAAGTAGATAACTATCTGTATGTAGGTCTGGAACAATATTTAACCTAAAAACTACAATTGGGTATTTGCCATATATTTATATTTTATTAAATTGCATATTAGCATCTAATCCACAAAACAGCTGTGACAGCTTATAAATTCGAAAAAATGGATCGTAAGGTGTATTTTTAATATTAAAAATGTGAATATTTAAAGGGTCCGCCAAAATGCGAACATATTGGCCGTGACGTCAGGTGTCATGTAAATGGCCGCTTGTTTACATCTGGGGTCAGCGCGTCAATTTATCAGTTTATTGTTTGCGTTAATTTTGTGACAAGTGGATTAAAATACGCCAAGAAAAAGTGAAATGCCTTCTGAAGGCATGTTCATTGTTATGGAATTTGTGCACAGCGACGAGCGGCTCAACGCGGCGGACATGAGGAACGTAAAAACAACAGCATAAGTGAACTCTTTATAAAATTAACGTAACATTGATAATTTGATCACAGTGGGTTGTTGGAAACATTCTATTTGTGAACATAAAAATGTAAGAATCAAAAATGTACCCTAAACTTGACATTTATTTTAGAGGTCAGTATAAATATAAATTGCCATTTATTTTCAGGGCTCTTGCGGCTCGTTTTCAGTCTGGCTAACAGTCGAATATATGGGGAACAACGTCGTTCTTTATTTCCCTCTATCAACTTAAAACGCATATAATTTTTCATATCCTCTTCAAGCTATAACAAAATGAAAGCTGAATGGTAAACACTTATAACCCCAAAAAGAATAATAAAACACAGTAAGAATTAAGGTAATCTTCATAACAGAAAAACAAACTTTGCGATTTCGGCATATCACGTCTAGGGGCCTTAAACAACTTTTTCATACCTTGATAACCTCGAGGAACGGTTACAAAAATTTTGTTAGCTGTACTGACTGAAGTACTTTTATAACCATGTACAAAACAACACTTGTTTTGTTTTCCATATATAATAGATGCTTGTAAAACTACACAAATCCCTTTCTGGTGCAACCTCTTACACCGTCCTTTCAATAAACACCACACAAAAGCTTTTCCAATACAAGAATGATACTATGCCATTAAAAAGCACGCTCCTCGGTAATGTTTACATGACACTCGACGTCACGAGTTGAATAACCTTGAATAGAAGCATTTTGGCAGTGACTCCTAAGATTCAAATTTCAGACCTGAAATTCTCTACCTACAAATATTTTTTTGTTTTTCTTACACAGCATGCGATATATATGCACTTCAAGATTCATTTTATGTAATTTTCAAAAAAATTGATACTACCCAATTATTGAGCTTTTTAGAACACGTGACTTTCAAAGTGGCTGCCAGGGGGCACCTGTCAAGACGATGCAGCTTCTAATGCGCTGTCATAGAAACCTCATTACTTAATGCAAACGTCAGTCACCAGAGCTGGGACACTTGATTTAATTCAAATTGTTCAATCTTTCGCATAGATTCGGATCATTCAAGTCGTTCAAGGATCATTACCGAGAACGAGTTATTGAGTTGTTAGACCTGCTTAAAAGCATCTGACACCTGCAATATGTGTCCAGTAACAGTAGCCAACCAGCCAACCGTCCACCATGACCGACACACAAACGACAGTGAGTCATTAGCTGAGAGCCGAATGAAACGAATCAAGGCATGGGTCGTTCAATTTTAACGACTTGGTCATGAATGTCCCAGCTCTATCAGCCACGCGTCCGTTTTTATGGTTTAGTAGGCGCGTCCCATGCACGTATTGGGTGCCCCATGGAAGCCATGTTGGATGACGTAATCTTATTAGGCTTTATTTAAAAAGTTTATCATGTTCGAAGAGGTTAATATTGCAATCTTCCATCACCCAGTGATTTTTAACATTTCTTTTGTTTTGTAATAACTTTAGTCTTGACTTTTAATTTTTTTTAACAATAATAGGATTATACATTGAAGAATGGATATATTTATTGATGAAGGCAAGTTAAATTTGAAGAGTTGTGCATTCTAAACAATTGATATTGCAGTTGTTTTATGACTCAGTATGGTGTATAAATGACCATATCTTATAATAACATTGTGTACTGTGAAGGAGGGTTGCAACAAATGGAAAAGATATTTAGGTTGATTAGAATTCAATATTTTTTTAATACAGAGCTGGCAATCAATAATTGAAAAAATAATAAATTTTCAATATAAATAAAAAACCTGTGTTACATGTGATCGCAAGTGGAGAGAGAAAGAAAAAAGTAAGTAGACATTCCGTAATTTTGGCAGGTTATTTTTGAAATTAGTAGATAGATATGGATAGTTATACACTTAAATAATAGTTGTTAACTGCGTTCAAAATTATAGCCTGACACAACTGCTACATTAAATGAGAGCCCTAAATTCTTTGCACAAACACTCAGATTTATCACAGAGTGATTTAAAATAAAGTTATTAATTATTCTTAGTGTATTTATTTGTAGGTTCTGGCTCCTGTTTTTATTAAATTAATATGACGTTTCGACTTATAATTTAGATCATTACCGAATATTTTTATTTTATAGAGTGACAAATTAGTATGAAATTAATATGACATTTACAATTTTGATAGTAATATAAAATGTACCTTTGAGTTTGTTCCTTTGCTATTATTGTGTACATAGGTGGATGGTAAATGTGATGGTGAGAGTGTGTGTTTGAATGATAGTATTGTATGTATTACTTAGTCCTTGTATGTCAGTCCTGTCGTTTACACATGTGTTTAGGTTTTTTTGTATATGTATCGTTTCCAAAAATTGTCTTTTACGTTTATGTTGTAATTTTAGTATTATCAAAGTCAAAAGTGTGGTCAGTTTGTTCTTCATGTTTTTTTAAAGCTGTGCAGTTGTTATTATTTTTATGTTGTTGTAGTCCGTTTGTCCTATATATTGTTTGTTACATTGTTTACATTTTACACTGTATATTGTGTGTTCTTGTTTCTTTTGGTGTTTTTGTTTTTAACGGTGTGTAGAATTGTTTAGTCGTGTTAATTGGTTTATATGTAATTTGGAAATTATGTGGTTTTAGTAGGTTTTTTATTTTTTGAGTAAGGGGTGGCATATATGGTAATGTTAAGTATGTTATGTTTGTGTTTTTTCTTGTTTTTCGTATTGAATACTATTGTATAGTTTTTCTGTTTGTTGTTTTATAGAGTTATGTATTAATTTAGTAGGGTAGTTGTTATTTTTTAGTATTTTAGTAATAGTGAGTAAAGTTTCAATTCTAAGTTCTGGACTAGTTAATTTTATTATTCGTCGTATAGTATTGTTTAGGATAGCTATTTTTTGTCCATAGGGGTGGTTAGAGTGGTCGAAACGTCATATTAATAGATAAAAGTGTCTTTAATTTACTAAAAACAGAACCTACAAATAAATCTTATGCAAAAATAGTTAAATGTAAACTTACATACAAATAAATATAAATATTATACTTTTATGCAGATTCATATTTTGCAATAAAAAAATTATTGGCAAGGACCCCTTTCTGAATAATAACAGAGTACTAAAACTGTATAATATTTTTGCTTCAACGGAAATAATAATAATAAAAACTAACCTTAAAGCTCGCCTTGATAGTACCTTCGATGAACCCGGTAAACTCCTTCGCCACCCTCTCCAAATCACCGTCAGCTTCATAGAACACTTTAATATCGTCCGTCGGCACCAGATGGGCCTTCTTCCTCAACTTCTGCACCCTGTTGATAATTTCCCTCGCCGTTCCCTCGTCCTGCATTGAACTGTCAGGCGTAACGTCCAACAGGACCACGACATCATTGTCGCTGTGCACTTCGTACTGGCCTGTAGACAAGCTGTCCGCTTTGAATATAAGTCTGATCTCCGAAAGATCGACGCGATGGCCTGCAATGTTCCCGTAGCCCTGCTTCACTATGGTGTTTATTTCAGCGTCCGATAAGGATTTGATGGCCTGCGTTACCGCCTTGAAGTCTTGCTTGAGGCGGAGTCCCAAGACTTTGTGGTCTGGTTCGGCACGTAATGTGATTCCTGTAAAACAGATGCATTTTATGTAATGAACTGTTCTAATGTTGTACTGTGACACGAATAAATGAACCTACATGTATTCTTTTTCTTAACTTTCTACAGGGTTGGCCGTATCTCATATACTAGTAGTCTTACAGCTTTCAGGGAACAAATTACTTAAATAAAGTGGCCAAGAAAAATTGCTGGAAATTACTTTTAAGTTTGTAGAATCACTACTAGAGGGTGCTACAGTATCTCCAATTCGCGAAAAATCATAATTAATATTATAGGCTTCTCTAAACTAAATGATATCATTTTTGTACCAAATATATATTTTTTAAAGTCGGATAAAGAAAAGGGGCGGGTAAATAGGAAATCGTTAATACCTCTGGCTTGGTTCAACCAATTCAAATGGACAAGGTATTATTTCCACAAAGTTTTATACTTTTATGAAATGCAATATTACATGTTAACATGTAGTTTGTACACTGACCGAGAAGGAGCGTTTTGGATTTTTTGGATACATTACGATGACAATGACGGTACCCTCTTTATACATGAACACTAGTTCTACCTGACTATCAATTTTTTTCACAATTTTTAAATAAAACGATATGAGACTTTTCACATAATTAAAAGGAAATTTAAATAAATATTAAACTGGTTAATACCACACTTTACACTACAGACAATTTTACAATGGCTCAATGAACACAACTTTCAACTATCGTTAAATAAATGTGAAAAAATATGGTTTTCAAAAGAGACTATTACTATTGATACTAGTGGAAGACTATACAATTCCATATAGGAATTAAGTAAAATATCTGATAGTAAAATTTACCAGACATATTAAATGGCATACCCACATCAAGGATATTTGTAACAAAGCAGAAAAAGGTATAAATATAATAAATTCACTTTGTGGTATATGGTGGATGGCGAACCCTCTAACATAACGTCTTTCAGTCTTTCAGATCCAATACAAAGGTTTAAGATGCAAATTGGACACAGGGCAGTACAAAGCATTAACTGGTTGCATAAAATCAATACCATTATTATTAGCTGATGGGATTCAGACACCACTCAAGTTAAGAATGCTACATTCTTTAGGAAACTGCTGTTATACTCAACGTTATTGGATTTAAGAGGAACCACCGCAGCTGCATTAAATGGATGTAGTATATACATTGAATCCCATAACATAAATATCTATAAGTAAAAAGTTCCTATCATGTGTTAATATATGTACATATAGCCGAAGCAGTGGCAATTCACAGACCCATATAAATATGTTTAAAAAATAATTTTAAAAAGAATACCAATGTTTTCTGTTTTTGCCATTGCTTCAGCAACAATTACACAAAACTTGATTAATCATGATATGGATTATATCAGGTTTGGTATCCAAAAACTTTATCCACAGGACTAGATATACCAGATTTTAATTCATCCTAGTATGGGATCCCAGCTCATACATATATACAGGAAATGAAAAAGCTAGCTAACTTTGGAAAACTGATGAAGAAGAGAAAGAGAAAATGCTCATAAATAAGTACATTTTATGGAGACAGACATACAAAAAACGCTTCCTAATAGCCCATGGTACATCATTCCCATTTTTGGACTGCAGACACATAACAATGAACACTAGAATAAAGACAAGCCATTGACTAACCAAAGCACATTTACACAAAATAGGAATGGAAGAAAACTCATATCTTACGTGTGGACAATATAAATATAATAGATCACATCTTTTTGCAATGCCCAATTAACCAAATATAAGTATTTGGTGTTAATAATAAGTTCGGTTCGTTTCGAATTCCCCTAGCCTTGAGTATGAAAACTTTTTTAAAGTCAATTAATATAGACACAATCATCATAATTTGTAACTTTCTTAAAATAATAAAAAAGAGCACTAACTTTACAAATCCTTGAATAGAATTTGTCACCTGTAAGATATATGTATAATTTTAGTGGTGAATCAAGCGAAGCTGAAAATTTTTCATATAGCGCCTGATTCACCACTAAAATTATACATATATCTTTACAAATCCTGTTCTTTCTTTTCTCCGGGTGCTTCAATCCAAGGCAACTTTTCAGAGTGTGAATGTTCTGTTGTTCCCTAATATAAAAAGAGTTTACTACTGTATTTGTACTATCTGTCCTTACTAATTGTTTTAGCAATATAGTACTACAGTAAAGTAACCACAGAAAGAAGAAACAAAAATAATGTTTGAGCAATTCATAAATGGAAAGAAGTAAAAAAACGCTTACCATAGACACTTTTATCAGTGGTAACCGTCAGCTTTCTAACATTCAACTCCGACAGCACATATTTCTCCAACGATCTGACGTCTTCGATGTACTGCGGATCCTGGTGAACCACAACAACCTCGGGTAAGGGATACTTAATCGGAACCGTCTTCCTATCTCGAATGACCCTTCCCAGCTCTATAACACTCTGCATATGTGCGACAGACCTTTCAATCGGAACATCGATCCATTTGTGGTTAGGCTGCGGCAGCATTAGATAATGGACACTTTCAGCATCTGCTTCCGTTAATTTTTTGAGGTACTGATACATTGTTTCGGCTAGGAAAGGTGCGAATGGTGACATCATCTTGACAACGTTGAAGAGGATGTTGTATAAGGTTAAGAGAGCTTGCTTGCAGTCGGACTGACCCTCTTCTCCCTTTAGACGTTTTCTGTTCATTCTTACATACCTGTTAGAAAATAATAGTAGGTAGATCAAAGTGAAACAAGATTAGATTTGGAAATCCTTTTGGACAGTAGTTGTAAAAAATAATATAGACCGAGCAAAATAATTCATTTTAAAGAAAAAAAAAGATTAAGTATTATCTAAACATCTACATGTGAAAATGATAAAGGGGAATATAATAAATTAAAAAAAAACAAAAACATAAGCAGGGGTGTGAAGGATTAATTTGGGAGGGTTAAAAAGGTGTCACAAACGGATTCTTGTGATTTTCAGTGAAAGCTGATGTCAAAACAAATTGTATCCAAAACAAAAGTTGTAGATAATAAAAAACACCGTAAAAATCAACAACTTTTGTCTCGATACTTTTTAATATAACCTTAAAAATTTTTAGAAAATTTAAAACATCGACTATTTCTTTTCTCTTTTTCTATTTTTAATTTCTGAGAAAATATTCAAATCTTAATGAAACATGGTGAAGGTATAACTTTCTGTGGCGGAAATAACCACAATTGTTACAGCTTGAAAAAATCAAGGCGTTTCCAAGATACCCATGTTCTTCCGTTCAAAATATTTTTTCCTCAAAAACTAAATGAAGACCTTGGTGCAAAAACTGGCCAACTCCACTTTGGGACGAAAATGACTTTTTGTAAGTGTTATGTATTTTCAGCTATCCCCAACTGTTTTATGCAAAAATTAAGACAATTCGAAGTATACCAATAGCATATTTAGAAACAAAAATTTGTGTTAAACTGATAATAACTTAGTACTTGGTCAGTTTTTACACAAAGCTGTACAATTCTAATACAAAAAATTATCATTAGAGTTCTGCAGTTGCTAATTTTTTTCGCTTTGACATATACCTTTTGAAAAATGAAAAAACATATAGTCACAGTTTAAGAGGGGCATTTACTTGGAGCGATCGGGCAGAAATGTAGACTATGCAAACCCGTATTACCAGCGGGACATGGGACGTAAGAAGGTAGCCGATGGGTTGAAATCACGCAAAGATCATACGAGCAACAGACGGGCTAAACTAATATTTGGAAAATTGCTGACTGTAGTGCGTGCATAAAAAAGTAAGCATGATATTAGTAACTTACTATGATATACCAGGTTATTCAAAATATGGAATAACCCATTTATTTCTGTAAATATTAACTATATAACATTTCATTCTAACTGCATCTCGACTATGATTTCTGGAGGAACTTTTATAATAATTTTCCTTCCACCTCCCCATTGCTTTGGCAGACAGTAAATTAATGTGAAAGAGCTTTTAACATTAAACTTGTCACATGTATTTAAACATACAATCATAGAAATCCAGTCATATCGGAATAGATCGTATACCGCTCGATCATTCCCGATAGGTTTGTATCTTACCATGCGACGGACCTGCTGGAAATGGGCATTCGCATTCCGCTCTCGTGATGGACTCGTGAGAAAGGGTTTGCGGTTTTAGTTTTTTTGAATGTTTTTACTCATTGATCGTGCTCATGTTATTGGTGGTGTACAAAGAAATATGTAGCTACAACGTGGTGTTCGAATTTTTCGTTTATGTGCCTTAGTTTTCGAGAAATAGCTCGCCAAAAATACGCATTTTTAAGCAAAATATAACAACAAATATTTACATTACCGTACCAAATTCAGAAAAAAGTCGAACTCTACGTTGTAGCTACATCTTTTGTCATTGCCATGTCGAAATTTCACTTCGAAAAAGTTTCGAATAACTCAGTAAAATGTAAAACGTTAAGTGCTTAAAATGACCCGCTTCGCTCTTAAGAACATGCTCAAAAATGCAAAAGAAACAAAAAATGACTTGCATCCCTTAATTTTTCAATGATCGTCAATAAATTGGTAAAATTATTAAAAGAAATTAAAAACTGATTACACCATCTAATTCTAAAGAAGAAAATATAAAGAAACTGTTTTTTAGTGTTTAATCCGAAACTCTTCTTTTTGATAGTATTGCTACATATATATTTAACTGAAGCATGTTATATGGATTTTTTTTTAATAAAAATATATTACATTCTAATTTTTCTCCAAAAAATAATATATTGTATAAACAACTTAATAATTCTACACCATCTTGATGTCTTTGGCAAGATTTGCAATTTATTTAGTATTGTTCAATAATTCGAAAATACTGAAGCTTGCTTTACAGACGTGCCAATTTTGCCAGAAGCTGTCAAGGACGGTCATGTAATGGTTCGATTAATTGTTCGAACTTTGAATATCAAATACAGAATTTGGCAGAGACCGATACTTGCCGATACTTGTTGTATATACACATAGTCTATATATGTTTAAAAAAATTTATTGAAAGAAAAATCTGAATATAAAATGTTTTTATTTAAAAAAAGCTCTATTTAAATGTTTAAAGCAGTACTATCCAAAAAATAAAGATTCTGATTAAGCAATGAAAAACAATTTTCTTAGAATTTTTTGCCACAGAATTGAATGGTGTAAGCAGAACTCTGCATGATAATTATTTTGTAGTAGAATTAGTGGAAACGCCTTAATTTACTTTAATCTGTGGTTACTTTAGGCACAGAAAGGTATATTTCCACCAAGTGGATTATTTTTGTAGAAATAAAAAACAGAAAACAAGAAAAAAGTCAATTTTTTACATTTCTTAAAAAAATTTAAGGTTATATTAAGAGGTAACTAGAAAGAAATTGTTGACTTTTTCGTAGCTGCAACTTTTTTCTATTGGATAGTTTTTCTTTTGAGATCAATTTTCGTGCAAATTTTTGATGCCTTTTCAAGATATTTGGACAACGCTTCTTTTTCTCTCTAAATGCAAGTTGGTTGGACTAAAAAAATAGAGAAAATAAATAGCTAAGTAAAAGGGAAATTTCTGACTGTGAAATAAGAATACAGGATAAAGAAAAAATTAAATAATACAATACCTACCAATTGGTAAGATAGTCGATGTATTTGGTGAGACGAGGGACGACGGTGTACAAGTGATACAGTGCCATCTCTTTACGGACATATTCAAGCAAAGACTGAGTGAAGGATAGTATCCAACGATCCATTATGTTCATGCTGCCCACTTCTTTTTCCAAATAGACGAACGGTTCCGAATATTCCTGAACATAACATTCGACACTCTGCATTAGGAAGCGGAACGCATTGTACCACGGCAACAGGACGTCTTTTATCACATCTCGAACGCCCTCCTCTTTGAATCGGAGATTTTCTGCACGAACGACGGGCGAACTGATCAGATACAATCGTAAAGCATCCGCGCCATACTTAGACACAACCTCCAACGGGTCGGGATAGTTTTTCTTCCGTTTCGACATCTTCTGTCCATCACTGGCTAACACAAGACCATTAGCAATCAAAWTCTTGAACGGGGGTTTTCCGAATAAAGCCGTGGAGATCACCATCAACGTATAAAACCACCCGCGAGTCTGATCGATGCCCTCTGCTATAAAATCTGCGGGAAAACACTCCTCGAACTCTTTGACGTTCTCGAACGGAAAATGTTGCTGCGCGTACGGCATCGAACCGCTCTCGAACCAGCAATCGAACACTTCGTTCACACGTTTCAACGGGGGATTGCCGGGAACGCGAGAGGGAATCTCCAGGTGGTCGATGCTCTCGCGATGCAAATCCGTCACTTTCGACTGTGTTAATTCTTCCAGTTCTGCGATGCTACCGACGCAAATGTACTCGCTGCCGTTCGTCCAGATCGGTATCGGGGTGCCCCAGTAGCGGTTGCGGCTGACGGCCCAGTCGCGGGCCTCGTTCAACCAGTTGGCGAAGCGTTTGTCCTTGACAAAGTCCGGCACCCAGTAAGTTTGGGTGTTGGACTTGAGCAGTTGCGCCGTCATGTGTTCGACGCGGATGAACCAAGACGGGACGGCACGGTAGATAAGGGGAGTGTCGGAGCGCCAACAGAAGGGATAGCTGTGCTTTATCTGAAAAAGAAAGCAAGATTTGATGACTGTTTAAAATCTTGAAAATGCTTGTAGAAAACAGATTTATCAGATTTATTATACACAATTGTCATTCAAACAAAAATGTGGGAAAACAACTATTAATTAATCCAATAAAAGCTGAACAGATTTATAAGCCACACAACTTAACTATATCTCTTATTACAACGATCAATATATGAAGTTACTTTCACTGCGAAATGTCACATTAAGTATCATTTTAATTCACAGAATCGATTTGAAGAAAATATCGGTTATAATCAGTGTTGTTATATGTAGGGAATATTTCTCAAAATATGGACATAGGAAAGGATTTTTATGAATTCATTTTGACCTAAAATATTTTTCAAAATCACAGGTGCTTTTCATATTTATTATTGGCAAAAAAAATTATATAACTTTAGGGGGATATTCCAGAAAACGTGAATAAAATAAAAAAAAACATAAAAAGATTTTAAAAATTTATCAAACAGGTGTTTCAGAGCTACACTATACTGAGTCCAAAATATTGCGTTACGCATGGCTGACAGAATAAATATACAAAATGTGTGTGATAAATATAAATAATATTATAAACGTTGTGGAGACATTGAGTAAGTATAATTTAAGAATATTTTGAAGAGGAAGAAATATCTAATTTACAAGATTTAACCATAGGATATTTTTGGTTGAATATACCAAAAGTAAAAGATGTTTCCAACATGAATATTTTTCAAAATATGTCAAAACTAATGCAAACTGTACTGTCTTTACTAGAGTCTCAGGGCGTGAAAAGAATTTTCTTTTTGATTAGTGATATAAAAACATTAAAAGAAGTAAGTAGAAAAACTTTTAGCTTTTTAATTACAATAAAATTATAAGTGAAAATCACAAATACACATACACACAATTTTCTTAATACTGATTATCTACATGATGAAATTATTTAAGACAATTTTATACGTCAAAGAGTCTGCTGACGATGATGTAACAACCTCAGAATCAGACTGAAAAAAAGTAGGGGAGAAACAGTCAGTAGGGATTTTTGGACTACCGCATAGGGCCACTGCTTTTAAATGTTCTGGTAACACTGCTTATATTGAAGTGCTTGCACTAAATTTAAAAAATAATGGTGAAATAYCAGTCAGTAAGGACACRTGCAGGATACACGTTTGCATGTGCGGCWTCAGATAGTTGGAAAACAAATTACCATGTCAAAGCGTAAATCAATTCCTGTTGATGAAACAATTGCTATAACTGCAAGGCGGCTGTTCTGAACTTTCTGAGAAATAATAGTTCTTAGGAGAGAAATAATATTTCACGTTCTCTTGCAATTATGCTTTCCTTGACTTGGGATGAATAGCAAGTCGCACAGGAAATTAACAGACAATGTTGCCAATGTTAATCAGATCCTTCATGCCTGTTGGTGGTTATCCTTAATGAATCTAATCAATCTAAAGTGCAGGGTATGCAAAATTCTTTTGTCTCAAGGATTTACATGAAGGAATTCTCAGATATAACGCCATCCACATGAATTAGTTCTTGGACAACTATTTTAGTGATTTTTTTAACTGTAAGAATGATGTACCATATCAATGAACAATTAAGAAGGTTAAAAAAATGTTAAAGAATGGGTTTGATGATGTCTTACGAAAAATTTCTTTAAGAACTAAATTATTCTCTTGTATTAATTCTTCACTTATGATTGTAGAGATGTGTATGTCTTATTTTTTTTGGAAGCTGGGCTCCATATTTTCATAACACAATTATCCAGCAATGTACTTTCTTTATCTCTGAATTTAATTTAATGAACGGTAAACACAACATAAATTAAAAACACAAAACAACCCAACAATAGATGTAGGAATAATCTGTTTTTTAAATAATTCAAAAAAGTAGTCAATTCAAACTATTAGGAATAAAACATTGAGTGATAGCAAACTTTTATTTCCCATTTGATAATGAAAAAATATTTGTATGATTCCATTTCAAAAAAATTAAGTTACATGTGTTTAAAATTTAAATCGTCAAAAATTTTTTTTTAGAAAAAACATGCAGTTTTTTACTTAAAGAAGTAGAATTGTTTATACCCTTTATAAAAGCGAATATAGAATAGTTTGATGAATCTTCAATGATTATGGAAGAATATATATGCTACCATAAGTTACATTAGCATATTTTTTTTACCTGATTTTCAGAACAATAGGGTCGTCCCGCACATTAAAATTTGATAGTTTTAACCTATGCCTTTTATTGCTTACCTCATGAATACTAGTGCTACACATCTATTTTGCTTTTAGATTAATTCAACTCATAACAAACGGCAGTAGAAAAATTAACCTATTTCAAACATTTTCTTAAAGTCGCCAACAAGTACCACAAAAGGTTCCTAATTTCCGTCATGCGCACTGTTACAGCTTCCTAGGTAACAAGGTGCTCACTGTTATCAGTTTTATAAATAGCCAGAGAAATACAATAATGCAATGGGAGTGAGAGAGAGGGGCGAAGGTATAACAGTCAACGTCAATATTATAATGTAAACATAGTAATAACCTGAACTGTTTATCAAAACACTTCTTAACGTAAGCCATTCATACATTTAAAAAAACCAACAGATTACCCAAATACTTCGACAACATCTTGCTCCACCCCTTAATCTGACAAATACGAAACTCGAAAGTTTGACCAAACTATGTAAACAAAAACGCGTGGCTAGAGTTAGGTTAGGGTTATTACGTTGCACATGGGACACATGTAGCACGTGCAAACGTGCGATGTTGTCGGTGGTACTTTACCGTTTTCTTCCTAACGACGGCCAGAAACAGTCCTGACAGTTTCAAAATTTATCATATCGTTCTCATATGTAAGTATACAAACTTTACACATTATCAGGCATCAAGCGTCGTTTAATTCCTCATAATAAAAACATTGGTTCAAAAGCAGGTTCGATGGTTAATGTGATTTCGTGTTTCAACAAAAGGCCAGTGAATGTGCTTATTATATTGAACTGTTCATTATGGAATAAACTGACTGAAGGATGATTTAAGTTATTTTGACAAATACGCCTTAAGTTGAGGTATCAATGTCACAATGCCAGTTTACGAGTACATTCCTCACGGTATCGTGAAAATTTGCCCACATTGGCAACGCGACGTAGCTCGAAAAAAAATGTAAACAAATATTACTTGCAATGCCGCTAGCTGGCTATTATTGGTGTTTCTAGCTTTCGTCATCTTGACAACCTTTTACGTCATCTCCATGATGGAATATCAAGGCATTTGAAACAGATATTAAAAATTCATACTTTCACATTTTTTCTCGGCAAACAAGAAACAGAAAAAATCGCAAAAAAATGTCTGTGCTTCAATTTTTATGTACATTTTAAATATAAAATAAAAAAAAAAATTGTGGGACGACCCCATTGCAAGAACTTCCCCGTAGTTCTAAAAACTCATAAATATTGTAACTACATATTTCTTGAAAATTCCATCCATGAATCTCATTAGCAAGTTACTACTTTATTAGATATATGTGATAAGTACACATTATTAAAAATTATCACAAAATCTTTTTTAATAAATTTAATGATATTACACACTGACCTGCGAGTGTTGCACCAAAAGTCCCTTATTCTTCAGCACCGCGATGATGTTCTTATCGGCATCTTTGATGTACTGCCCTTCGAAATCGATAACGGGCTTTACGAATCTCCCGCACGCGTCCAACGGACAAATGGGCTCCATATCCTTCGTGATGATGCCGTTGGCCAAGCAAACCCTGTAATCGTCCTCCCCAAAGTAAGCCGCCTGATGTACGATTCCCGTACCGGAATCGGACGTCACGTAATCATCGAGCAACACCCTGAACGCCCCTCGCTGCCTCATGTACTTGAAATAATCGAAGATCGGCTCGTACTCGACGTCTTTCAGCTTCGCGCCGGGAAAAGTTTCCAGGATTTGATAGTCGTCGCTGCGGAACACCGTCTCGATGCGACCCGTCTGCATCACGTACACTTTCGAGGTGCTCACTTGGTTCACTCGTGAATATTCCAAGGTTGGGTTCACGCAAGCCGCAAGATTAGAAGGTAGGGTCCACGGAGTGGTCGTCCAGACCAGGAGAGATGCGTTATCTTTGTCGTTTATTATCGGTAAGGCGACAGTCACAGCTGGGTCCACTACATCTTTGTAGTTTTGGCCAGATTCGAAATTTGACAGGGGCGTGTTACATGCCACGGAGTAAGGCATCACTTTGTTGCCTTGGTAGACCAGTCCCTTTAGGTACAGCTGTTTGAACAGCCACCACACCGATTCCATGAACCATGGGTAGAGTGTTTTGTAATCGTTTTTAAAATCTGCAAGAACGGAGTGAAGTACAGAAGATTTGATCAAAATAGGTAAACAAAATCCAACAAAATAATTGAATTTTGTGTTTGCACCTTCACGATTACAACCTAATGATATTAATTCAATCAATTTTTCTTATTTTACTTCAAAATAAAAAAGAACAAAATAAAGCGTGATCGGTAAAGTTGGATGACCCGTTTATATATTTTATATAAATATATATATAAATATATATATATTTATATTGAGGTATGAATGAAGGGGAAATATGAACTACAAGAAGATTACTGGACGTCTTCGAAAGAAAACAACACAAMTACTATGCGCTTCCATAAAGAATATCTTCAAATTTAATCCACTGAAGTCTGAACGTATGGCTGCCGCTAAATTGAATATATCCCAGTCGTATTTACATGAACTCAAAGTTCACAAATTAAGGATTAAAGCAAAGAAATGTAAGATTGTTCCTCACTACACTGCTGCCCAAAAATTGAGAGCAAAAATAGCGTGTCGAAAAATTGTATAAAAACGAGCAACCAAGAAATCCGGGAAAACTATCGTTATAGATGATGAAACCTATATCGCCTGTGACCCTAATGACATCCCAGGTACAAAATTCTATCATTGTAGTAATGAAAACGAAATACCGCTTGAAATGAAGATTAAGCCTAAGAATAAATTTTTCAAGAAGCTTTTACTATGGCAAGCAATTGATGAATGTGGGAATGTCTCGGAACCTTTCATTTTTCAGGGTACTATGAATAAAGACGTTTATTTAAGGGAATGTATTAAGAAGCGACTACTTCCCTTTATTGCTGGAAAGGACGTGCTTTTCTGGCCAGACTTAGCAACATGCCACTATGCCACTCAAAACGTAGAATTTCTAAAAAGTAAAAATATCGATGTTCCCCAGGCAAGGCCCGTGGAAAAATGAGTGGTGCGGCGTTGATGAAAGAGGTTCGCAAGAAGCTTCGTTTGATTGGAATGAACGGTATGTATGGGCCACTAAACATTATTAATTAGTTAATAATACTTGTTATTGAAACAGTATGTAGGTTTAATTCAAATGTTTTTACTGGTTTGCAAAAATAAAATTATTAAAAGGAGTCATCTGACTTTACGGATCATATTTTAGAAAAACAAAAATACATTTTTACTTTTACATACTAAAAATAAAATAGCAATTTTTCATTTTGTTCTAACAACATCATTACATCAGTGCACCTGCAGCATAAATAAACGGTGACTATTGCAAATAATTGCAATATCATTATTTCACAAATAAACAAAATACTGACAATACAGCAAATTATTTTAAGATTATATATTATTATATTATATTTATAATTATAAATTCAAGCAGATATTCCACAATTATTTGTAACGACCACATTTTCTAATAGGGAAAGTGAAAATTATTCTTGTTAAAACTAAGGTATGGATAACTCTACTAAGCATAACGATATTTCATGCTAAAAAAGTGGATGAAGAAGTACAAAATTTGATCAGTAGGTGGCGGTAGCTTACAGTGTGTATAATTTTTACACTGCATCTTAGGAAATAGTTGGCTTAATATAAATAATTTATTATTTTTTAATTTAAAATGTTATTAAAAAAAGCAGATAACGGAAAAATGGCATTATTTTGAACAGATAAGAATATAAATACTAATTTCATGTGTGATTTTTTTTGTCACCTTATTAATTATGTTATAGGATTAGATATAAGCTTTTAATATAATCTAGTAAATTACAACGTGAAATAGGTTAGGCGCTCTATTTTTTTAAATTAAGACCTGTTTCACAAGCTGCATTTATCTTTTAAATGTTTTTGAACTTATTTCTGTTTGAGTTTTGCTAAATTCGTTGTTTAACATTCGATTTGATGAAATTTAGTCTCTTAGAGCAGTCAAACAAATACATCTATGGCAGTATGTAACTTTCTTAAGTATTATATTATTAAGAATATTGTTATTTTAGAGTAATTTTCTATTTAGGGACACCACCATTGCCGAATCGGTTATTAGGTATCCTCCTGGAATTATCCATAAATTGAAGGTTCAAAATATTTCAGCAAACTTGATACAACCTTAGTTATTCATCAATACATCTCAAAACATGATCTCAATCTTAGACTACCTTTATAATACCTTTTGTCGGTTTATGTCTAAAAAAAGTACCATTTGGAATTACTTGTGCTCTAGAATATTTTTTTATTCTTTTGATGAAATAGTACAGTGTTACAAGTGCGATCTTTGGTCTCGATATAACCTTTAATTATGTGCTTTTTTAGGCAAATCTACTAATCTATACAACAGCTTTATTTATAATAACTAATTTAGGAATGTATTATTTATTGGAATTGAAAGGCTATTTTTTTACATCCTGGTCATCTGGAAAAGCAAACAAAAATCTTAATGCAGAAAGGAAGGCTTAAGTGTCTACTTTGTCCATGCAACGAAGAAACACGAATGTTAACACCAAGGGATGTTAAAAGGGGTAACTTATCAATAGTAATTACTGGTCCAACAGTTATTTTAATGCATGGATGGCAAATACACATAGCAGGCTTGCCAAATTTGGCTACAATTTTCAAACTTTACATCTATGGATTAAAAACTAACACTAAACACTCAAACTAAACTATATGAGTTTCCAGTGAATTTACTAGTAAATTATGAATKTGCAGTCTAATGAAACGTGGGTAAAAATCTTCGTGAATAAGCGGAAGTATACAGAAAATATACCAGGTCGTTGATTATCACAGAATAAAGAGAAAGCCGCATTGAAAATGCAATATTAAGAGACATAGCATGCAAGATACTTTTTGTTCTGTCAAAAGATTAGCAGCCCTTTGTCAACTATTTTTTTCTTCCACTTACTCTTTAGTGAATTTTATTACTTGTACTTATTTCTGTGCTCTGGATATAGGTCTGGCCTTGGAAAATTATCATAAAAAATTTTTGACATTTTGGAACATCGATAAAGACAAGACAAATAGATTGGAATCTCTCAGTGGTGGGGGGTGACCATACGGATTAGTTTAGCCTAGTGACACGGCAAATTTTTGGCGCTAGCATCTGCTTGCAGTACAGTGACTTTATAAAGTCACTATGCTTACAGTTGGCGGTTTAATTATTTATTTAACAGTTGCATCGGGACCGGTTTGTCAAGAACGTATATCAGCACGTAAATAATTCAAATTTAAACTGTAATTTGTTAATAACAATAATGTTTAGCTTGCATAAAATATTCTTGAACTGCTGAATGTGCGAACAGTTAGTAATTACAAGTCATTTCTACTACAAGGCGAGTTGTGACAGTTGCGGACGAGGAGGTGAGTTGTACTAGTTTTTGTAAAAATATATCTCAATAACCGCATGGAAGTTACTACAGACTTGTTTTTCGATAAAGTAGTTCACACTTAAAATAATGAAGGTACACTTGGTGCTACAAAAGCTTATTATGAATTCTTAACATGTTTAAATGTTCTTGTGTCTTCTCAAGAGTTAAAAAAATTGTTAAAAGTTAAATGAGTGAGTCCATTTGCACTTATATGGATGAGAAGCAATTTTATTATATTATATTTGTCTACTTGGGCATTGCAAATCCGCTATCACAGTCATTTACAGCCTCGTTTACAGCTTTAAGCTATGTAATTTTATCCATCCAAATGCAAATTGGTTCACTTAAATATTTGTAAGGGTAGTACACTTCTAGTAAATAGTAGCGTCCTGATGATAAATATTGCTGCGGCCGTAAAGTAATTTATTATATCTGAGTAAGTGATACCTTTAATCGACATTCATTATACCGTCACAGCAGCAGCACTGATGTGAATATGTTTAAGGGGTTGTTTTACTTCTAGATAGCGGACAAGGACGTACACAATCTCAAAAAAATATCTCGTAGCAAATTCAACATTAACTTGACAAGATACTTTAACTTTTATGGAACGATACATCGTACAGTATACCAGCAATTTTTATTAATAACAAAACTTAAGACATTTTGCTCTTGGCGTTTCTTAAAATGTAGTGTATGTACCTACCAAACCGGTCCCTTTGGGAAATCTTGCGTGGATACCACCCCTTATTTAGTACATACAAAACTGATAACACAGTCTATAAATTACAGTGTGTAATCATCTACAAATCAACACTTTCAAAGATATGTCAAGAACATCAATTTTCTAAATATTATATTTACGACACTTACCTATCCACCTTCCGATTCTTCCCATAATAATCTCCCATTCCTTCACATACCTAGTCACAATCTTCCTGCATTCGGCATTGTACTTATCAATACCCATTTTCATCACATCATCGGGCCCCTTGATACCCAACTTTTTATCAATCTCAAACTCCACCGGCAGACCATGGCAATCCCATCCGAACCTCCGTTCGACGTAAAATCCTTGCTGGTGGGCATATCGGGTCACTACATCTTTAATCGTGCCAGCCAATATGTGGCCGTAGTGTGGTAGACCAGTTGCAAACGGTGGGCCGTCATAGAAGGAATACCTAATGTAGGAAAGCATTATTTCGACTAATAGGTGAAATAACAGGCTTTTTTACCTAGGTTTGCCTTTCGACTGTCGTATACAAGACTGGAACACATCCTTTTCGTTCCAAAAGGTTACAATCTTTTCCTCTTCATCCGGAAAATTGATAGTTTCCGGTACACGGGGAATTTCTTGCTTAACCGTCGTCTTTGACATATTTTAAAGACTTATTACTATTAACTTTCATACAAAACGCTCACTCGTGCAGAAAATATGATGCAACAACGTGCAAATGTGCATACACGGCAATGCACGTTTATTTAACAGCTCACGTCAAACAATTGACAATGACTGCCTTGATAGTACATAAAAACTACTTTKGAGTCATCAGAACTACTAAAATAGTGATGGGTCGTTCAGTAATTATTCAGGTTTAAAATTATTAGTTTTATAAACAAAACAAAGTTTTACAAATCAGGAATCATTTGTGATTTGATCTTCTTCGTGCTTCTCTCACCAGGTCTTGTAACCAAGTGTTTACCGAATATTGTCAATCTTAGATCTCCTAACCGGATTTCGAACACACAACTTTCCTTGATTAATGCTAAAAATGATTGTAAGTCAATTTTACGGCCAATATGGCATGTCCTTTGCTTACTTTTAAGCTGAGAATGTGGCGTAATCAACTGAAATGTCATTTTCGTCTCCAGGACTATAGTTCCCTTAACTCCGACCTGGCTGGGTACCTTGGATCGCACCACTTCGGTCTCTGCTCCCACAAACTCACTTTTTGCAAGAACGGCACTCACTGTGCTCCAATCGGAATCTGTACACTTTGGAATCCTACAGAAGTCGTTTAAATTCTCCTTCATGTACTCCCTCCACATTGCTCGCATCGGTTCTAAAGATTCGTAGTTCCAACCAGTTTTAGGCAGTTTTAAAAGACAGAGTTTCTTCCGTTCTTTCCTCGTTATGGAATTTTTCTTGACTGGTTTTGTTTTCTTCTTTTTCGAATCTGTGGAATGCTTGTCTAAGATAAATGTCCACGAAAGCTCTTGATTAAGGGTTTGCTTCTCCTTCTCGGGTAAGCTTTGTAATAAAACCTCTTTGATATATTCGGATCCATTGGCTTTTTTTAAATCAATGTGGGATACCTTATTGTGTGGTAAAACAGAACCTATAGAAGATTATTACTCATATAAAGAGAAATTAGGTCTTACAAGTATTTCTCACCAAGTTTCTTAACGGTGGACATCGCAATGTTCAGCATTCAGCTGATCAGGTTATTATTTTGAAGTTACAATAATGTTGGCATTTGTGCATTCCTGGCATGTTGGCATTACCTGCGGTTGACATTGACATTTCTCCCAACTGTCAACTTTGGCAGACTAGTCACTAGGGGACTAGGGTAACGGTAACCTTCACATCAATGTACTTACAAGGTTACATATTGCATAACAGAAAAAACGTTAATAGATTGTGTTTGTATTGGCTGTTAGACATCAGCTAATTTTATCTGGTTTTAAATCAGTTCACGGTCTTTATCTCAATTCGACAAAACAAGATCATACGGTCACAAAATGCCGCATTTCCGTCTCGAGACAAACGTTCCCGCGGACAAAATACCAAAAGATTTACCGGTAAAATTATGTAAAGTGGTGTCATCCTCACTTGGAAAGCCCCTGAACGTAAGCCAACCACAAATATTTACATGGTTCCTGCTTATAACTTAGATGTTTTATAGTACTGCGTTGCTACTGTAGTTGGGGGTGTAAATATGTCGTGGGGTGGTACGAACGAACCTGCAGCACAGGCAACGCTACTGAGCATAGGAGCACTAGGAGTGGATCAGAATAAGAAACATTCGAAAGCTCTCTTTGACATCATCAATAAGGAACTGGGTATTGCGGCGGACAGGTATGGCATTACAGGTGTTGTTTTAGAACGATGTACAAGCTTTATGTTGCAGGATGTACATTACTTATCAGAATGCGCCAACTAGTGATGTAGGTTTCCAAGGAACAACTTTCCATGAAATTTTCGGAGGTTAAAAGATTTTATGTAGTTTTAAGAAATAAAATAATTTGCATTTAAAATTATTTCTTTTAAAAAATGTTTTCAGCGTCCAATCATTTAGGTTTCAAATTATCTGAGCACTGTTTAAAATCTACTTGTTTCCCATGGAGCACTATTTTTTATGAACAAAAATCAGGCTGCGAAATGAGTTCATCTTAATTTGATATTTATTTATGAAAAACTGACAAGGTAATGATAAAAATTTATTTTAAACTTCATTGTTGTAGACGATACTTTTCTTATTTGGCCCCATGATATGCAAGATTTAAGTAGGTTTCCAAATCATTTGAATAGTCAAAATCCTGAAACAACATTTACAACAGAGTTTGAAAACAATTTGCGAAGAAAACACTGGGCAGTTAAGGCTCAAACTTTACAGAAAACCAACAAATACAGTAACAAATGGTTACATAACAGGAATATTTCATCAATTTTTAATAAAAGTGCTCATCAGACTTCAAGTTAATCTCCACAATTTTGTCAATGGTCTGTCTTCGATCTTCCTCAATGATTTCACGAATATTTTCAACATTTTCATGTATTCGAAACGACGAAGGACGACTGAACGAGGTTTGTCGTCAATTTTGAAATGGGAAAACCACTCAAACCTGAATTTTCCCAAAAGCAAAATTCTAGTACGCTGTTTTTAATATTCCAAGAGTTTCTGTTACACTTTTTCAGTAAGAAAAAGGGTTCACAAATCCTAACTGTTCAAAAATATTAATTAAAAAAGTGAAGATAAGATCTTATTACTTACCCCGATAAAATGTGGCCATAACAAATGCAAAATGCACAAATTAGAATATAAATTTTTAAATTTTGATACTTAGAACATTAACTACCTGTTTATTACATAAACAACACATACAAAAATATATTTACACTTAAAATACATAATCGGCATGCCAAATACAAGGATTGGTTACAAAGTAATGGCAACGCTGCTGTAACTATGGATATGCGTCGGGTGACACTACTGTCATCCGTACCTGATAGCAGAAGTTCAATGGTTATGGTTGTGTTTGACAGTGTTGCACTGTGCATTGTTTTGAAGAGCAGAAGCCCAGTTGAAGCGCTCTAACAGGCTTTCAAATGAAGACCAACGCTCTTGGATAAAAGTTAAAGTTGTACTAGGTCGTAGTGCACAAATCTGTKTTCGTGGACTGTGAGAAGCATTGAAAACAGGTTTGKGCACTACGACCTTGTGCAACTTCAACTTTTATCCAGAAGCAGTGGTGTTCTTTCCTAAACATGTTGTTGACATGCTTCTGGAACTTGGCTCCTTAGGGATGCTAAAAATCTTCAAAGTATCAATACCTACTTGATATCTTATATAAGCAAAACCAGTTCTATGCCGTGCTGTCTATACTAGACCTAAACTGCACTGATGAGCTGTAATGACAGCGAAATAGATCTATCTGTAGTTGGTTGAGGTGTAGACAGCATAGCATAGACATGCATTTTTATTGATTACTCATTTCAATACAATCGTCAGCTTACATAATAGGCTTAGATGTGACAATAATTGATACTCAATTATTGTTAGGTGAGAATAGAGTATTAGGTGGGTTAATATAAGACTTACACATGTGAAACATTAAAAATTTTGTAATTACATTATTAGAGACATACCTATAAATTATAATTCTTTTTTAGACTTTAATGAAAATTGTATGTGGTTCCTGTGTATTCATTTAAGGTACAGCAATAGATTATCATATCATATACGAGGGCAGGTCCAAAATTCCACGGAATGATGGGGAAAGGATTTGGATACACCTACTTTTTTAATACCACACATACTAAGAACTCTTTTCTTTAGGTATGTCAAATTTGACGTTTCTAACATCATTAGTTGTTTAATTATGGATCTGTAAAGAAGCAAATCTGGAAGTGAACTGCGAATATGGAACAAATTGAACTACGTGCCGTTATTAAATTCCCTGCCATGCAAGAAAAATCTGCTCAAGCCATAATGGACTAGATGGGAGCCGTTTATGGAGATTGTTGCCCCGGTAAGACCATGATTTACAAGTGGCACAGTCTTTTTAAACAAGGTCGAAATTCGATCGAACACAGCCCATTGAGGCCACCACATCAGATATCATCGAAAAAGTTGAAAAACATAATGAAGGATGCCCGCCTGAAGAAGAAACAAATTTTTGCTTTAATTGGTGTATCTGATACCACAATTTTGAGGATTCTTCACAATCATCTTAGTAAGAGTAAAGTCAGTGCCACAAAAGTGGCAACGAGTCGAGGCTTCTATGGAGTTTTTGAAAATGATCGGTGACAAATCTTTGCTGATTTTGGAAAAACTTGTAACTGGAGATGAAACTTGGGCTCACCACTTTAGACCTCAGTCCATTCAGAGGCATAAAAAAGGGTACACCACCCCTTAGAAGTTTAAGGTCTAGGAATTGGCTGGAAAATTGATGGTAAACATTTCTTCGGATTCTGCAGGGATCTTATTACTAGTGTTACAACAGTGCAGTCTGTACACCAGAGTTGCAGGCATGTAAATGCGGTGTGACACGGCACTGCAAGTAGTTGTCCTAGCAACAGCTAGAGGGTAGGAATGTGAAGTATAGACTGTGACAGCAAGATGTCCTTTTAGAAACATCTAGAAAAATGGCGTAGGGGGAAACTACCTATATAAAGCGCAGGCTGGCACATGGTGGGAAGTATGAAGTTTGATTGAGTAGTTCTGAATTCTAATAGCGATTATCAACCCAGCGAAAGGCTTAGTGGAACAAGTGTTTTTAATGCAAGCGTGTGCAGTATAGTGATTTAGTGAATTAGTAGTGTTGTGCACTAGTAGCTTAAGGGAGATTATATTGAGGAGGAAAAATAATTTCATTGTTTTATTTAATTCGCAAGCCTTCTTTTCTGTGGTATTTTGGACCTCCCCTCGTACCTACGAGCCCAGTCACATATGTATTGGACCACTTACACTGAAATACAAACACACATTTTTTTAACTTACAAACAGCATTTGCAGAGTGTATACTAAGACTGATTTGACACAGTTACAAATGCTTGTTGATTGTACAGTTTATAAACAGGCAAATATTTACAAACGTGTATAATTTTTCTGTCGCATATAAGTTGGACCACAAATGACCCTTATCAGATAATCAAGTAGTCATGGAAAACAAATTAAGAGGTGACTGTTTGTTAATAAGCACATAGATAAAGACAAATAAATTGGAATCTCTCAGTGGTGGGAGGTGACCATACGGATTGGTTTGGCCTAGTGACACGGCAGATTTTTGGTGCTAGCATATACTTATAGCACAGTGACTTTATAAAGGTCACAGTTGGCGGTTTAGTTATTTATTTGACATTTGCATCGGGACCAGTTTGTCAAGAACGTATATCAGCATGTAAATATTTCAAATTTAAAGTGTAATTTGTTAATAACAATTAAATTTAGCTTGCATAAAATATTCTTGAACTGCTGAATGTGTGAACAGTTAGTAATTACAAGTTATTTCTACTATAAAGCGAGTTCTGACAGTTGCGGAAGAGGAGGTGAGTTGTACTAGTTTTTGTAGAAACATATCTCGATAATCACATGGAAGTTACTACAAAGATTGTTTTTCGATAAAGTAGTTCACACTTAAAATGTAGGTACACTTGGTGCTACAAAAGCCTATTATGAATTCTTAACATGTTTAAATGTTCTGGTTCTTTCTCAAGAGTTAAAAAATTCTTAGAAGTTAAAAGATGGAGTCAATTTGCACTTGTATGGATGAGAAGCAATTTTATTATATTATATTTATCTACTCGGGCACTGCAAATCCACTATCACAGTCATTTACAGCTTTAAGCAATCTAATTTTATCCATCCAAATACAAATTATTCACTTAAATATTTATAAGGGTAGTAGAGTCCTAGTAAATAGTAGCGTCCTGATAAATATTGCTGCGGGCGTAACGTAATTTATTATATGTGAGTAAGTTATGATACCTTTAATCCACATTCATTACACTAGATAGCGGACGAGGACGTAAATAATGTCGAAAAAATATCTCATACCAAATTCAACATTAACTTGACAACAATTCAAGATACTTTAACTTTTATCCAATGATACATCGTACAGTATACCAGCAATTTTTATTAATAACAAAATTTAAGACTTTTAAGAGCAATCAATGTTTACCGTTAAATTTTAAGCTATAATAAAATACAATATTACTTGTAGTATTAGCCAAATTATCAGTATACTAATTAAGACCTAGCTGATATCAGCCGATAACCTAGTGCTAAACATTATCCTCTTGGTGTTTCTTGAAGTGTATTATACCTACCAAACCGGTCCCTTTCAGAAATCTGATGTGGATACCACCCGTTATTTATCACATACTATTATATAATAATGAAGGCCCTTTGGAAATATTTTTATTTACAATGAAGGTCTGTTTAAAAAATGCGTACTTGTTTCAGATGTACCAAATATGACTGTAATCTATTAAAAACTACTAAACAGTTTGGATAAAAGGATAGCTTATTTACGCTATCTGGTTTGTCACAAGCATTTTGGTAAGTTATATTTCGACTACCTGGAGAAAAGACTTAAACGAAGACGTCTACCATACTTCTGTTTTATTGAAATATTTATAAATTGTACATTTATGATCATTATAATTATTTATGAATACCAAACGGCTTTTGTTTTGTTTATCATCATTTAATTGCAAGTAGTTTATTCCCTCGCCGTTTGAAATTATGTGACAAGTATCTTCGAAGAGGTAGCAATGGAACAAACTAGGTGCAAATTAGAAATAAATTAAGAAAAAATTTAAAAAAATTGACTTGCATGTTGTTGCTGCACCATTTAAAGTAGTTTCCTATGTTATCGACTTTGCATATTCGTTTGTAGTTTAGCCTAGTGACACTGCAGGTGCTTTATATGAACCTACCCTCACCATAAGAGTTTCCTATCTATTTATCTTGCCTTTGTCTATGAATAAGAGTTAACAGTGTTAAGTTGCAACATGTGTTTTGGGTGTCTTTACTATAATAATTTAGACTGTTATTATAGTATTATGAGTTGCGGAAAAGCCCTTTTACAAGATTTACAAATTTCAATAATTTCTGGCTTTAAAAATGATACATCCGGGCATGAAATTGCACAAAACCTGTATATTACACAAGTAACTGTACAGATGTACAGGTACTGTAGCTATAAAGCCTAAAAGTGGCCGCAAATCWAAAATTACGGTGTGCGATATGCGCACATTGAAGAAATATGATGGACGAGTTTCGTCAAGACAACTAGCAAGAGAGTAGAGTGAAGCGATGGGAAAGTTCATTTCCAAAGATTCCTGTCCCAGAAATGTAAAAAAAGTTGAATTTTGGATATTACAAGGTAACAATTTGGTATTATTTAAATTACAAGGTAACAATGCGTGCATTTTAGGCTAAAGAAAAACGGCAGTGCGCGGTGACAGGGAAGTTGCAACAGTGTGCGGTGAGTGGGAAGTGGTCAAGTTGATGGGAGAAAATAAGGAGAAATATTTTTAAGGAAACTTGAGAAGAATTCATTGTTTGATCAAGATTAGGCAGGTGGGTTCAGTGGGGTTGCCCTTAAATAAAACCCCACACAATGAGGTATACATATTCTGGAGATATTAGTCAGGCCCTGTCGCCCAATTCATTTGTGACATATAATTGTTACATGGACTCTATTCATGTTGTGTTTGTTATAGTTGCTTATAAATACATAATATTGTTCAATTTTGCAATCTTTTTTTATGACAGTTCTTGGAGCTGTAACGTTTTATTCGGTACAGCATTATCAGATCTATGGATTATTCCGTATATCTACGGATTTCAGGTACCATCTACGGAACTACGGATTTTTCAACAAAATTAATATCGATGTAGTGACAATGATTTTTTAATATATAAGGTAAATTCCATACCCGTTTTACTGCAGATGGTAATGTAGCTATCTTTGTACATTATCATATCGCCACCTAAAAGATAATAATTCCCTAGATTTATAAATTTAGGGACTTAGAAAGATATTCGCCGCATGCATTTTGAATTTGTTGACACACAGATTTGCATGTATACGGTGAAGATGAGATATGTTTAAGAAACTCAAACTTTTGGTTTTACCTTATTCATTTATGTATACTTGGCTTTATAATAAATAATATCTATGTATATACTCGTGTCTACGGAATTTTTTGTTAATCTACGGATATTTTGGCAGTCACAGTACGGATATCTTATTTTTCTTTCTGGCAACACTAATTTGGTAATAAGCAGTGGTCCAATACATATGCGGCTGGGCTCGTATACAGCAGCTATCATTTTAGGTGGGAGCTTCGACCTACTGTTTAATGACAGTGTAAAATTGCTGCTATAGGTGGTGCCAGGTGCGAGATTTGGGTAGGCTGTAATTACTTCTGATTAAAAAAAATTTAAACGTGCTCTGGTCTACTGGCGACTGCTGGAACATTTAGGGTCAGTTCCTATTCTGTTTGTTAAGCACCGTTCACAGAACGCCGAAGTGTCGCTGGCGACATACCCCCACTTAACACATGGGCGACAGCGCGACAGTCGCTACTACCGCAAAAAGCCCGCGACCGACACAATTCTTTGAAATCAAGGTACCGTTAAATTACTAAATATCAGAGGTGATATATACTTATATAACTCACGAAGTATATTATTAAATTGCTAGCAAGAGTAAAGCTTAAGGCAAATAACAACTTTCGGTTATACTATGTTGGTGTATGGTATAGAAAAACGAAATATGCAAAAAGTCGTAAAAAATAAAAGAAGGTATATTAGGTATTTGAGTAGGTACACACCAATGTAGAAATTTTGGGTTTTTATGCAGAATTTGGGTACGACCAATCTTACGACAAAACATACTTGATATACCTATTTGGTACTGGTGTTTGTCAAATGCGACTTGATAATGAATTAAAATACAAATTAATTTTTCGAATGGGACCAAAGGCTTTTGAGAAAGTGCTTGGTTTAGTTGGTCTTCTCATTGAAAAGGTGCATCTGTCAAGAAAACCAATACCTCCTGCAAAAAGGACTAGCCCGAACTAGCTACATCATTGAAATTTTGCGCACCTCTAGAAARTAACCTCCTAAATAAGAATTTGAAATTAGCTTGTTGCGGTCGTGTTTAGTTTTTAAAAAATGAGTGTATGTGCAACTTCCTCCTTATAATGTGCAGTGTTGCATGCTTCGATCCAAGCGTCCTACGATATGGCCTTTTTCGCCGCTTTTAGATATCTTAAAATAGTTATTACCAAACAAATTACCTTTTTGAGCAATTCTAATTTAGTTATAAGTTGAATTCATATTAAATTTAACTCCCGTGTTGTGCACTCTGCGTTTGCGACATACCTAATTTGAATTCAAATGAAACCGTCCTAGTCCTAACTTCAAAAAAACTAGCGACACTTTACTGTAGTTCGCAAATTCAAACTTCACGGGCGACAGCAGATAGTCGCTAGCGACAGAGGGGAATATGCATGAAGACGAAACGCTATTGGTCGGCGAAGTGTCGCCAGCGACACGTCGACGTTCTGTGAATGCGGCTTTAGAGTTGATGTTAGCTAAAATCAATCCAGTAACCATGACAACACCTTAAATTGGGATATGTGATTGGTCTAGATTTTAAAAATAGAGTTGATTTTAGCTTAAAATAGAAAAGAGAAACCGGCCCATGTGTGCTGATACTTTAGGGAAAGTATCTATATCTACATGGTATCAGTTCTAAAAGTACTATTGAGTAATAATCAAAGTATAGCAAGCATCCCTCGTGGCTTCTATACTTCAAGACTCAATCAAACAGAACCATCACCACTCACCATATTATTTCAACCAAACTGCTATCGTTACGACAGTAGTGTCATCTGTCAAGTAACAGCAGTGTTGCCATCACTCTATATCCAGCCCTTGTATTTATTAACATTTTGTATTAAAATTCGGACCATGGACTTGACTCTCGTAAAACTGGATTACCAGCTTGGGATACTGGAGGTTGACTTCTTCTTCATGGATTAACATAACCTCTTCAATATCCTTCCACTTAACCAGGTACATTAAACCCGCTAAAAGTAATCGAGATTAATAATGTGTTAGAAATATATATTAAAAAATATTACTCTTGTCAGTCGCTGTGCAGATGATTTTTTCCGGTACGAAAGCTCGAAGGTAATTCAGACGGTTCTTGTCAGAATCTAAAAAACAAAACAGAATGGAAAAAGATAATAATAATAAAAATACCTTTTTTTTAGCTCAAAGCCAATATAAAAACATAATAATATATTCTACAACAAACGTAATGTATATTATAAGCAACGCAAAAATATATCAACAACACGCTCATACGTGAATGGAGAACACCATTTTCTTAACCATCCTTATAGGACAAGAGACCGTGAAAATGAAATTTTTGCCACAATTTAACAAAGAACAAATGCTGGACAAAGATCGATTAGTTTCTTGGGTCCTCGTCTTTTCAACAAGGTTCCGTATAAAATAAGAAGCAGTAAAAATTTGAAAAGCTTTAAAAAGCATCTGAAGAGGTGGCTATTAGATGACAGAAACGAAAATCTGGTTGCGGAATATCTAAAACATTTTGTCTGATTGTTTTTCTCTTAACAATGAAAGTTTTTGCAGTGTAATTGGTAATTCATAAGTATTACAATACAGGCCAAAATAGGCCAAAATTCATGACTAGATTCCTGACGTGAAAATATTGCTATTTAGACAAGCTTACCTTAGTCCAAAAGTTGATAGAGATACAAGGTGTTAAATGCAAAATATTATCTTAGTTTTTTCTTATTTATTTCACAATAAATGCTCATATCGAGATGAAATTTTGCTGTTAGGGGTTTTCTGAGGCGAGAGATTGAAATCTATCCATGGTTTGCTAATAGCTCATAGAGGGCGCCACCTGCGCTAGGTCAAATGCGTTGAAAATGACAGAACTTTTTTATATATCATCTAATCTATTCTCAGGTATCAAATTCTGATTTTACAGCTTCTTTTACACAAAAAAGCTATACTTTTGGATAGTGGCTATCTTGCACCATTCTCCAAAAATTTGGCATTAAAAATTTCAATCTATTTGCATTCAATTACAAATCGGCAGAAATTTTCAAGTAGGCTTATGTTAAAATCCAATTTTGACATTTTCCACTTATCTTAGTGCTGTCAGTAATATTACAGTATTATTTGTGTATTATTAAAAGCATTCTTTTATAGACAACTATAAACACCAGTGAAGAGCTATAGCAGAAAATTGTAAATGCTGCCAAATCATTTCGTAACAAAAATCTCTATTTTCAAATATGGCAGTCTTTCAACAAACACGTTAATAAACGTATTGAAGTTGGAGGCGGAGATGTTGAACATTTACTGTAATATTCGATAATTAATTGTTCATCACAATATGAAATAAACTCTTGTTTTTTTCACATTCGTACCTTATTTTGATTACTCGAATTACCAAAGCTAAATATCTTGAGAACAGTGCAAGATAGCGACTATCATAAAGTATAGCTTTTTTGTGTAAAAGAAGTTGTAAAATCACAATATGATAGCCGAAAATAAGATTTGTTGAGATATAAAAAAGTTATGTTGTTTTCAACGCATTCGACCCACCGTAGGTGGCACCTCTATGAACTACAAACAAACCATGGATAGATTTCAATCTCTCGGCCCAGAAMACCCCTAACAGTAAAATTTTATCTCGACATGAGCATTTATTATGAAATAAATAAGAAAAAAGTAACATAATATTTTGCATTCACCACCCTGTGTCTCTGTAAGTATCAACTTTTGGACTAAGATGAGTTTGTCTAAATCACAATATTTTCACATCAGGAGAATCTAGTCATGAATTTTGGCCCATTACATCCTGACCACCTTGTATAATCACATACAAGCTATTAGCTTATTGTGTTTTTTGTAAACCAATATATTGATGTTTTAGTTTGTTTTTTACAATACAATAAATAAGACTGGAAAATGACTGTGGTAGGCAGGCAATTTATGTTAAAAACAATATATGCATAACTAATTTACATAAAATTGTGGAATTATCTGAGGAAATAAATTGTGAAATTCCTGCTTGTAAAGTGAAAAATATGGATGTGACACTAGAGTGTGTGTGTGTGTATCGTTCTCCTTTAAGCTTCTCAAAATTTGAAATTTTTATAGACATTGCAAAGACTTGAGTGCACTAATAAAAGAAAATAAATTTTCTTTATATATGGGCATAGATATAAAAAACACTAAAGATGTACAAATCAGTAGCAAAGTCGTATAGTCTGAATAATTTAATAACATTAACAACTCAAAGCTGCTTGCACAATTTTATTACTAATTTTATTGCTGTTCCTAAAGTGGCAATCATGGATTGTTCTTTCTCTCTCCATAGAGGCATATATGATTAATAACAGTCTATGATCCTACTTCTAAACTTTTATTTTTGGCGACACCAAATGCCGGCACTTCAACCGCCAAGCGGCCTTTTTCAGTGACTAAATTAAAACAGTAAAAACATTTAAACATATCATAAGCATAATTACATAAGTACAGAGCTGTGTGGTGTGGGAAAAGAATTTGTTTATATTACATTTTTGATATGAGACATAACAGTCACCCGGGGAAGCAGCACTGTCACTACTGTTTTGAGGTCGTGAATTTCGGTCCACTCAGGCCATGAAGAAACTATACAGGGTCCGCCATCTAAAACTCCTCAGGCTCGTATTTTCTTTGTTTTTTTTTAATTACAACCTTAAGTTATATGTCAAATTGTAGGTCTTTTTGGACTGTTTAAAAATAGCATAGTGAGTGTCCAAAATTTTTTTTGCAGGTTGTGATATTTTGAAAATAAAGTTAATTTTTGTAAATATTTTTTAACCTTACCCCATATAATAAATATTGCTTCATAGTTGAATGCCGATTTTTGCCTTCTTCAATATGTGTCATTACCATGTATGAGTAATTTTTACTCCTTCTTAGTGAAAAACAAGAAAAAATTGTCACCGCCATGTTCTGTTATAGGGCTGTTCACAATTTTTTAAGTGTTAGTGTAGTCTCTTATTATGGTACAAATTATGCCTACGTACCCATCGCTGCACACAAAACCGCAAAATATTGAGTAACTTTTAAATAAATCAAGTATAAAGTTCGTTCGAAAGAGAGCGAGGCTAGAAAACGAAACCCTGCGTTGAGGCTAGTTTGGTTTTCTACATCCCGCACTAGCCTCATCGCAGGGTTTAATTTTCTAGCCTCTCTCTCTTTAGAACGAACTTTATACTTGATTTATTTAGAAGTGACTTTAAATTTTAGGATTTTGTGTGGAGCGATGGGTATGTAGGGCCAATTTGTACCAAAATAAGCTACTAAACTAACACTTAAAAATTCTGAACAACCCTATTTAAAAAATACGGCGGTGACTAGTTTTTCTTGTTTTTCACTAAGAAGGAGTAATAATTACGCATACATGATAATGACACAAATTGAAGAAGACAAAAGTGGACATTCAACTATGAAGCAATACTTATTATATGGGGTAAGGTAAAAAATATTTATAAAAATTAACTTTAAATACAAAATATGATAATCTGCAAAATTTTTTTCTGGACACCCACTAAACTATCTTTAAAGAGTTAAAAAGACCTACAATTTGACATATAACTTAAGCTTGCACCTAAAAAAATAAAGAAAATATTAGCCTGGGGAGTTTTAGGTAGCGGATCCTGTACAGTGAACCGACGCCATCTTTTACACAGCGACGTAACTACCCCCAGGCTAACGTCTATTCGACTACTACAGGTTGCATTCGAGCTTCAGCCAATAGGAAGCAGTTGCATCATCGGGCGCCTCGTTCTTATTCTTTCCATAATATTATAACCATTTCGTGGTTTATTTAGAATACTTTTTATTTTCATACACATTATATTTATCTAATATAGGCACTACATGTGTGATTCTCAATGACAATTATTAACAATTAGCACATTATGTAACTAAAAGTTAAATAAAAGTTGCATACCTACTATAATTTATCATATAAGATTAAAAATAAAAAATACGAGTGCATTTTTGGCTGTAACGAATGCAACCGAACAAAAAAAAGTTCATATAGCAACAATACAATTAGAAGCTAATAATTAACAAAATGTTATGTTTATTTTTACCGTAATTGCTAGCATTTAAAGAACAAATCAGATGCCAGTTCTGTTTACAATATACATTGCACATTGACAAAATTCTGTAACTATWCCAGTCATCTACAAGGTTTTAATACATCTCGTTTGCAACTCAAAATGTATCACAATTCGCATATTTTCTTTAGAACAAATTTATGAATTTGAATTTTCTCTATTGTCACACCGAATGAACACACTTGACTAAAAATCTGTATACTATACCAGTCATCTGCATGTTTTTATTATCTCTCGCTTGCAACTCAAAATGTATCAGAATTTGCTAATTTATTTATAATAGTTAGCTTAAAATAATTAAGTACTGGCCTTCACAAAACTGATTACATATTTATTTATTAAATGCTGTTCGATTCAAATTCATTCCACTATTAACTCAAATCCGAAAGATACGAAGTTACCAAAAATAAAGTTATGTTCATTTGTATGTATTGCTAAGGTTCATGGTGTAAAGTGGTCCCACGTAACWCGAGCCATCCAAATTTACCGTTTGGGAGCTTAGACATGCTCGAGCGATAAAATAATCGCATTCTTACGCACGTTATAGTGGTTGCCTAATTTTCAGGTGATATTCGACAAACCTAACCCGTGGAGACCGGGACATTTTCAGCGGCCGCAATTGTACATCACCACCCTGCCATGATAAACAAAATTAATTACTTATTTCTATTAACAAAATAATCTTTATCTGAAGCTCAAAATACAGCTAAACTTTTATAGGTATTCTCCTACATGACTCTTTCAGATGGACTTCATAGGGCTACAAAAGACGCAGACAGCCTCATAAGCATCTGTATGCACAAGAGAATCGGTTTAAAGGCATAGATGCCCTGAGTCCCTTGCACACGTCATTTCTTTACGTCGTTTCCCGTATGTACCATGCCTATAAACCGACTGATTGATGCAACCTGCAGAGTAAAGAAGACCTTGCCCCTAGGCGATACATTTAGCAGCTAAAATTTTTGGCGGGATTGCCAAAGCTGGTGGTTCACAATACGTATCTGAATTGACATGCATAGAAACGACATTACTTTCCCTTCCCCTTCATTATAAAAGGGAATTAAAACAATAAACAAATACCTACCTCTAGTTAAATTCTTGACGTTTTGCATCTCTCTCCCAATTTCCCTCAAATCCTCATTTGTGTGATCCTTCCACTTCACAATCTTCTTGTAGTAGTCTATCACCAGCTGTGGACAGATCTCATTCGCCTGTCGTGCAGGAACAATGTCCGCCTCGTTCGGCCTTTCTTTCCATCTCATCAAGAAGAAAATCTCTCCTGTTGGCAACTTTACTGTTAGACAAGTCAAAGTTTGAGTGCTTGTATATGCGATGAATTAATTTTTTTGTATATCAGCCATGTCCAAAACAAAGGCAGTTACTTGTACCACAACCACGGTAGTAGATAGAGAGGTATACGCACGACGCCGTGTGGAGCGGGCCGATTCCGTAGCCAGTCACGTTAGAGAGAGCTAGATTATAGTGGGAATCGTTCCGCTTTGCATAAGGCTACTTTACAGTGCACGCTGTGTTAATAATATCAATTTGATGCCCAAAATTACCTAAGCGAATAGCGATGGTTCATTTATCTTTCAAAAAGTGTGGAAATGATAAAATTCTGTTGTTACTTGTGCAACAATTTTAAAACAGATTTGCGTCAGATAATGAAAATCTGCTGCAAATTGAATCAATACTTCCAGATCAAGTTGTCAAAATGACATTTACGGTTTTTGATCTTGTATTACACCATCAATAATGAGGTTTTGAGCATTTTTTTATCTCTAGACATTTTTGTATGACAAACGGTTCTCGTGATATTAGCGAATATCCATAAATTAGTAAAATCGTTTTTTTCTAAATAACTTAAAAATTATTAACTAAAAAAACCATTGCAAGAGTGTTTTCCGATAAGAAATTTAATTTTCTATATAATAGCAAAATTTATTATTTTTTTAATACTTTTTGTGACAAATTTGATTTCCTATCAGATGGTAATTTCATATTTGAATATATTAAGTATTTTATGAGATATTTGGGAAAAACCGTTTTTTTTTAAATGACCGTTTTTTCTTCTAAGCAGTTTGCTGTACCGAAAATTTATAGGGACTAATAATACTCGCAAATATACTACTAATCACATACTAAAAAATAAAAGTTTGGAAAAAGGGTAGTTACTCCACAATTTTAGGGAAAAGGGCCCTATACCCTACTCACCCCAAAAACAACATGTTGCTTTGGGTAGTTGAGTTTTATATGTATGCCAAATTTCAAGTTCATATGTTAAGTCTTTCGAAAGTTATCGCGTCCACACACAGACAGACATACAAACACGAAATTTTTGCTCAGATATTGTAAAATTAAGTACAGAAATACAACTATTCTATACGTTTCTTATATTATGAGGGTAATACTTATTTCACACTAAATTTCAGAAGTATATCAAATAAGAGTGTTAGGAAATAAAAAGTGGTGCTTCTGCAGTCAATGTTTATTAAAAATACATTTACACGGAGATCTAAAAATTAAAAAAAACTGTAACTTAGATACCTTCTTCTTTCTTGTACTTGATTTAACAGTATCTCTGTCATTTTGCTTTTAGTACTATTTAATTCTCATTGTAATATAACAATAAACAAAATTTTGAAAGTATTTCTGCTTCGTGTTCTTTACAAGGAAACAAAATAGAATATGGGTTTGAAAATAATTCATCCAATACATTGTCAAAAACAACACTGAATATGTTTAGTTAGAACATCTTTTAATTTTTTTATTCTGTGAAATGATCTGATTTGGATGATTTAGTCGCCTCCTGGATTTTAAAATAGTAAGTGTAGATGAAGGACCAGCTGTATCAGAAACATTTGTTCGATAAAGATGATCTCTACATGTGGAGAAATTGGACGATTTAAAAAATTTTTTGCATATAAACCTCTATCAGAAGAATTACTGTTACAGTTCGGCACCACACAATACTTTCCCGTTTTTGTTATTTCAAAAAACTTCATACAAATACCACACCGAATGTATGGTTATGCATGTCACTGGCGAGCGCTTTTTTTACCACTATATTGCATCTATTACTAGACCTCTCTCTCCCACACTGACTACGAATCTGGGCCGCAGTTGCATACAGTTACCATATGGTCGTGCGTAATTTGGCAACACTGCTAAGGGGCTGACACCCCATTTTTTTCTCTGACAGAAAAGCAGAATTAGGCATTCCAACGAAGTGTCAAACAAAATCCAACATGGCCATTGTTGGCAACCGTATGTTATAAGGTCTTTACAGCAAACAGGTTTATGATTGAAAAGTGCCACGCTTTGTGTTTTTGTAAAGTTGTGAAGTTCTTATTGTCCTTTTTTAAGATATTATTAGTGTTTTTTAAACAAAAATCCCTGTTACGCGCCTTGTGATTGGTCCTATGGATTGCTACAATTAAGAGAGATGATATGGCATAGAGGTGTGCAACAGTATGGAATGTTATAGTGATCCTATTAAGTGAAAATGGTGTTGTTATTCCTGAGAAAATCATTGTGGAATACCAGAGCTTACTATGCGACTGGAAACAGTTTGCATATATGAGACTTCGCATTGTACCTAGTCTCTCTCCAACAGACTGGCATTGGCAACTGTAGTGGTCGTAATAAGATGCAGCCGAAAATAAGCGAAGATAGGAACAGGAATAGCTAACTCAGATTTCGTGAGCGAATTTAATGTAAACTTGCCTGATGTTGCTGTCACTGTTACAGATATTAAGAGAGCAATCTAAGCCGGACCTGACGGCTTGCTATCCACTTTTATAAAAAATTGTAAAACTTTATTGTTATTGCCTCTTTACATCATCTTCTATTTATCTTTAGAGGGAGGTTGTTTTCCAGAACTTTGGAAACATACTAAGGTAGCGGAAAGTTATACTGCAGAAGTACTGTCCAGCAAGATTGCAATTGCTGAAAAAATCCAAGTCCTATCTAATTTGGACGAATTTGTGGGCTTTTCCAGTCCTTGAAAACTATATCGAGTGAATTTAAATAACTCTGGTTATAATGACAAGATCATTCTTGAGATAAATGTTAATAATAATTCTAAATAAAATGCTATAAAATCAAAGAATTTTAAAAATTCTTTATTAAATTATGGAAACTATTAATAAATTACCTTAAATAGTCCAGTTCCTATTACTTTTATTTCTTTAATCCTTCTTGTAAGTAGGGCTATAGTTATGCTCCCCAGTTTACAACTGTCATGCAGCCCTAAAACATTGCGCCTGTAGGAAATTATTTTACAGTACGTTTTAGGCAGTGTTTGTGAATACTTGGTGTTTAGTATGAATCACGGTTTTGCAATAATTACCAACACATACGTCAAATTTCGACCTGTCGCTGAATATTACTCTGGACCAGTCTTCTATTGCCGATGCGATCCTTTCTTTTGTTTTTCTGTTAGCAGTGGTTTTTCTTTTGCATATAAAGTTAATACTTGTTTAAATAGAGATGATGGGATAAATATTCTGGTTTTTATGTTGCATCATATTAAATTAAAAAATTATTATAAAAAATAAACTGTAAAATATGTTACTTTGTCCCAATATACAGGGTCCGCCACCTAAAACTTCCCAAGTTCGTATTTTCTTTATTTTTTAGGTACAACCTTAAATTATATGTCAAATTGTAGGTCTTTTTAAACTCTTTAAAGATAGCTTGGTGAGCGTTAAGAAAAATTTTTTGCAGATTATCATATTTTGTATTTAAAGTTAATTTTTGTAAATATTTTTTAACCTTTCCTCGTATAATAAATATTGCTTCAGAGTTGAATGCCGACTTTTGTCTTCTTCAATTTGTGTCATTACCACGTATGCATAATTTTTATTCCTACTTAGTGAAATACAAGAAAAACTAGTCGCCGTCATATTCTTTAAATAGGGTTGTTCAGAATTTTTAAGTGTTAGTTTAGTAGCTTATTTTGATACAAATTGTGCCTACGTACCCATTGCTCCACACAAAACCCCAAAATTTTAAGTAACTTTTAAATAAATCAAGTACAAAGTTCGTTCTAAAGAAAGGAAGGCTAGGAAATGAAACCCTGTGGCGAAGCTAGTAGACGATGTAGAAAACCAAACTAGCCTCATCACAGGGTTTCGCTTTCTAGCCTCTCTCTCTTTAGAACGAACTTTGTACTTGATTTATTTAGAAATTACTCAAAATTTTGGGGTTTTGTTTGCAGCGATGGGTATGTAGGCATAATCAGTACCATAATAAGCTACTAAACTAACACTTAAAAAATTGTGAACGGCCCTATAACAGAACATGGCGGCAACTAGTTTTTCTTGTATTTCACTAAGAAGGAGTGAAAATTACGCATACATGGTAATGACACAAATTGAAGAAGACAAAAATCGGCATCCAACTATGAAGCAATATTCATTATACGGGGTAAGGTTAAAAAATATTTACAAATATTAACTTTATTTGCAAAATATTATAACGCTACTTATAGAAAAACACAATTGATATTTAAATTCACAGTATTCAACAAACATACAACACGGACTGTGAAAATACGGATTGCTGTAGCGCGAATAAAACCCAAGCTCAGCCGGTATATGGGTATGGGTTCAAACAAAGAAAAACAAAATGAGCAAAACTAGATAGGGTGCCACTGGCCTACAAGCGAATTTGAAAATAAATTCACAGCAACCGAGCCAGGCGGTTCCCAGATGGTAAGGGCATCCAAATTCCACCAAATGCATACAAATAAAACACGATTGTACCCAACAAGTATATGCGTATATTCAAAACCGTTACTATATGCATAAACCAAATTTTCAATGTCCTAAAAGAGAGCATAAACCTCGTGCTATCCGCACTAAATATATGAAAATCACACGGTATATGTATAATTAAATTTAAACAATTATGCTGGACTGTATCAGTATTCCGAACGCAAGTAGCGCGAGCGCAAGTGTACACTGCGTATGGCACTTTACAAACTTACAAATGTTCGGCCAATGGTCACAACGTATATTAATTTCAATAAATAAATTGAACACAATCTTACACGCAAAGCAATACCGGTAATGATATTATGATGAATTTAGAAGAGCTCAAAAAAAATCGTTATAAGTACAATAATAATAATAGTGATTAGTGATTAAACAACAATTAAAAAAAACTGAAATGACGCGGTTAAATTGGTCCAATGCGAATCTACTTGTATGTACACAAAGAAATATCCGACCTTACAGCAGCTCCAGCGATCTGGGAAGGCCAATGGCTCCACAGGTTAACCAGAATGTCGAATTCACACGCAGATGCAACCTATATCTCGATTCCAGATGATATGGAAGTCCTAGGCAGACAGGGACCGTACAATCGGAAGTACTATATGTAACGTACTGGAGGAGTAGCGGAACTTTTGCTAGCCTCGTAATAGAAGCCCTAAAGAAAACCCAAAGTTGTACATGACGCGCTAACTGAAGAAATTTACTTACACAAACGGTGTGGCTTCTGAGGTGTAAAAATGGTAATGGAACGGGAGAAATCCGGAAAAATTCCGCAGTCAATGAGATTTTTCTACCCAACTGCACACTGACTCAACTAATATAACACATTAGCCCTCGCACTCAGCCTCGAATCCCTTTCGGATAATTACAAAACTTGCATAAATGCTGGCTTGAATAGTGCGTCCACTTTAAACTAGCAAGCAAAAGTGCACTCCTCTCACAGAATCGAATTGTTTCGCACGAGAAAAAGAACCCACAAAAACCGATCAGAAGATAAGGCGTCGATTTGCGCTTTATTTAGAATAACGAGACAATAGTTGCCTATCCTTCAGGTAAAAATACACAAAATTACCAAATTTTATTAAAGTTTGAAAAACGAATGTAACAATATCACAATCTGCAAAAAAAATTTTGGACCCTCACTATACTATTTTCGAAGAGTTCCAAAAGACCTACAATTTGACATATAACTTAAAGTTGTACCTAAAAAAACAAATAAAATTCGAGCCTGGGGAGTTTTAAGTGGCGGACCCTGTATAGCTGTTAGGTCTTGTGGCGTACGTACCCTTCTTTATGGTCATGGCCTCAATACTCTCCGCTGTGAGTCCCCGTGCGAAGCCAAACACCCCAGCTTTGCTCGCCGCACTCTTCCCTTTAGACTGCTGACCGCGACCCTGTGTCTTCTCGAACTGTTCTATGAGCGCTCTGCAGTTCAGGTGCTCCTCTAGTTCCCAGGTGTTCTTGTGCAGATGGTTTTTCCACTTTACCAGGTACATCACCTTGTTGAAAGGAATGCGTTTCTTGTCCATAACCTGGGTTGCCAAACCTGATATTTTACATATTTTAGTGATAACTGATATACGATGTTTCATATGAAATATATCTAAAATAATTATTGAAATTTTTTTTAATTTACCACGTTTTTAAACCCATACAAATTCACCAAAAAATTAGTGATTACAAATTCTTTAGTAGCTATGAAAATACTTGTAAGATTTAAAACAAAAAACATGGGGCGCATATTCATGCATCAGTTACCTTCTGTGTGTGCGCCCCACATTTTTTGTTTTAAATCTTACAAGTATTTTCATAGCTATTAAAACATTCATTCACATATTTTCTGGACAATCTGTACGGGGTTAGAAATCTGCATGGAGTTATAAATCTGTACAGGGCTAGAGGAAATTATTTTATATTTTTTAGTGCAATTTAAAAACGTAAATTAAAAATTATTTTTTATCTGAATAATTATTTTCTGCTTGTTAGTTTTTAGTCTTGTGTTCGTGCAATTTTGCAATCGACTTGAAATTTTTGAAATTTCTAAAATCTATGAAATTATATATCTATAGATTTTTAGTCAATATCTAGAGAAAATAAACTATCCACGCCAGTCAGAATTGTTTTCGAAAGAACAGAAATACCAAACCTACGACAATAAAAATAAAGGAACTATTTCTGAACTTTCGTAAACCCTTTGATGTGGTGGGTCACAGGATACTGTTGCGTAAGCTTGAGAAAATTAAAATTGCAGATGGATTCTACTCTCTGCTGAAGGGCTATCTTAGCAATCAAAGGCAGTAAATGTATTTACAATTTTTGCTTTGTCTGAGTAAAACATAAACACACACATCTTATTTCAGATATTACAGATATTAAAAGGTATCAGCCTTGTGTATACATATTATAGTGTGCTCACCTTATGGGATTTATCGCGGACACCTATTTTGCTAATTTATCTCTGTATGGTGGCAACACGTAGTGGTAAACATCGGAACTGCTACATGGTATTAAATGCGGTAAATCGGAACTTTGAATTTCGCGGGGATCAAACAACTTCTAATAACAGCGTGATTGATATACGATATATGTGCACCTGCACGAGCCATATCGAAAAATGAGCATTTTCGACTTTCGCGATTCCACACATCATGGCATGCAAATTGCAAAGTTCCGATACGCAATGGCTATTAATAAAATCTATATGTTAAAAAACTGTTTCATACAAAGATCGCTGGCAATTTATAGACGAATTTTGTTAATTTGGCTAATTAGGTAGGAGCGTTTACATTTGCGACTATACCTACTTTGATGTTTATTTCGTAATTTATGAATTTTTGGTAAAGCATAGCTTTTTAATATTAAGGGATTTTTTAACTTTAATTTGTATTGAATGTATTGAAGATTACTATCTATATGTATACTAACAATCCTATTAGGTAACATTTTGGATAAACAAGACGTGTTAAAAGTTAAACTAATATGGAATTTATGAAATTAAATGCTCCCCATATGAAAAAAGTACACAGGCCAAACACAATATAGGTGCCTAAGTATTAAGCCGGGTCCACATTAGTAAAAATTTGTGTTGTGCAGTGTGCGCTGTAAAAATGTATTTTAATAATGTAGTGCATATGTGTGGGCGCATAAAAATCAACGTAAAACTATCTGTTGCGCACAATGCACGCTATCCGTCGGTTGGTGGTTTTTTTGACTAACATCAAAAGGAATTTGCGCTAAAACATAAACGCTATGTAGACGCTTCAAAAATGAAAACAAGATTTGCTGCAAAACACATACTAAGCGCAATGGATATTTTCTTGCTGTTGACATCAGGGCGTCAGGTCTTCATGTCAGATGTTTGAATTCTCTGAATTACTGTTAGTGTAACTGGTCCAAAGAAGATGTGCGACGTTCATTGTCCTGTATAATTTGATATCAACACAAAATAACCAGAAAAACAAAAAAAGATTAAGATTTCTAGAACAAACCACTGTATCACAGAAAAGCAAGCAATTGGGATGACAGTATTTCCTGAAGTCTAAAATCAGCTGCAAATCTCTGAAGGTGTTGCTTTTTTGACGCAAGGGCCGAGTGCTTACGAACGGCACACAATACAAATTGTTAATAATGTGAACCCAGCTTTAGATTCAAAGGCCATAATATGCATCATATAAACAATGGAGACAGAGAAAAGTCCCCACTAAAACTGCATAATCTGGAAGCAACAGATCCCGAATTTATCATAACCTACATCAAAAATATAAAACTGTTAACACGTGTCCAACTTCATCCCCTTAGAGGCTATTTATCTATATAAAACGCATTTTAAACCATCGTATTTCGTTATAAAATATTAACAACAGATCCATTTATTCTTATTATTTGTCTCTTTACCTAATTATCTTCAAGTTTTTGAACATAAGTTCCTATTGTTCCTACTAAAGTTATCACAGCACATCTCTTATTTTGTTACATTAGGTGTCCAAAACCGTATCTCATTTACTACATAGTCGATGAAATAACAAACATTGTAGCCTGACCTACCCTCACGCAACCTATCTTCGGGAGTCTCGTTTGTCAAGGCTTACAAGACTGTTTTATTGCTTGTTCGATTGCTTTTCTAAGTATTATCGCACGGACCGTCTGGTTATAATAAAACACTTATCTGATATTTGAACTGCTGCGGGACAGTAAACGTAATATTGAATGATCTGATTTCTTTTGCCTGTTACGCCTGCCTGTACGAGGAATAACAACCCAAGCATTAATAAAAAACCGAGTTCACCTTTTAATGGGATATCCTGCGATAGGCGTAGGCATTATTCTTAGAAAGCTATGTTGGCAGTTTGTATTTTACATATAAGTACTCAAACATTTACGGAGATTACACGTTCATTATACGAACTACAAAATGATTTGTAAGACAGTATGGCTGCATAAGACATAAGATTTTGCTTTTAATACGTGTTATAATACAAATTTATATGGATATACTATTTATGATTGGAACTCATATTCTGCATTCGCATAAATATAGCATCACTTGGCAACATTGACAAAGGAACGGTTTTAAAGTAGGGGACATGAGGGGTACTCAAAATGCCGGTAACGTCAATTACTTCTATTTTACAAATTCGTTACAACACCATCAAACGTCTGCCCCCAGAAACACTTGCATTTCGCCCCCAAAATCTGTCCGTTTTTTCGCAATGTAGGTGCGCACACTATCATATGTATACACAAGGGTATCAGTATCGGTGGTATCGGAAATGTAGTATCGGCCCAGCTCTAGTGAATTGTAATTACTTAATTACAAATGGAATTACAAATTGTGATAATTAATTACATTTACATGCTTTGATGTAATTTCAAATAATCAATTACATCTGCTCATAAAAATCGTGCTGTCAAAAGCATTTTGGTGTTCTTGTACACGTCATAATGTGATTGTCATATGTGCCTTTTAACGACTATCATTTGTGGTTTTATTATCATTCTTGCTTATATTTAGCGAGCATCTTGAATTTGCTATCTTTCTTTTTTCTGCAAATTTTATTAGTCAGAGATCTAATTTGTTCTGGCACACTGACATGATATACATGCATTTTTGTTATTGCAGAACTCATTAATGTATGTAATGTATCCTGTTTTTGATATCTTACTTTTTGCATTCATTTGTTATCTTTTATGGTTGTTTAGACGTATCCAGAACAATGAGGCATCCTCGTGCAGAGGTGAAATGTATACATAAGCTTTTAATGTGTGTTGGTGTTACTAGATTATTGCTAATTCACGAGGCGAGAGCAGCGGAAAGATGTGAAAAACGTAAGTTAGGGTATCACAAGTTAAGTAAAATTTCAAAAATTTAAACAAAAAAGGTGTTTATGACTACTTCAAAACCAATCGCAAACGAAAACATTCAGCGTACCAGTATTGGCCTTCCTCTTCCTCTCGAAGGCTTTTATGAGGGCGTGACAATTAAGGTGCTCTTCGGGTTCCCAAGTGTTTTCCGAATGTGGATATCCCCTCCACTTGAGCAGGTACTCTACTTCACCATCGGCTGTGATCCTCTTGTCGACAACTTCCTGGACCTCATACTTTTCTGTGACCTCTTCCACTGCGGCGGTTCTGTTTTTGTTCATCTTTCGCAAATATTAACAAAAATGAAATGCACTACCGGCTACAGGCTGAAACCAAGAGAAAAACGTCGTTACATCGAAAAAGAACGGTGATTGCCAAGTTTGACTGCTTTTTTAGCCTCAATAAAAAAAAGCGTACCTGTAAAATGCAACTACTTGGCTTGTAAAACACTAAAACGCTTTTGTCCCGATAAATGGCCGACATGCAACATTACCACAATATAATAATATAAGAACAATATTATATTTACATTTTTGTTGAGGTTGAAGTTTGTGGACTGTGGATAATATTACGCGATTGCAGATTTGCAGTGTTGACAACCTCTAAAGAACAAATTCCGAGATGTCAAAATTCCTTAAATTTCCCTAACTCAGTGTGACCATAAATTATTTTGTGAATCTGCTACAGGATAATGGCAAAATCTACTAAAAGCTGTTACAAAATCTACCAATAATCTACTTCAATAGTAAATTCATTATTATATATTATTTTTTATTTATAAATGTCAATATTGTCAATTTGCTAACGCCATTTGCAGTTTCTGCGCCATCTATTAGCATATTAGTGGAGTGTAAATTACATTCCATAATCCATCTCGATCTTCATAGAGTAAGAATAAAAATAATATTTCGTCCGTCAAGAATATTAATTTGTTACCTGAATTGATACTATTTTAAAAATTATTTAACAAATAAAGACTGAATCAAATACATATTCCATTAAAGAAAGAAATACATACCATAAATAAATACAAACGTATTAAAAATATATATAAATGTTTGTACAAGATATCAACATTTGAAAAGAACTGTGGTGCATATAAATAAATGGTGTGTTTACAAATAAAAATATACTATTCAGTCAATATATATTTGAAAATATAACGAAATTTTTATGCAAAACAGATTCACTGATATTCTTGTATGTATAAACATCTTTATCATTATCAATTATCATATTATTATTATATATTTATCAATAAATGATTAGTAAGGAATAAATTAACTACAGTTATTTACATCTTTTAAACCTCCTTTAAATGGATCATTGATGAAACGTTTTTGTTAATAAACCTACTACAATCTTTTGTTTTAAATATATTAAAATCAGCTGCAGTTATTAAAATGATTTGTGTATTTAAACTCCCTAGAAGATTATCTAGGGATATTGGTATATTTAAACCCTAAGTATATTCGCAGCAACAGCTATGAACGATAACTGAAAACGTTTTTAGATTTCAATCAACGAGTTCGTGTAAAAATGTATGTACCTAACTAAGAACATAATAGGTGGTGCGGAGCAGAACAGAAGTAAATTTTACTTCATGCCAACAATCCCAAAATCTACCAAAATCTACTGCTCATTTTCTGTCTACCAAAAATTCATGGATGTCGCTGAAAATCTACCAAAAAAGTAGAAATCTACCAAGTATGGTCATGCTGCCCTAACTGTTCACAAGGTGTGCATTCTTTTCCATATAATATTATCGATGTATTAAAAAAATATAATAGATATCTAATAGCCATTAATCGAATTAATAATATACTGAACATTGTCGATAATGTAACTTCGATAATTTTAGTCTCTCCATCTTAAAAAGGATAACGATCTTTGTCACCTGTCATGCTACAAAAATATCCTCGTTTCAAATGTCACTGATAGATGTCGGCAACTTATAAGTGTAAATTTTTATATTTCTTGCTCCTTTTTATAATTTTATTCAGAGTGAAACATATAATAATGATCATGCAAACCTTCTAAATTATGTGGCAGCGGGAACGCATCAAACAAACATTTATCGATAATGTAGAGAACTACTAATGATTGTGGTTTTATTTTTTTATTTATTAATGATCTTTACCATTTTTTTGGACAATTAGCCAGCTTATTAGGTTATTGCAAATGATAGAAAAACAATCGTACATAACATCCATGTCCCGGGCAGGACTCGAACCTGACAACTGAAAAAAGAATTGATCAATTAACAATATTAGGGACCATTCGTTCAACTTAATACGGAAATCTCTTAAGCTTTCTTGAAACAGTCCCTTCATTACATCACATCGGAAGCTAAAACGACCATTTAGAAACACAATTGGGTGTGTTCACTAGTTATAAGATATAAACTTTTATACATTAAAAAAGAGTACTTAATTAAGTGTGTATCTGTATCCATAAGGCTGCAAAAAATTTTTTAACCAAGATAAATTGGTTACAACTTTTCAGTGCGCAACGTGGCAACAACGCAGTTTTAAGACACGCTCAGATTGACTAGGACTGGCTGTGACGTATCACCTCATGTAAACAAGATAGCGTCCGCTACTTTCCGTATTTCGTTTTCGTTATTGGTTATGTTTGAGAGTGTTCTCGTTTGTTTTTTTTATGAATTCAACAATATGTCGTCGGAATGCTTTGTTAAAGCGGCTTCCAACAATTTGCCGGCTGTAGATATGTTTATAGTCACCGAATTTATCAAGAGCGACCCACGTTTTAATGCTGCCGAAATCAAAGGCGCTAAAGCAGCAGTATAAGTAATTAATAAAGCAGCTTAATCTGCAATTTAATACATTATGGATCATTGATATTTTGAACGAAATGCATCTTTTGTCTAGTGCAAGTCGTGAGCAACACGGAGATGCAGCTATAGATTATTTTCAGGTGAAGCGAGAGGGGCCTATATGTATACTGCAGTCCAAGATATGCCCGGAACACAAAGTTCGTGCAAAAAATTATGCAGTTACTCTAAGTCTCACAACAGTAAAATGTAGATTTTGTCTTGGTCATACCCCTTCTGGCTGCTTTAAACCATCTCCGTTTGCGTTCGTAGTGTCCGGGTACACTTACGAATATTTTGTTGAGACTATTGACGGATGTATTTGAAATTTGAACACTGGCACAAAGCACCATCTGCTGTTAGCTTCTGGTTTGTACATGCTTAAACATTCTCCCAGTTGTTAGGAGGAATCCGTTAAAAGCAAGAAAACAACTCGTTTCACTCGGCACAAAGGCACGTAGGTAACATAACCTATATTCTTTGTTTACATGGGGTGCTACGTCACACCGTCTCCATCCCGGGACACTGCGTTTGTATGGTCAATTTTTATATAAGAACTTCAGAACGGTTTTTTTCGAAAACAGGTGCTAGAAAAATTTTGAAATTTTTAGGACGTAACAAGGGTGCTCCAAATATACACATGGCATGATTTCTAAAAAATGTGAAAACACCCAATTAATATGGCGATCTCTTATGCTTTGTGGTAATAGTCGCTTCATTACATCACATCGGAAGCGGAGAGGACCATTAAGAAACACAAGTGGTCAAACTAAAAACATTATAGACGATTCGTTCAACTTAATACGGAAATCTCTTAAGCTCTCTGGAAACGATCCCTTCATTACATCACATCGGAAACGAAGAGGACCATTAAGAAACACAATTTGTTAAACTAACAACATTAGTGACCATTCGTTTGACTTAATACGAAAATCTCTAATGCTTTCTGGAAACACTCCCTTCATTACATCACATCGGAAGCGGAGATGACCATTAAGAACACAATTGGTCAAACTAACAGTATTATAGACGATTCGTTCAACTTAATACGGCAATCTCTTATGCTTTCTGGAAAACATTATCTTCATTATAGCATAACAGAAACTAAAACGACCACCGAAAAACTCAAATACAATTGGTCAAATTAACAATATTAGAAAACATTTGTTCGATCTAATATGGAAATCTCTTATGCTTTCTGAAACAGTCCTTTCATTACATCACATCAGAAGCGGAGACGATTATTAAGAAACACAATTGGTCAAACTAACAACAGGGTCTATTTGTGTGAATTAATACGGAAATCTCTTATGCTTTCTGGAATAATTCCCTTCATTACATCACAACGGAAGCGGAGACGACCATTAAGAAACACAATTGGTCAAACTAACAACATTAGAGACCATTCATTTGACTTAATACGGAAATCCCTTATGCTTTCTGAAACAGTCCCAGTACTCGGTCAGAACTGATAACTTTAAACTACCAGTCTACAGGTTTACAGTCGTATTTAAAAATTCTGCACACTAAAAATAGTTTTGTAGAGTATAAATGTGTGTGTGTAAAATGAGTAATTTAATAAAGGAGACTTATAATTATAGAACAATTAATTACTATTTTAATTACAATAAAAATAATTCAATTACTTTTTCACATAATTGTAATTAATTACTACAGGTATTACCTGTAATACATTTAGATTTGCAATGGTAATTTCTACTTAAAAATATAACCACTTAAACCAATTGGAGATAAAAGGTGTCTGGTTTCTTTTACTTACTTATAAATATGCAACTCATTAGTTTTGTTAGATTCACTGTGTTTAGGTTGAAACAACCAACACAACACAGCACAACAGCTTAGCCAGACATTTCATCAGTGGAGTTGCATTGTTTGTAATGACTACCTCGTGGTTTGTTTTGTCACTTTGCAAACATTTAAACATTTTATTGAACCTTTAGTGGGTGTAGTTTATAATAAAAGAATTTGAATAAGTTGACATTCTTGACCATCAAACGAGGTGTTTGTAGATAAAACTTCGGTATTTCAAACATAACTGATGCATGGACCAAGGCACGGATCCGTGAGTGGTTGGAGATGCATGGCATTTTCGTGGCCAACATTTTACTGAGAGCGTTTGAGTCTACATGGTTCTGTACATATAATGCAGCAATTGAGCTCGGTTGTGGTAAGGAAATCTATCAATCACATTTCATTTATATAGAGGATATAGGGAGTTCGTAGCCACAGTTGGTGCTTTATTGTCAGAGTCAAAATGCTCAGTTTTGAATTGCTGCACTTTATATATAATACATGCCTCAGTTTTTGTTTCTGTTATTCTAAGATACAACAGCAATGCTTAAAAAAAGGCAAGAAATTAAGCAAGTGTATACTGAACAATTACGGAATATCTTCTTGACAAAAAAGTAGATAATTATTATTTACCTATACATACATATGGTTTCTAATTGCTCAACAACCTCGAATGTTTATTCTTGTCACCCGCGTTTTCTTGTTTGCAGTACTTTTTCATTCGAAGGAGTAAGTAGTAGTGTATTATATTCACCAGACTCTCTGTTGCATTCACAAAGAAGTCATCCAAAGTATCTTTATAAGGCGTAAGATTTTTACTGTACTTTTCAAAACACATGTTCCAACATATGTAAACAATTTTTTGTTAAGATAAACCAAGTATCTTCTTGACTTGGTGGAAATTAACTTTGCCTTTGGTACGTTTTCTGAGGTATTTGAGAAAAATTCCAAGCATCTTATGCGTTTAACATATTTTCGTATTGTTTTCGAAACAAATATGTAATATGTAACACAATCAGTTATTTCAACAATTAAGAAATTGCGTTTTTCTTGCTTAAGCAGAAATTCTGAATTAGGTAAATTAAATTTCACCTCAGCCCGGGCATTCTTTATTGTCCTGTCTAGTTTTTCCTTTAACTTTAGATGACTTTTTTTGATGAACTTGTAACCTGGAATATGTTTTTAAAGTTTTCCATTGAAATGTTTCTATTTGTCGGAGAATTACCACTGACTGTACAGGGTGTCCCATTTTTGTTGTACTTGTAGGGTATCTCGGTAACTACTAATGCTAGAAGGTTGCGGTTTTGACAATACTGTATTACTTTTTTGTTCTGAGTTCAGCTGTAACGTCGCCAATTTTGGCTAACGACATCCGTCAAGGTGACAAACGACAATTCAATCCATAGTTGGCTTTGGTATGGTTGAAAAGGCATATTTTTGTGTTATATCTATAAAATGTGACCCCCTAAAAAATTTCTAAGTATGCCACAAGATTCAGAATAAAAATGTCTCTACAGTTCTTTTATGTTTACATAGCCAGTCGAGATATTGAGAACTGAAGAAATATTACATTGTTCAAAAGTTGGCTATGGGTTTAAAACACAAGACGATACAAAAATGGCTATGGTACAGCGCAACTCCGAACAAAATAGTAATACAGTAATGTCAAAACCGTAACACTCTAGCATGAATAGTTACCGAGACATCCTATATACACCCCTATAAATAATTTCCAACACGGATTACTTAAGACCAATTAAATTTTACTTGCTCAATTATAACACTCCAATCCCAATTCCAGGCCAAAAAAAAAGTATACAAAGGTTCTAAAATGTAGTAAAAAAAACTGATATGCTGTATACAATATCTTTGATCATGTTTTGTAGTATGGTTAGAGGTAATTTAATAGAATTTTAAAGAGAAACACATGAATGTAGACCAAGCTGAATAAAATTTACTGAAGACTTGCATATAAAATAAGCAACCACATTACTCTACGAACAAAATTTATTAAATAATAAAAATAAACCACAATTCAGAAGAGTACACATTGACGTTTGAAAATAAAGTGTCCGTTGCAACTAGGCATATTTACACGTAACTCCGAATGTCAAAAAATAAAAACTAAAACTTATATCTTACATAAGAAAGGGAAATTAACTGAGACGAATGCTATAGCACTTTTAAGCCTTATCGGCCTTATCCTCCTCACTATTTGGGGAATGCCATGTTAATCGTTCTTCATAAAATTTTATCACGATCTGTGGACACTTGATGTTTGCCTGTTTGGCAGGAACTAAATCTGCTTCATCTGTATCTGCCCACTTCATGAGGAACATCAGCTGCCCTGCAATAAAACTGCCATTTTTAACCGGCGACTTCCATGCAAATTTTGACATTACCAGACGTGTCTGTTGCTCCGATGATCTTTTCGGGAGTCAATCCCCTGTCGAAACCCTGAGGTCTTTTATCACCAGCCTTTTTCTTTGCTGCCTTCCCGTCCATATCTGACACTAAAAATTATATAAACGTGATTGACAGGTATAGAAATATAGTAGGCAAATGCAGAACAGCAGAAAGGTGTTAAAAAAGTTAGTCATAAGTTTTTTGGTGCTTGTAAAAGTCTCTAAATGGCTAAAATAAAGGTTTTTTATCACTAGTGTCCTATTAAAGAGGAAGGTGCTAACACTTTCGCAGAAGTGGGATATTGGGAAGGGATCTGCTGATTGTCCTCCACAAGAATTCGCTAACCACGCAGTTGTCCACCACGCTAATTGTCCCGCCACCAGAAATGTCCTACATAGAGTAACTTGCATTATTTACCAACAGATGGCGGTATAAACAAGTAGCAAAATTGAATTGAGCTTTGCTTTGTTGCCACTCAGTCTATGAAAGCCATAATAATGTATCAATAATTTCATTACATACAAGATGCGTCAATTTCATCAACAGCGCAATATATAACACAGGTATCAATAAAAGCTTTAATTTGTTACTGATGTGTATTTACCTATGAAGAGTATTTGTTGCCTGAAAGTGAAATTGAGTAAGTACCTATTACATAACGGCTTTTCCATAAAAAACTATAGAAGTTAAGCAGACTAACTCAGGTCTTAAATAGTTTTCTTCGGAACTTAAGGCCATGAGAGACGAGGTTGACGCCTTCTATCAAATGGCATGCTTGCTTAAAGATCAAAACAGCAAACAAAATTACAAGTTTGCTAAGAAGACATACAGAGCTGCAATTCAGAAAGCAAAAAAGGCAGCGCACGATGCAATATTAAAAAAATCCAGTAATAAAGCGAGGGATGCCTGGAAAATAATAAACAACTACAGAAAAGCTGCAATAACAACAGGTGAGTGCACGATTACACCAGATAACTTTAACGATTACTTTGTTAACATTGTGGATAAGATTACTCGAGAAATTTCAGTTAACGATAACCAGGAAAACTATTGGCGGGAACTATTTAAGGGGAGAAATACTTGTAGTAGTTTTAATTTTGTGGGGGTGACAATCATTCAAGTTAGGGAGGCAATTTTTAATTTGAAAAATTCAAGAAGCAAAGATGTGTATGGGCTGAACGCCAAACTGATAAAGACGGTAGGAAATTTAGTTGCCGCTCCTTTAACAGGTCTTTTAAATTTATACATTACCACCACTACCTATCTAGACTGTTTCAAAGTTGCGAGAGTCTGTCCAATTTACAAAAAGGGGGCATTTGAAGAGCCCTCTAGCTATAGGCCTGTGTCGATTGTCCCAGTACTCCGGAAGGTATTCGATAAACTGTTAAACAAGTTGTGGATTATTTTGAGGGTAACAGCTTGCTGAGCACAGCACAATGTGGCTTTCGTAGAGGTGGTAGCACTGTTAGCGCTATAAGTAAACTGAGCGAGATTGTAACCGAGGCATTTGAGTCGAAAGAGTATGTTGGTTCAATGTTTCTAGATCTAAGCAAGGCTTTCGACTGTGTGTCTCCCGGGATTTTAGTGGAGAAATTGCTTTGTTATGGCTTTTCACATCGAAGTAAGGATTTAATGCACTCATACTCATACAACAGAAAACAGAAAATATCCATAAACAACCAGGAATCAAAATTGCTTTCATGTAATGTAGATAAAGCCAGCAATTTGAATGTTGTTCTGGAGAGCCTTGGGGACGCACAGTCGAGAGCAAAGAAGTGGCTTATGGCAAACAAATTGCGTCTAAATGAAGCCAAGACTCAAACGATGATATTGGCCTGCGGCAGATACCGATAGCTAACAACACCGATGTCAGGTTTCTTGGGGTGTATCTGGACCCAAAGCTTAGTTGGGAGACACACATCTCACATTTGTGCAAGAAAATCGCAACCAATATTTATGTACTCCGAAGACTGTCAAAGATTGTTTCTAGACATGTAATGGAGATGGCATTCCACGCATTGATACAGTCTCATGTAAATTACGCCTTGCTGATATGGGGGCACGCTCCAGATGCAAGCAGGGTGTTCGCCCTCCAGCAGAGAGCGGTTAGAATAATTTCGGGAATTGGGTACAGAGATAACTGCAGAGAAGCTTTTAAAGATTTAGGCATATTAACCTTAGCTAGTGCATATATATATCAGTGTTTACTGCACATTAAGCAAAACTCGGAAACACTACAGACACATTCACACATACATGTATGCGAAACTAGCCACAGAGATGACTTATACCCAGGTTTTCACCGAATCAGAGGTCAAGGACGGGTATAAATTTATATGGCCCTAAATTATTTAACAAACTTCAAACTAAGATAAAATCTTTAGATTACAAAAAATTCAAAAAGCAGATTAAGACATTATTGGTGGAAGGCGCGTTCTATAACATCACCGAGTTTTTAAACTGTACTATGTAGCAGATATATACTTACATGTCTACATTTTGTGCTGTTTACTATTATTGTGTTTATTATTATTGTATGTTGTTGTATATTTCTTGGACGTGTGTAAATGTTTCTACAGGCTATCACGAATAAAATCATTATCATTATCACATTAAACCTACATATCATTAAAAAGGGAAATGTTTAACAGAAGTAAAGTGTAGAAACAAGTATAAATATAAAATAAAATTTATAAATGTATATTACGTTTGTATATTTATGCAACGTACAATGACAATTTTTTAATAATACATATAAAATTACTTCCACATCCAACGGATGGCAAAAACTGTATCGTGAAAAAAATTTCAAAACTTTTTATTGCTCAATCACTCACTGTATATGTTCGAAAACTTAAAAAAAATTAGAGCAAAAAAATTTCTTGTCTGTGTGCTGGTCTTTTTGTGGATGCAATGATTTTTGAAAGACTTAACATATGAATTTGAAATTTTAATTATGTAAAATTTACTCTGGCATCTTTACCTTTAATATTATTAGTTATCTCAGCAATTCGTAGTGCATCTACATAGTGCATTTGCACAACGAAGTTGTGTCGATTGCGTTCTTTATACATATCCCACACGATTATTGCTTCAACATTTTATTGATAAATAATTCTATATTTTATATGTAGTTATAACCGTTGTCTGGATATTAATAATATTAACGATAACATTCAGACAACTTTATAATGCAGCAAAATGAAGCAAAAATCTGACTCAATGGTCAGGACGGATCTGTGGGTAACGTATTTAAATATTTATTTTTATGTGAACTTGATTCCTCTATTTTATGCTGTGCTTTTCATTTCCACCTGAAAGCCGACCATAATTTCGATATGCAAAAAAATGTTTTACTTCCTGCACTCGTCCTATCAGAATGCGCTCTCGAAGACAGTTATAAACTGTTATACAAATAGTATCTTTATGATGCATCACAAATAGAAATAATGTTTATAGGAGCATCATTTGCACAATAGCGTACCAGTAACATTAGGTCCAGTCAACTTACACTATCTTATACTGATGTAAATGAAAATTTGGTAACCATATGTACGGCCGATTATATAGTTAGGTTTTTTGCTACGTTACTCCCAGCCGGCGATTCGTAATCAGCGTCTCCAATGGTGAATAGACATAGTAGTTGCTGTTCACTATTTGAGGCATCTGTTAGAATCTGTACTAACGCCCACACTAATAAACCCTTCACTCCCTTTCTAACATTACATTTAAAAGCATTGGGTTGTCCTTCTATTATGTTCTATATTCAAAGATACTTATCTAGAAATTATAAATACATCATCTAAAGAGTACTATATTATAGAATGAGTGGCAACAATGCAAGGCCCAAACCGATTTTGCTACTTGTTTATAGCACCATCTATTTGTGGATAACGCAATGTATCCTATGTAGGTCAATTCTCGTGGAGGACATGTGCGTAGTTGGCAAATTCACGTGGAAGACCACTGTGTGCTCCCATTGGGAATGCCAAGGAGTATAGCGAGTGCCAAGATGTCAGCAGAAGATGTAGATAAGGACAAGAATGATACTTCGTTCTTTCAAGAGCATATTCTTACATAAAAATACGAAGAAAATTTATTTTGCATTTTGAGATCTGCGCCCTCGCTACCGAGTTACAGCTTCTTGAAGTTGGATGGTAAAAAATAGTTTTTTGTCAAATCTTTTTTTAATTTTTTGACCTATATTAATCATATTTTGAGAATTTGGGTTTGAGTAGTCCGCCTAGAAATGTACATTTAGATATTTAATACCTCTCAAAGGAGGTGAGAGGTTAACTACTATTAAAGGTTTTTGATTTAGAATTTCTGTGCAAATTAAAATTCCAAACAAAAAGCTAGCAAGGGCCAGGAGACAAATATTTCAAGAAGTTCTGCGGCATCAATTTGATTGCTCACAAGTTTATAGGGGAGCATATAGTTAGATATGTTTGCCTCTTTTCCAAACTATGAAGATTGTACAGCATGCTCAAGCCAGGATTGGAAAAAAATTTCTTAGGAAGCCTCCATCGGATTCTTTTGAAAAACCTTTGCTAAATGGATTCAAGCCTGTCATTAGTAAACCCTACAATACGCTGACCAAACTATTGTATTATATTCCAGAAGAGGTTTTACCAAGGAAATATAAAGCAATTTTATTGTGTTTTGACTCTGCCATGTCTTAAAATATACCCTAAGGCCCTTATTGCCTCTGCTGATATTATTTATTTTTTATTTATTTAATTATATGGGACTGCAGCTAAAAATATACAATAAAATATAATATAGAAAAAATTCTTATAACTAAAATAATTATTGATAGATTAGTCAAATTAAAATTAAGAAACAGTAGCGAAGTATTTATAACCAACATATGATCTAAACTAAAGTATAATGTTCTCCTTAAAGATAGTGACAGAGATCAGAGAAAAAAAACTACATGCATTAAGAAAACTAATGTTCCAGTAAACAAAAGTTTAGCTATTATAAACTGACACGCATAAAGTAAAATGAAGGTGTAAATGAGTATAATTTTGATGTTATTTCCAATATATGTACTGATCTAGCCGGTATTTTCAAAATAATTTTTTTCAATAAATCTGGACAATCATAACGTTTATTATCTTGAAAATTATAACTAAATCACAAATTAAACAGTGATCAGCCAGAGTTTACAATTTCATAACCACAATTTTAAAAAAAAACAGTTAAAGACCGAGAAAAAATATCACCATACGAATGTGGGTTTAACCCCATAGCGACAATCATGGTTCGATACCATAAATGATATCTTATAAGCACAACACCTCAAAAACTTATTGTGGACCTTTTCTAATGTGTATGAATGATAATATGCTAGTGGAGACCATATAATAGAAGCGTATTCCATAATGGAACGAACGAAAAACTATGGCAGTTTGCAATACCAAACTTAAAATCCTAGCAGCCAACAATGAAATTCCAAGGATATATTCCACAAAACCCAAATGTTCATCAAAAGTAACTCAAAGATCAAAAATAACATTTTTGTATTCAAGACGGGTGTTGTTTATGGTGTAAATAGAATTGACTTTCTTGTGTGGCCTATGAAAACTAATATATGAACATTTATTAACATTCAAGGATAGGCCATTAGCATTTTCAGTTTTAAAAGTATTATTAATTATTCATGTAATTACATCAAATAAAATGTTCAAAATACATGAATGGCTTTCAAGGCCAAATATACTTGCTCTTCACACTGTTTTCAAAAATTGTGAAAATACCCAATTATGAATAACTAATGTTCTGCAAAAATATACAGCTCTTTATCTGCCAACACACACTGACTGGCTTCACTTTAGGTACAAGCCGCGTCCCGTCCAATTCCTTTATTTATTTCACTGTACCAAACAGTTTGCTCTAGCTAAACATGTTATTGAGAATGGACATTATTTTAACATTAAAGACATGGAGCTGCTAAGGGAAGCTAGAAACTACAATTTAGATGTTTTGGATGTTATCGACAAGAAAAAACAAAAGAAGACTAATCAGTAATGATTTAATGCAAACAGACAAATTTAAATTATTAAACCTGATTTAACCACACCAATATTGATGATGTTTTTGCACGTTTTTATGTATTGTTCTTGATATCTTATTTAGTATATGTTTGTTAACTTGGTTGTTTAGACTTATCCAAAAAGCTGAGAATGCCTCATGCAGAGATGAAATTTAATGAGTTTAGTGCTCATTCCCATATAACGACTTTGGGTGTAAGTAGCGGAAGGTTGTGAAAAAGTCAGTCGAAGTGTCAAAAGTTATTTGGTGTTTGTAAAAGTTTCTAAAAAATTAAAATAAAGGTTTGTTATCAGTGAAGTCGTGTCTTTTATAAATGGAAGGTGTCGACGATTACTTCAAGACAAATCTCAAACGAAAACATCGAACATACCAGTACTAGCCTTCCTCTTCTTCTCGAAGGCTTCCATGAGGCCGGGACAAGCAAGATTCTCTTCGGGTTCCCAAGTGTTGTCCGAATGTGGATATCCCTTCCACTTCAGCAGGTACTCTACTTTACCATCGGCTGTGATCCTCTTGTCGACGATTTCCTCGACGTCGTACTTTTCTGTGACTGTTTCCACTGCGGCGGTTTTGTTTTTGTTCATCTTTCGCAAATATAAACAAAAATGAAATACGACTACCGGCTACAGGCTGAAACCAAAAGGGGAAAACGCCGTTACGTCGAAAAGGAACGGCGGTTGCCACGTTTGACAGCATAAAAGGGCCTAACGCCTCTTGCAATTCGGATGACGACGTTAACAATCAAAAAATGCTTACCTGTAAAACACAACTCCAACACGGCTTGCAAAACGCTTCTACTCCGAGAAATGGCCGACATGCGACATTACGCGATTGGTTGCGGTATTGGCGTACATCGCCGCGTTGCCAGATCTCGCATTTTATCGTTGTATATTGTGATTTTTTAAATTTTAATTGAAATTGAAAATTTTAAGTAATCAGTCCGTAATTATTGCGATTTAATTGCTATTTCCTTTTTATGTGGTATATTCACCATCAATCTGTTTATTAAACTGAAGAACACGGAATGCTTAATTTGTAATGACTGATTTGACGATATGGGCATGCCTTCTCAGGCAAATTTCACCTTTCAACTACATAGCAACCATTTTCTGCTTTTTCATCAACTGCAAAACACTACTATTGGGGTATTGGGTAGGATTTCGCAATTAAACTTTGTGTGAAGCATAGGAAAATAGGAAACATTAAATGATAATAAACTCACGATTTATACCTATATTATGTAGGTACCAGGACTTGACTGTTCAGGAAAATCAAGTAATTATTAAAAATGGGTTATTGCAACAATTGCTTTAGTTTCAAATCTAATTGCAAGTCCAAAAAATCATTGTAATCGTGTATATGTAGGTATAATGCAATAGCAAATGCCCAGTGAAAGTAAAGGTTTTGCATCAAGCTTGCAACGTCCCATTCGTTCAAAGGCGGGAATCAGGTATCCAACATTAAAAACGATGTTGGCAAAACTGACATACTGACGGAACTGTCATTCTGTCAATGTCAATTTTTACGTTGACTGACGGGGGGTGAAAAAGTATTTCATAGCAAAACATTTTCATCGTAGATCGTGTTAATTACCTGCCAAAATGCCCGTGGACCAGACACCTGGGTCCCAAAGGCTCACCAATGATGACTTCAGGAAACTGCTCATGACGCCCAGGGCTACGCCCTCCAGTGCCCCGGCCCCCGGGTCAATCAGGGAGGCCATGGCCAACTCGACCAGCATGGGCCCCCCCAAGGAGGACAGGAATGAGGCGAGACGCAAGAAGAAGAGCTACTACGCGAAGCTGAAGAAACAGGAAGACAATAAGCTCGCGGAGCTGGCCGAGAAATACAGGGATCGTGCGAGTGAACGTAGGCAGGGAGTCAACCCTGATTACCAGCACGATGATCCCATGAACACAGCACAGGCGTACAGGGCAGTCGCACCAGATCTGAAATCCGGTTTCGACGCCGCTGAGCGAAGGAGACAGATGATCCAGGAGTCGAAGTTCTTGGGTGGTGACATGGAGCACACTCACTTGGTGAAAGGGTTGGACTATGCATTGCTGCAGAAGGTGCGTTCTGAGATTCAACAGAAGGAGTTCGAGCAGGAGCAGGAACTGGAACGACTAGCAAATAAATCGATGGAAGAAAAGGAGAAGAAGGATCCGTTAAAGAAAGATGATGATGAGATGCAGTTCAAGACGAAAATCGGTCGTTCCATTTATAATACAATATGTGCGATAAAATCACGACACATTGAGAAATCGGAGATGTTCGCACCAGGTCGCATGGCTTATGTCATCGATTTGGATGATGATGCAGAGACTGACATTCCTACCACGTTGATAAGGTCTAAGGCAGAGGTACCGGCAGTCGAGTCTACAACAACGTTGACGACAAATGATATTGTCATAAATAAATTGACACAGATATTGAGCTATCTTCGACAGGGTAATCGGAAGGGCAAAAAGAACAAGAGGGTTTTACCTGAAAGAGAGTTGGATGAAGAAGTTGGCAAAAAGGTAGGGTGGTACGCTTGTTTGAATTCAATCCTGTTCACCCCATCAAAAAGATTTAAAAACCCCATTAAAAACATAAAATGTCATAACGTCCTTCCACCACAAAAAGTTCTGATTCTCATGTTATTTACTTACAAACCCTTGTGTTATACACTGCGTGTCAAAATTATCCACCACTAAGAATTGACTACAGTTTTAAAATTGATTGTCTCTTGAAGGCTAATCCGATTTTGATGATCTTTGGTTTCAATGGTAGCTTCATTTCTCAGCAATGATGCTGTTTTCCAAATTTCTTGATATTGGCGATGAGCACTACGCATATTAAAATTTTCTTAAGCATATATGCAAACCATATATATCCCATTTCCAACTTTGAAATTGTTCCGAGAGTGGACCTTTAATTAAATATTGGTTAATAATTACACCACAGATTGTTTTGATGCAGGTGACATGGCATAGGTGTAATTATTATGCTTAAGAACTGCATTCTTTGCAGAAATCGTTGTTGGAGAATGTATGCCAGTTTTTAAAGGCTCACAACACAGTGGGCTACCGGGAGAGTATAGTTCTCCACAGAGACGAGTGAATGATGTCATGTTGCCACTAGATGGCATGGTGTTATCCACACTGTAATTCTCTTGTCTTGACTCACGTTTCCTTTTCTAACTAGGCCATCTCAATATGTAGTTCTCTAATCTTTGTCCAAACTTAAAAAATGACAATGATATTAATGGTTGTTTGTGTTGAATCAAAGCTTACTTAAAACTTTGTTAGGTACTATTAAATAACTGATGTGCAATACATTACTAAGATGGTATTATCTCGAAAAAGGCAAGTGATAGTAAATTCTACATGGTATGCATTTTTGTGGAAGAAGGACAGAGAGACATTTATATCTGCCAACAAAGTATATGCCGATAGGGGCAAAAAAGTTATTACATTTTTAACCTGCATGAAGTACTGTAGATGGCGTAGTAGTCAATTTATTTAAATATTTGAATTCCTTGGCTCAAAAAACCCCCGTATACCAAACTTCATGCAAATACCACAATTTTTCCAAAAGTTATTAAAAAAATTTTACTGAACATTCAAAAAAAAGTTCTTAAAATATCGCGCCACAAGGAACATGCTAATGTCAGTGTTTATCAATTAGTTTGTTTCATTTTTCCATTAAAAATAATAAGAATACTCCAATTGAAAATGTAAGAATTTAACTTGTAACTTGGGTCCATTTCTTTTCAAACAGCCGGCCAAACGTCCAAACAATGACTCGATTTACGACGACATCGGTGAATATGTACCGACCAGACGTCAGGACAAAGACGCATCCCGCAAACGACAGCCCTATTTCGACAAGAATGACGACGAACCCGTTCAAAGCTCCGGACCCACCCTGAAAATCAACAAATCGGCGCAGATCCTCAACCGGCTCACACAAGAACCCGAGGGTTACGCGGAATGTTACCCCGGACTCGAGGAAATGAACGATGCAATCGACGATTCCGACGACGAAGTTGACTATTCCAAGATGGACCTGGGCAACAAGAAGGGGCCGATCGGAAGGTGGGACTTCGACACGGCGGAAGAGTATTCCGATTACATGAACCAGAAGGAGGCGTTGCCAAAGGCCGCGTTTCAGTACGGGGTTAAGATGGCGGACGGTAGGAGGTCGAGAAAGCACAAGGAGAAGAACGAGAAGGCGCATTTGGACCGCGAGTGGCAGAAGATTCAGAATATTATACACAAGAAGGGGGGTGAACCTGATTATAAAAGGGGGAAATACTGAATTTTCTAAAATGTATTTTAGATGTAGGATAATGTTTTTATTTAGTTTTTTTTAGAATGAAATATTTATTGTATAATAAGGTGATTGTAAATACAGATAATAATTGTGTTTTCTCAAATACTTTACTATTCCAATATGGGAAACTTCGGTAAATTGGTGTCTACAATGACATTATAAACTTCAAGCGATGGTCAAATTTTCTATTGGTTCTGCCATGTTTCCTCTAAATTTGGTTTTAAAGATGTCAATTTTTGGAGAGCCAAAGTTGGCAAAAGAAAAATGATAGGGGACTTGTGGTTTCCACTGTTGCATTCCAAATGCCATCACATATATGGTCGTGCAATACTAGATCCTCTGGGATTCCCGTTATTCTGAATCGATGTTTTAGTAATGTCAATTAAAAATAAAATATTTATGTGCTAAAACTTGCTAGGTTGGATTTCTTAGGCATTTTGCAAAGCTTACCCATGGTTGTATATAAAAAATGAGTTTCACATTAATAAAGTTTACAAGTCCAGTAAGACTTTTTATAATTATTTTCTTTGTTATTTGAGCTATCGGGATGAAATTTGGTATGTAGGTGTAGTTTGTTATGATACATATTTTGGTGGAAAATATTCCGATTTTCCTCTAATGTTTTGGAAAATATATCAGAAAAACTGATAAAACTGTTCGAATTTACACAACTAAAATTTAAAGTTGGATTTACATATCTTTTGAATATCGATAGTTCTAGATGAACTACTTTTAATCTTTAAAGGAAATTTTCTGAAATCTTCGGGTGTAAGTGGAAATTTATTGTGAATAGTGATTGGGTTACCCCTACATATGTTCTACATTTTACATTACATTCTATATTGTTACTTTCTTTTTTTACAAAATACCACGAAAGCACTCAATGGTGCTTTAGTGTGGCGCATCAGTTAATATATAATTAGTATACAATAGATGAAAGATTAAACAATTATGGTACATACATACATTGGTACACTAAGCAGTATACAATGAACAAAGGAATCAAAGAGTTACGTAATTAACTTCTATATACAATAAACAACGCTTGTTCACAAGGGGAAAATCAATTTTTACAGTATATTCCAGACTATTTGATTAAGATATGTTTCACTTTGAGTTTGCCACCGCTCTTTGTTGGCCGTTGTTTGGTGACCTTTATAGGAATGGCGTCTAATACTTCATGGCATGATGTTAAATATCTTAGGACTGACAAAGTCAAAACAGCGCTGTTCAATTGAAGYAGATYTAGATGGCATTAGCAAAAAAAAGATGAGAAAAATTTTGATTTTCCCGACCACTTCAGAAAAATCCTTTACAGATTAAAATTACTTCATTGAGAACTATCGATATTCAAAACGGCATGTAAATCCAATTTCAAATTTTAGTTGTGTAAATTTGTAAAGTTTTTCTGGAATATTTTCCAAGCGTTAGAGAAAATTGGAAAAATTTCCCACTAAAAGATGTATCATAACAAATTACACCTACATACAACAAAAAAAAAATAATTGAAAAAAAAAACACCCCGGATTTTTACTTACCCAAAGTGTCCAAGAAATACAACCTTGCAACTTTTAGCACAAAAATATAAATTTTTATTTTTAATTGGCGTTAAAAAATAGACTCCTGGAATCTTGGAGCAATCGAGTTTAGCACAACCAGATGCGCTGGGGTATTAGGAATCCTAGTGAAAACTGCAAGTCTCCGTCTTTTTTTGTTCACCAAGCACGGCCCTCTAAAGAGGGGCATACACTGGCTTGCAACCCAATTTGGAAAAAACATGGCTTGCGTCGCAGTGCTTATACTTACGTCACTGTAGAACGTCAATGCGGATAGTGCCATCATTTAGTAGATGGTCTAGCAGAGTCCAAAACCAAATCATTGGTAGATATCTACCAATTTGCTTGAAGGACCCACATATGGATAACTCTGCTTTAACCCCACATATATTCTTTTCTCCACGCTATTACTGAATTATTATTTCCACTTTTGGGGCATTTTTTTTTTATTTACCGTTAATCATTGTTTAGAACACCATTTGAAACCATCCACAGGAACGCTAGTTCCATATCCAACTGTTTACATGGTGCAATTGGCGCTGTCTTCGAAATACTGCACGCAAAATGCCGAGGTTTTCCGTATTTGAATAGTAAGGTATTTGATATTCGTCTGCAAAATAAATTCTTGAAAACTACGGTATCTATTATACTTGTGTTTCGTGTTGAAATGCAAAAAAAGTAAAAATAGTTATTTAATTACAACACTTTTGAGATGTCAACTTGTTACATGTGATGAAACATGGATCCATCATTTTGAGCCAGAGTCTATGCAGCAAAGTCTTAAATGGAAGCACACAGGTTCTCTCAGCTGTCTGCAGGTAAAGTCTTGCTGACTGAATTCTGGGATTCCGAAAAACAGCAATAATAATGGTTGCCAATAATTCCGCACTAAACAGTAGTTCTAAATTCGTGCTGAAAGTGCCACTTAGTAACCAACTGCGGATTTTCTGTGTCGCAATAATGCTTGTTCCGAAAGTTGAATACTCCTCAACATGTGMATGTGGCTTTGTAAGTAMATAAAACATTATTTAAGAATAACGGATTTTTGTTTTGATGAACACGACAAAAACGGGCAAATTGTAGTCTAGTTGGTAGATCGGCTTCTAGGAGATTCTGAAGGTGTAAAATGGTGTGGATAAAGCCTTTTCTGGAGGAGAATTCTTAATATCGAAGACCTGTTTACTCCAAGGCATACAGCCAATTTTCTGCTACTTATTTCAGGATTATCTGCCACACACACCAAGATTTCCTCTTCTTGTACTGGAATAATCGATTTGGCTGAAAAGAACCACTTTCTCTTAGTTCATCGTAAAGATTCGTAAATAATTTAAAATCTGGCTATCTTCCATTTGGATAAATTTCTTGATAACAGTGATGAGGACAACGCACATTAAAATTTTCTTCAGTCTATACTCAAACCATATCTCTAATTTCCAAATTTGAAAATAAATTATGCCTTGGCATTTTCACTTTAAATATTTGTTACAAACTCAAAACAATGGTTATTTGTGTTGAATCAAAGCCTACTTGAAATGTATAGGTACTACTAAACAATCGACGAGGCTTACATTACTAAAATGGTAATATCTCGAAAAGGGTAAGTGATAGCAACTTCTACAAAGTATACATTTTTTGTGGAAAAGGGACAGAGAGACAAAAAGTATTTAATGGGAAGCACAAAAAAATTATGACAACTTTAACCCGCGTGAAGTGAAGATGGCACCACATGCAAACAGTTCTCAATTTATCTAAAAATTTGAATTGCTGGGCTCAAAAGATCCCTGTATACAAAACTTCATGCAAATACTACAATAATTGCAAAAGTTATTAAAATATTGAAAAATAAAATCTGAAGTTTAACATCCTGTATCTTTGTTAATATTTGGTTTTGGACTAAGACAAGTTTAGTTAAATCTTAATATTTTTGCACAAAGAATATGTGGTTTTCCTGTGCACAAATACTTATGGGCCAGCCTGTATATTGGTACAATTACCTCAAAGAGGTAGATGGGGAAGGATCTGACATCCATAATAAATGTGTCCTTATATCAGCCATATTGTTATAGCTCATCTGTCACTTCTGACAGTTAATGGATAAGTAATATCTCAAAGTAATGTAGAGTTTTATAAGACGATTTGAAAGCTTTTAATGTGTTTTTGTTACTTTCAGAAAATGAARTAACGGTATCTTGTGTTTTAACATAGCCAACATTAATMATAAGAAATCTATCGGAATTTCATTTCACAGATTAGTACAGGTTTAGCAAGTAGCGCCACGTMRCAGCTGGCTGTGGCAATAATCGGGTGACAGTTGCTGTACTTGGAAGCAGTTTAACAAAAAGTGTTTTAATCGCTGAAGAAAAATAAAAGTGTCTGTTATTTTAAATAGAATGACCCGCATTTTAAAAAGCACATTCGATTAATGGCATCGAATTAAACAAAAAAGTTATAAGGTACCGCTACCCTACAGCCATTTGTTTTTGTTATTTCTGATGTTAAATGATTGATGTTCACGAAACTTGTAGTACGAGTAGATGTCTCGGTCAGTTGATATGCAACAAATTTATTAAACTTCCTGAGTTAAGCTACTAACGTCAAATAAAAAAGTTAACTATTGCAGACTGTGTTGTGAACAGCAATTATTCAACACGGGATATCTCAAAAAAAAATGGTAGTCACGGTACCTTAGTACTTTTTTGTTCAATTCAATGCCATTATTTGAATGCGTTATAAAAAAAATGGGGTCCTTCTATTTGAATTTTTTTTTATAAACACCACAAAATTCTCAAAAATTATCTAGTTTAAAATGTCAAATAAAAAAGTTAGCTATTGTAGACTGTTACTGTTAACACCCTGAATATAACTCAGTTATGACTTGTTTTATTACCTTGTGCACCTTGAAATAAAGAATATAATTACTGCACAGAAACCAAGAAGATACTGAAATAACATGTTTTAATATAGTGATATAGTTAATACAGATTCAGATAAAAATGCTCTTAAGATTAAAAAATTTCTTAGTAAACATCTGCAATTAATTTACTTTTGGAATAAACCCATTTACATTTTCTTTACCTTGCTGCAAACATATAGTTTTAAAATATACCTTTACATCAAAAATAAGACAATAAGGTACCAAATAAGTTTTAAAGTTTATTTCCTGGAAATCACACCATCTGCAAACACTTCGTTTTGAAGTATCTCCATTTGAAGACTCCCAAATGAAACAAAATTCAATTTTTGAACAGTACAAATATTAAAAAGAAAAATAAGATTGATCCTTCTAAAAATGGGAAAAATCAGTCAAACCTGTTTACCAAAATTTCACTCTGTATTTTTTAATGGCTCTGGAAGTGTTAAACGCCTCAATTATTGTATCCCCTGTTGTCTCTACGTTGCCGGTTCCATTCTTGCATGTTACCGCTGCGATAAGTTTGACCACCACGGAAATTGCCCTGAAATAAATTTGGAAAATAGACATTTCGTAGAACCATCACAAAAATGTACAAGCCTTGACAGCTACATGTTCCGGCCGACAAGATTGCCACGCTTTCGTAATTACCATAGTATACACTTCTATATGGCAGATAGTATATGCTATAGAACAGTAGTTGCTTTGAAGCCATTTTCTACTATGACACACCAAGTGCACTGCAGTGATTTTATACCATTGGAATCATCATGTAATTGTCTATAACATAGTTTTTCCAAGTAGATCAGGTTAGAAGTGATAAAGATAGCTTAAATGAATCAATAACATATATTTAAAACACGGTAATTACAACTAGATCAAGAAACTAAGCCCACACTTGTGAATCTATTTCCTACAGCACACCCAAGATACATTTAAACCCGTCTGTGTATTCCACTGTGACGTGATGTCTCTCAGAGAAGAACGTCATGACTTTTTACATATTTTCATTAGAGGTCTTCTATTTCGCACCAAAACAATTATTGCAAAAAATGTCCACTACTTTTGCCACGAACTTCTAGCGTAGCTGAATTTCCGAAATGTTGAATAATTCCTTAAACAAGTTGTTCACAATATACTGCTGCAATGGGGTTGTCCCACATTTTTTTTTATTTTACATTTAAAATGTACATAAAAATTGAAGAACAAAGAAATTTTTTTGCAATTTTTTCGGTTCATGTTAACCGAGAAAAAAAAAGTGAAAGTATGGATTTGAAATATCTGTTTCAAATGCCTCGATATTTCGTCAGGGAGATGACATAAAAGGTTCTCAAGGTAACGAAAGCCAGTGCTCCAGCGGCATTGCAAGTAATATTTGTTTACATTTTTTTTGAGCTGCGTCACATTGCCAATGTGAGCAAATTTTCGCGATACCGTGAGGCATGTACTCGTAAACTGGCATTGTGACATTGATACCCAGATCAACTTAAGGCGTATTTGTGAATATAACTTAAATCATCTTTCAGCTAGTTTATTCTATAACGAACAGTTCAATATAATAAGCGCATTCACTGGCCTTTTGCTGAAACACGAAAGCACTTTAACTATCGAACCTGCTTTTGACTAATGTTTTTATCATGAGGAATTAAACGACGCTTGACGCTTGATAATGTTTAAAGTTTGTATACTTACGTATGAGAACGATATAATAAATTTTGAAACTGTCAGGACTGTCTCTGGCCGTCGCCGTCGTTAGGAAGAAAACGGTAAAGTACCACTGACAACATCGCACGTTCGCATGTGCTGCATGTGTCCCATGTGCAACGTAAAAACCCTAACCTAACTCTAGCCACGCGTTTTTGTTTACATAGTTTGGTCAAACTTTCCAGTTTCGTATTTGTCAGATTAAGCGGTGGAGCAAGATGTTGTCGAAGTATTTGGGTAATCTGTTATTTTTTTAATGTAAGAATGGCTTACGTTAAGAAGTGTTTTGATAAACAGTTACAGGTTATTCCTACGTTTACATTATAATATTAACATTGATGGTTATACTTCCGCCCCTCTCTCTCACTCCCACTGCATTATTGTATTTCTCTGGTTATTTATAAAACTGACAACAGTGAGCACCTTGTTACCTAGGGAGCTGTAACAGTGTGCATGACGGAAATTAGGAACCTTTTACGTAGTTGTTTGCGCATTAAAGAAAACGTTTGAAACAGGGTAATTTTTCTACCGCCGTTTGTTACGGGTGGAATTCATCTAAAAGCAAAATAGATGCGTAGCACTAGTATTCATGATGTAAGCAATAAAAGGCATAGGTTAAAACTATCAAATTTTAATGTGCGGGAAGACCCCATTATTAGAAAAAAATTTCCCTCATAAAATGTAGATATGATCGTTTCCTGAAGTATTTCATCTGTTGGTTTTGCCCGACCCATTTGTAATAATTTCTTACACAAATGCGACAACAACAATGCACCACACTTGACAAATAAACAATACTTTATTTATAATGTAATTTGTTTTACATGACACACTGCGTTCTATACATTTTTATTAACAGTTGATCGAACATTTAGTTGTTAAAGTATTTCAACCTCTTTAAGGAATTTATTTTTTGTCTTGAAGAATTTGCAAGGTTATCCTAAATACATAACTAACTGAAATCAACATGGTAATTATACTTTATCTTACATGCGGGGGAAACAGCATAAGTCTGCAAGAGCTTGGTGACCGAACATATAGTATCCAGAGCTTGTACTATTGCAAAATTTCAAAACGAATTTAGTAAAAAATGCAATATGAGTTTACTAACCTGGTTGGCACCCCTCAAGAAGAAGTTGCCCTGCTTCGTCTCCAATATACGTTCGTTAGAATCGACAAAATTATTAATCTTGTCTGCTAACTGCAATGCCAACGACTGTAGACGAGAAGGTTCGCTCCTGTGCATGACTACAGTTTGTGTGGGGTCGTCCAGGGAGGCCTTGGAAAAAAACACAATATGGCATGGCCCAGATTGCCCTTCTGCAAACTTACCATCAGTTCTTCGTTGATGATCATCTTCGATATAATGGAATGGACCATCGGTTTGTTCAGTTCGAACATTTGAGCCAAAGTAGTCATTGAAATCGAGTCGTACACATGCGAATACGTGAAGAGGTATGTCCTCAGTGATTCCTCTTTTATGAGTTTAGTTAGCATGGCTCGGACGTGATCCGCTTGGTAGAATAAGTCCCAGACCTGAAATGGGTGATATTGTAATCAATAACAGTGCTCTACAAAAAAATTTTCCTTTTTTGTACTAAAGTTTATTTTATGATTTTCCTGTTTGTTATGTGCAAAAATGAAGAAAAAACCGCTGCAAATTGAATCAATACTTCCACATTCAATTGTYAAAATGACATTTATGTTTTGATTTCTTATACTATACGATTAGTAATCCGTTTTTGAGCATTTTTTCTCTCTACACATTTTTTCTAAGACAAACCGTCCTCGTGATATTAGCAAAAATATATAAATTTTAAAATCGGTTTTTTCCAAATAACTCGATAATTATTAACTTAACAAAAAAATTACAAGAGCGCTTTCTGATCAGAAATGTGATTTTCTATATAATACCAAAATCTAAAAAAAATCGTACGAGCAGGGTCCAAAATAGGTTTTATGGAAATATTTTGAAAATGTCAAATATTGTGAGAAATTTTATTTCCTATCTGATGGCATTTTCATTTTTTGAATATATTAAATATATTCGGAGATATTTATGAAAAACCGTTTTCTTTAAGTGACGCTTTTTTGCTAATATCTTCTAAACAGTCTGCTGTACCGAAAATTTATAAGAGCTAATAATACTCGCAGTTATACTACTAATCACATACTAAAACGAAAAAAATATAAAAAAATAAAAATTTGCAAAAAGGGTAGTTACCCCCCAATTTCGCCCCCTTCCTGATACCCTACTTACCCCACAAACAATAGGTCGCTTTGGGTAGTTGAGATTTATACATTTGCCAAATTTCAAGTTCATATATTAAGTCTTTCGAAAGTTATCGTGTCCACAAACAATACCACAGACACACAGACAAGAAACTTTTTTTGCTCCAATTTTGTTTTTTTGCGTTTTCGACCATTTTAAAGCGAATGAGCAAATAAAAATTTTTGAAAATTTTTTTCGTGATACAATACTTCCCATCAGTTGGATGTGGAAGTAAAATACCTTTTTTTCGAATAAAGTTTGCTTTTGTGATAGTTATAATAATAATAACAATACCCATTTTCAAGTTTTTATAGGAATTTTAATTAATTTGGTTATATCAAAAAATCCCGTGAGTAAAAGTATTTACATTCACACAGTGCCTTCAGATGGCACTCGAGTGATAAACAACGACCAGGTACAATTTGTGAAACAACTGGATAAAAAGTCAGAAGCTTTTGCATTAAAAAAAAAAATTCCGATGAGAAATTACCAAACTTGCTTAGTAAAGCTCAAAAAGCAAGTTAGGAAATAACAACTAACAAAAACTGGTTGAAAATATGTTCCATGGATTGTGGGGTGTCTTTAAAAGTGTATATGCTGCATGCTCATTTAGATAAATTCAAAAATAACATGACGGCATAATTAGAAGAGCAAGGAGAACCTTTCCTTCAAGATATTATGAACTTCGAACAACGTTTTCAAGGCCAATACGATGGGAGCTATATTTGTGGTTTATTAAGAGAAAACGCTTATAAACAAAAAAAAAGTAGCACTGTGCACTTTTAAATTTTCCACTTTTTCAAAAATATCGTTTAAACGTTCTCCTAGACACAAAAGCAAACTTCTTCATGCCATATAATTTTTTTCGTTGAGCTATAATCTAATCTACCAAAATTTTATAATCTCACATCAATGCCAAATTTCGTGTTGACCAGTGTAATCATACGTACATTTAGTATAGTTGAATAAATAAGCCAAAATTGATAGCATAAAGGTAATTTTTAAACAGCATAAAAATTATAATTTCAGTAATATCAAAAAAGCATACTGGACATGGGAATTTCTTTTTAGGTATTTAGCAAATGCTGAGCTCTTTTAATTTACATGTGTACCAAAAGGTTTAGTTTTCACTATTTCTTTTGCAATGTAAGCCTTTGATGTTATTTTTATCTATCCAATGATTATTTTGGATACAATGTTAAAACTTGTTGTGTCTTTTTTTGAATGTATAACTGACCTAACCTGGTTGTCCTATGTATACAATAGGTGTCATGTTGCATGCATTTTAGTTGGTGAATACGGCTTTTGTGTATTATATTGGTTTTTGTCTTTTTATTTAGATGACCCCCCCCAAATTACATTTGTTTACCTCTGTTTTAAACACAAAATCTATTCAGTCTATTTTTAACACAAATATTAACACCTCATATAAAAACATGTATCATTTATGTTAGCTTTGTACAGCATTATTTGTATTTTAGTTTTATATTGTGCTTTAAGTACACATATCCAGTCCACAACTGTTAAAGGCAAAACGTTTGATGTTAATTATTTTTCAAACTTCTTCTTTTTAGATAATATATTTACCAAGCTGTTTATGAAACCGTAGAATACAGAATGCTTAATTGGTAATGACAAATTTAATTCTTCTTCATTGCAATATAATATGTAGTAAAACTGGACTTTTTTTACAGAAAATATCTTGTCGAGAATTAAACAAAATTAAGTCTGCCTTTCTTCAAAACTACCAAAGATAATTATTACAGATGGCTGTATGTTTTCTGTAGGAAGAGCACAAAATGTTTGTGTGTCTGTATTTGACGACTTACATAATTATGATAACAATGAATTATTGAATATAATATAGTTCAATTATTGTGTTTCTGTTGTTGACATTTATGTGTTTATCCATTTTTGCTACTTGTATCTGTGAAGAATAACTACCATTTAACCCTGTGTACGTAAGTATATGTTTCGGTAAGGAATTAAAAAGCACAACTTTCTATTATGGTACACTTCAAGGAATAAATTGCACTTGCAGAATACATAAGTACCGGTGATGTTGAATTTTTTAGTAAGTATGACGTATGACTGCTACATCCACTTTTTGCAGTTACATGACTCTGCTGTACTTCTGGTGTTCAAAGGCCGTACAAAATATGTATGAGTAACAAATACAAAAGTAACGAATAGAAAATAATGATTACTTTTCTAAAAATAATGAGTAGTAATGAATACCAAAAAGTAATCATTAACCAATTATGTCATTACTCATTCTTTTTGTAACATTACGCATTTTGGTAATCTCCAAGGTTAATAATAATCAAAACTACCAAAACTAAACTCACCTTAGCGTTCATCTTCTCATTTATGATGAAGTTATTGCACGCCTGCCAGTTTCCGTTCCTCATGGCTTTGGCGGCGGCCACGACGTGCTCCCTCATGCTCTCCGGCGGTCCGACGAGACTCTGCCTCTCCGAGCTCCTGAGCTGCTGGTAGAACGTCTTGGAGATCATGCGTCGACGTGCGTCGAACTCGTGCGCCGCCATGTACGGTATCTCTATCAGCATCGCGGACACTAGGTAGACGCATTCGAGCAGCTCCAAGTTGATGTGCATGTGGAAAGGCATCTGGCGTTGCTTCTCGATTTTCTCCTGTTCCTTGCTGCGTTCGTGTTGTCTCTGATGGAGGAAAACGGGTTCCGTTTAAAATATGTAACTGAGTCTTCTAAGATTTGTTAATTGTACACACACGAATATGAATATAAAAGTGGAAACTGATTTCATTATGACAAAAACCATGTTAAAACAGACCAAATGATTAAAAACATTTAAGCAGGTTTTATTTTAAAATTATTGAGGAAATCTGCAGAAATTTTATTGTTTCAAACATTTTTTAGCACGATTTTATTTAATAATAATAAAATAATAATAAACCGCTTTATTGACATATATTGTTATAAAATGATTCCACACACCACCTACATACTATACCATAATCTGCAATTCATATTCTTTGCATAATTTTTGTACTTCTTTCAGGGATTTATTGCTTTAATATTAATTAGCAAGGCACTGTATAGCCGAAAACCATTCTTCGCAATTATGTTCTGACCAAATGATGACCTAGAAAACTACATACAAATTATGTGCACCAAGTGTGTAGTGGCTGTGTATCTGTCTAACTATAACTACATAACATATTTTTTTATTTAATAAACCATTCATAAGTTTTGTACACAAATATAAGGACATTATAGTTCACACAATGTTTAACACTCATTAACTCTAATGTATTAACATTGCTTGTATACTAGTTTATCTATTACATCTTAATATTAGGTGGAACGCTTTGTTTTGTTGTTTTTGTATCAAATTTAGTTCAGCCTGGTTTACCATAAATAGTATTGTATCACAATAGTCAATACGAGGTAGTATTAAGCTTTTATAAAATTGCATTTTTGTGTCCATATTTAGATTACAGCGTATTCTGCTAAACAGGCCCGCTTTTCTGGCCATTTTCTTTGTTAGATAAGTTAGATGTGATTTAAAATTTAATCTGCAATCCAACACTACACCCAAATATTTCATCTCATAAACTGTTTCCAATCGTGTTCCGTTTATATTAATACTATTATTTACATCATTAACTTCCCTATCTAACAGTTTGCTTGAGAAAAACATTACCTTTGAGTTACTTACATTGGTACTAATTCTATTTTTACTTAACCAATCAGCTAGAGTGACTAATTCTTCCTGTAATATAGTAACAATATTATTAATGCTATCATACGCTACATAAATTACTGTGTGATGCCTGCGGTACACCACTTATTGTTTAATGTTAAACTACGCCTTAATTGGGTATTTCAGTGAAGCAAAAATTATGGAATTCAATATAGTTTCGTTACTAATTGTAACATATGCAAATAATTCCATATTTTGGTTAGTATAAAAAATGTATTTAAGTACGTAAATATTCAAGTCAAAGTTGAACTATTTTAAAATGTCCTCTAAAGGGTGTGACGACTTAACTGAAAACGGAAATATGCAACTTGGCAACATTACTTCGCATTCCTTTGTGTCTGTCAAATCACGGTCTGATGTCGGGCATCAGACAAGCTGATTGTAAACACACATGGTTTTCTAAACGTTATTATCTTTTGCCGGTGTTGGATTTGTTGTGTTTGTGTTTGATGATGCTTAATTAACGAAAGAACAATGAACGATAAACAAAAAAAACATACACAACATAAAAAAATGCGTTTATAGATGATTCAGCTCAGCTGTCACTGGTCAGCTGTACACGATGTTGCTACTCACTCCGATTGTTGTTTATCTCTCTCTTTTCAACACGGTACAACCTGATTGTTCACTTATGATGTCGCAACGGAATTCCTTAATTTATATTAATTAATACCTTAAGTTCTAGGCAATATTGAAAGAAATTAAAAAAACATGCAGTCTTATTTCAATTGGATCGTTCGGAATGTATAATAAAAAAAAAACACTGAAATACCCAATTGTGGGGGTTTTGGTTATAGTGGAACAAAATGTCAAAATTAACATACTGATTTTTGGTTTGTTGTTAACTAGGAGACGCCCCAAATTACACTTATTTATCCTAATGCTTTAATTCTGAAACTAATGGGTATATTTTTGATGCATTTACTGCAGTGAAAATATGTTCTTTATCATTTGTGTTAGTATTGTAGAGCATCCTTTATATTCTAGCTTTATATTGTTTTTCAAGTATTCGGTCCATAATTTTTGTACCACATCCATTGCTTAAAGCTATATAAAACTATTTGATGGTTTTCAATTCTTTTTGAAACTGTTCCTTTTTAAGTGCTGCATCAATTTATTACTCTGTTTATAAAAGTATAGAACACAGAGTGTTAAATTTATAATGATTGATTTGAGCATGCAGGGATTATTAGATCACACCATGTTGGTTTTGTATAAATATTAAAGTAAATTTTATTGTTTTTATGGATATTGATAAGTCCAGAAAAGTAAGAACTCCATGATTTTCTTTCCCTAGAGTAAATTGGATCTTAGTTTACTTAAAAATTTTAAGAGTAAGTCCAAGTGTCTTGTCAATTCCTAACCAAATACAAAAAATATCAACATATCTGGACTAGTATATAATATATTCTTGATAATTTAATTATTAATTGTAAAAAGTTTTTTTTAATTTGACACAAAAATTTCGACCAAGATTGGCAATAATATATAAGATAAAATTAATGAAGCTATATAAAGTGGATTTCAAAGTTGTTTAGTTTTGAAAAATCACCACAGTGGAAATAATTGTTTACATTAAATAACAGAGAATGAAAAAGCTGTCATTTGCACATTTAGAAGAAACATTTACACTTTACTAATCTGACAAATAATGATTTTAGTGGAATGGTGGCATTCGACCCGAGAGGACGTGTTTTGAGCGCTAAGAAGTGACTACCTAAGATCTGAGTGTTTGTTTTAATTTGTGATTAAAAAAGACTACAATCGGCACACATTAATTAAAAGTGAATGACGATTGGGTGTACGTATGTGCCGTGTGTCGTTTGTTGGGCTGGCCAGCAAGAAAGGAGAGTAGAGGGATTCAACACCGATCACGCCAACATTAGCCAGTGTTTTGATAAGCAGCTAAGTTTTAGTATAATTGCATATATGAGGAACATAATTTGTCTCATAAACAATAACAATTTCCAAAATTCAATATCAGATATGTTTTTTCCTTTAGAATAAATGTAGCAGAATCATACAAAATTTTGCCTCTTACGGTGTTGGAGGGCAAATAGCAGACCCTTAACAGGTATAAAGACGGCAAAAAGGCTCCGATTCAGGGAAATGGCCTGGACCGGAGATAGCAAGTTGTTTATATTTAAGAGGGTAGGTAACACGCAGAGAAATGGGCATGTTCAAAAATAGGTCAAAATGTAATTGTATCGACTTGTTTCAAGCACGATAACGATATCTAGAAAACTCACACAGCATTAAGGAAGCTTAAAAATCAAATACATACCATAGTAGGAACAAGTAGAACGAACAACTAACCAGCAAAATAATAAAAACTACTTTCATCTTTTCAGGCGTTCTTTCAGAAAAAAAAACAAACAAAAAATCTCTTACAGTAACAACGAATCAACGAAAGAAAACAAGAAGATAAATGTATAAGGAAAAGGCAATATGCTGGTAACGTATATAACCCCAAAAATTAATACAGCTTGTGGTTAGCTCATAATCGGCGACACACCAAATAATTGCTATCAACTCTTAGATCTCTTAATATTGTGTTCTAGTGTTAGGTTCCTGTAATKTAGATATTGTTGGTGTTGTAACAGTGATATAGCTCCGTGTGTCTAAAAAAAGTGTATACAAGGAATCACACAACTGTGGTACAGAAAATCTCGGGGAAACGGCAACCGCCTTCGAAGCACATTGAGTCACCAAAGGTACGGGGAGAACACTACCCAACAAGAACACAAAAGCCTCCCAAGAAAAATAAGAAGAACAGAAAGAAGCAGTGAGTAAGAAAGCACTGTACAGAAACCAGGAAAACATGGAAAAAAGTCCAGCCACAAAAAATTGGGATAGTCCTAAAGAAGCTCCAATGTATAGAAAAGAAAAGAAACTAATACACAAGATGAGAAAATTTCTGGTGGAGTAATATCATCCCATCTAGAAACCCAACAAGCGAATGGATAAGCACATACTAAATCACTAAAAGTATCGACTTACCATCAAGAAGCAGCAACATAAACATTCTAAGATTTTAAGTTCACAGTGTTTTAGTGCTACGTTCTTGCATTTACATTGTTATTGTGATTATCGTTACAGTGAAATAGTTCCTTGTATCTAGACAAAAAAAAATCAAGCAAGACCGAAACTATCAAATATACGTTGAGAATATTACCAACCGCAACACAAACATCTTGTAAGACAAATAAGAAGGAAAACTACAAATCACAGAAGAACCATATGCTCAGAGCGACCTTGGAAGAAACTATTCAAGAACCACAACCAAAAGTCAGAGAAGGAGAAGAAATCATATCGATAGCAACAGAAAAGAGTAAAAAACCAACAACGGTGGAGAGAATCATAGCAAAATCAAACGTAACTGAAGAAAAAACAAGGGTCAGAAATCGCAAAAGACAAGAAAACAAATAAGCAAGTCCTAAAGTTGTAAACAATCTCAGGCAGCTCGTTCGAGCAAGAACAAGAACAATGCAGCCGAACTAAGCTAACATCCAACACGGATGCTAATAAAAAGTATTCGTTGGTTGGATGCCCTAAAAACCTCCCCATTCCAGTCCCCAAACTCCTGTAACATGCGCTACGTGGGAGCCCACTAGCAACAAGCTTGTAACCCCTCCAACCGAGCGTAAACGTAGCCGGCCCGGCGGTATATCCGGGAGCGGCAGAAATGCCTACCGTACGCTGGTTCAATCAATCAATCAATCAATGTAGCTAAATTTTAAAAGTCAGACAACAGTCTAATTTCCTCATGTTCCTTTCTACATGAAAATAATGTTTTTTAAAAACAATTTGCATTATATTTTTCCATCATTGCAATATCTTATTTTTTATTTTGCAATGTGTAATACTTGTATGTATTATTAGCATGAATAAATCAATACTCAAAACCAGAGTTTTAATTTAAAAATATAATATTAAAGTTAGTAGTTACTATAGAACAATGACCTATACCAAAACATAAAACACTTGAAAGCCATTTATATTTTACCAAGTCTCTTTAAAAAAATTTCTGAGATTACTTTTTTAACATAAGGATAAAATATTGGGTCAGTTAATTTATGTTGTCCACTAACCTGTGGCAAAAGTCCTTGGGCCAGCAGTTCCTTGGGTTTTCCCGTCATCATCAGATCTACTAGACAATTATGGGCATCCTTTATATTGGCGTGACGAAAAGCGCACAGTCCTAAGTGGGCTATAGTTCGGTTGTATAGAATCTGAAAAAAAAATTAAACTTGCATGTTATATAGAGATTTTATTTTGTTCAATGCATGTATCCGGGCTTATATGCCAAGCATTTGACGCACTGCCTTCAGCCACATGTGGAAAACACAGCCAGTTATATCAAGGATTCGACACATTTCATCGAGAAGTTGAAGACCCTGACGGTCCGGCCACGATCTACTAGTCAGCTTCGATGTTGTGTCGCTGTTCACCAAGGTACCATTTAATGACACGTTGACCCAACTGAAGCATATTTTCCCAGTTGATATAACGGCACTTTTTCATCACGTATTAACTACCACTTATTTCCAATGGGGCCAAAAATTTTATGAACAGATCGATGGAGTCACGATGGGAAGCCCACTGAGCCCTGTGGTCGCCAATTCCTACATGGAATCTTTTGAAGACACCGCCMTCCAGTCAGCTGCACTTAAGCCATTTTGCTGATTTCGTTATGTAGACGATACTTTCGCAGTGTGGAGTCACGGAGAGGCTGCCTTGGCTGACTTCCTGAGACATCTTAACAATGTGCAACCCCAGATCCAATTCACCATGGAGATAGAGAAAAATTCCCAACTGGCTTTTCTTGACATATTGGTTACCCGCAAGGAAAACGGCACATTGGGTCACTCAGTCTATAGAAAACCCACACACACGGATCTGTACTTAAAAAAAGGCTCGAACCATCATCCAAGCCAGAAACGCACTGTCATGAAGACACTTATACACCGGGCAACTAGAATATCTGAACCGCAAGCTCTACGCCAAGAGCTTCAACACCTGGACTGGGCCCTCCAAGCGAATGGTTACACACAGCAAGAAGTGAAGAGAGCAATGCCCATCAGGATATCTACCGCCACAATACCTGAACCCACAATCAATACCGGTATAGCCTTTCTGCCGTACATGGAAAAAGTCACGGATCGAATTGCGAAAATTCTGAGAAAGCATAACGTCAAGACCATCTACAAACCGACAAGCAAAGTGTGTCAGTTACTTCGTTCTGCAAAGGACCCCACAGATCCACTTTCAACCGCAGGAGTATATAGGATACCTTGCTCGAGTGGTTCAGTCTACGTTGGAACTACCCAACGGAGTATTAATACACGCCTCACCGAACACAAAAGGCACTGCCGTCTTCTGCAACCTGAAAAATCCGCCGTTGCAGAACATGCCTTGCAAGATGGGAACCACGTTATACTGTTTGAGAAGACTGAAGTACTTTTCAGGGTGACCCCATTATCATACAAGGATGCACATGGAGGCCATTGCAATTCATAAAAACCGGCCCAACTTCAACAGGAGGGAGGAGGGCATCGCTGTTCACCGCTCTTGGTATCCAGCCCTTCGTAATTGCCGCTGCAGACCGGTGAGGCGGTACATATCAGACCATGACCCGTCAACTAATCCAGCTCAGAATATAAGTTGGCATATGTCTCCGGTCTCGTCATCAGTGTCAGTCATCGAACAGCAGCCAAGGAGGTCGCAACGTTTACGACAACCCACAGAAGGTGTTCTCCGTAGATGAGAACGAAACGTATGGAAGAGGAGGAAGATCCAATGGACCACGGCATATAAGCCCGAATACATGCTTTGAACAATTTGAATCCGGCCGTGAAAGCCTACATAAGTTTATTCGATTTTATTTTATTATAAATTTCTACTGTTTTGATTACTTACATCAAAATTCAAAATTACATTGTTCAGATGAATGTAACTTTTTTGTTTTCTTAATAAACTGAATTATTATTTTGAAAAATTTATTGCAACATTGTATCACACATTTTTTGGCTTCAAAAAAGTCATTTTATGAAAGTTTTGACAAGAAAATAATTTTTTTGCTCACCTGAGTGCTGGGATCAGAATGCTGGATTGTTTCTTGCAAATGTGACATCAACATCAAATCGCGTGCCTGGAACCAATTATCGTGCAGCGCATGATGATAGATGTGCGACAGAATGGCTCTGGTACGTAAACGGTCCGTCCCATCCTTGGCGTAAATAAACTTGCACAGCTTCTCCATTTCTTGAACTGATGTGACGATGTCGGACGGAATTTCACCCTATTCAACGGTAATAATTTTTTAGTTGTTACAAGACAAACAAGAATTACAATACGGGAGGGTAACGAGAAAAGAATAGCTCACCGCCTTTTGTTGGAGCACCCTCGGATCAAATTTGTAGTACAAATGTTCGATCTTTCTTAGGTATATGCGGCACAACTCGGACTGTACGTTTCTGCGTTCTAAGTAAGTTTGGACCTTGTCAATGATACCTGCCACTTTTGCTTCATCCTTCAAACTAAGAAAAAAAACATGTTTATTTTTCACATGCAAGGAATATGAATTTAAAAAAGCTACATACAAGTTTGATTTAAGTAAAGATACTTCAAATATGACCTTTTTTCTACTGTTTTGATTTTATGCAAATGTATTTTGGTCCCTCCATGTAACATATTAGTAATACAAAATAAAATAATAATAAACGTAAATTGCCCATGATTAAAAATTATATACGACAATAAGTACAACATTGTGCAAAAAGATATTTTGTTTTTTCTCACAAGTATTATTAATAATTTTCACTAACCAATTCTTTCTAAACAAAATTTTCAATGATCCTGTGGTTTTTGGGACCAATGATAGCAACTAGAATTGACACTGTTCCTCTTTTGGACCCCAAATTATGGAACAAAAAAAGATTGTTTATATTTAAAGTTTGAATCTCTGACGTCACCATTCTCTGGCGCGCTTAGTGCGGTGTAACTGTGTGATGTTGCCACGCCATTTTCTGATTCTGGCATTCCTGTCGGCCGAGATGAGGTTTCTGAAACCGAAGTCGCAGCAACGTTGCCAATTTTATTCCAAATTCGCAACCGTAATTATGAATTATAAAAACCTACACGCGAATGGATGTGTTAAACGAGATTCGTTGTTAGTCGTTTTCACTGTAAATATTAAAAAGGAAAATATATTAAATTAAAATATTAACTTGTAGCGGATATATAGCAAACAGAATTAATTTTATGGCAGCCACAGGATGTCTATATTTCAAGTGATATTAAAACTGGAACAACTATTTATTAAGAAGGTAAACTCGTTTAAACCTGAGCTACAGCGTGTATAGCTGCCAACACATCATTTTATTCAAGTCGCAACCTTTAAATAGCAAAATCGCCTAATTTGCATAAAATCGACCAATCTGGCCACAATAATTTCCATTCATGTAAAATTCGTCAATCATGTGTAAATCAATTTTTGGTAAATTATCCGAAGATCCCTTTACATAATCTTGCTCCATAATTGCACAGTCTATGTTTGAACAACAACGTACCAAGTAAATAAAAACAAAACTTTAACGTGCCCTCCGTTCTCAAACCAAAAAGTAAACAAAGGTACAAAGGCACAGAACCACAGAACATACTAGTATACCAACAGCGATGAAGGTGTCAAGCATGCAACAGGGCATCCGGCGCATCGGCGCAATAGCGGAGTGCGTCTCCAGGAACTGTGACGTATCACGAAATATTTGAATTTGGGGGAAAACTTTTAAAGGTAAAAATAAGACACTAAAACATTACAAATATTTTTTCTATTGCCAGCTTCTAACTCCATTAGGTTCAGGCAAAGTTGCAAATGTGTTATAATAACGATTTACTGTCAAGGGCAACAACCCCATTTTATTATGTGTACCTTTTTTAAGTACTTACTGTAAATTTATGACAATTTATGATCAAAACTTTTTCTATGGGCCTAATAGCATCCAAGACATGGCTCCTTAAAATTTTGCAGATTTTACAATCTTTAGTGTTCAGTGGCGTTTATTTCAGAAAAGATTCACTAACAAAACTATATGCCATTATATGTTATTTTATTAGATGCATTCATCCTTTTTAACACCATAAAATCAAGTTTAAGAGTAGATAGAGTATAGCCATAGATTTGGTATATTTATAGTAATTTTCAGTTTGTTAAMTTCACGTGAAAAGTTGACATACAGAAAAATACCAGAATATTACTAGATCTTTGTATAATTACGTACTTGTTTACTCTTATAATTGCTTTAACGAAAAAGCAAAGAACAGATTTCAATGCCGATGTTATGTATAATACATGAAGGCACATATTTTAAAATACTTTTTGTCACTGTTGTTCTTTTTTTTTTTTCGTTTTCGCTAATTCAGAAGAATCAACTGACGGTGAAACATCAAGAGCTTGGTAGTCAATTTCTTCTTCAAAAACTAATACTGGCACATTTTCACAGGAATGGCCACCACAATTTGTGCAAACTGGTAGCTTGATGATAGTTCAACAAGATGTTTTGATCCAAACTGCTGATACATGTACACACCAATGCTATGTAGAAATGAGGAAATGAAAGAGCATAGTGTCACTGCCATTACTAATGTATGTGATAGGGCGACACACTTTTTACGCTATATAGGGTATAGTAAGCCATCCTTAAAATATAGATATATCCCATCCTGAACTTTTTTGAAAATCTATAAAAGAGGAATATCCGCACCATGCATTGTTTTGTTATATTTCAAAGGTATGGGATCGTCCCACAATTTTTTATTTTACATTTAAAATGTACATAAAAACAGAAGAACAAAGATATTTTTTTTGCGATTTATTCTGGTTCTTGTTTACAGAGAAAAAAAAAACGTGAAAGTATGGATTTTCAATATCCATTTCAAATGCCTCGATATTGCGCCACGGAGAAGACGTAAAAGGTTCTCATACTGACGAAAGCAAGAAACATCAATAATAGCCAGTGCACTAGCAGCATTGCAAGTAATATTTATTTAAATTTTTTTTAGCTGCGTCACGTTGACAATGTGGGCAAATTTTCGCGATACCTTGAGAATGTACTCGTAAACTGGCATTGTGACATTTATACCTAGGTCAACTTAAGGCGAATTTGTGAAAATAACTTAAATCATCCTTCAGTCAGTTTGACGCTTGATAATGTTTAGAGTTTGTATACTTACGTATCAGAACGATATGATAAATTTTGAAACTGTCAGGACTGTCTCTGGCCGTCGTTAGGAAGAAAACGGTAAAGTACTACTGACAACATCGCACGTTCGCACGTGCTGCATGTGATCCATGTGCGACATAATAACCTTAACCTAACTGTAGCCACGCGTTTTTGTTTACATGGTTTGGTCAAACTTTCGAGTTTCGTATTTGTCAGATTAAATGGTGGAGCAAGATATTGTCGAAGTATTTGGGTAATCTGTTGTTTTTTTAAATGTAAAAATTGCTTACGTTAAGAAGTGTTATGTTCCATGTTGTAAGAATACTAGTGCTGATAAACAGTTACAGGATATTCCTATGATTACATTATAATATTGACGTTGACAGTTATACCTTCGCCCCTCTCTCTCTCACTCCCATTGCATTATTTGTATTTCTCTGGTTATTTATAAAACTGACAATAGTGAGCACTTAGTTACCTAGGAAGCTGTAACAGTGCGCATGACGGAAATTAGGAACCTTTTGCGTAGTTGTTGGCAAATTTAAGAAAATGTTTGAAACGGTAATTTTTCTACCGCCATTTGTTATGAGTTGAATTAATCTAAAAGCAAAAAAGATGGGTAGCACTAGTATTCAAGCTGTAAGCAATAAAAGGCATAGGTTAAAACTAACAAATTTTAAAGTGCGGGACGACCCTAGTAGGCAGTGTTTTCGATAAAAGCTCCCAGGCAGCTTGACTTTTTCCGACACCTCCAACAATTATCGTTATATTTCAACCAATTTACAAAAAACCTTGACAAATTATATACCTAAACCTTCCTCTTGAATCACTATTGGTAAAAACTGCATGAAAGTCTGTCAAGTAGTTTTTCAGATTATCGCGAACAGACAGACAGACATGGCAGAGGACTTTGTTTTATAATGAGCAGTGATTAATGTTTGAAATTTATATAAATAAATTTGCTTTCAAAAACATGGTAAAACCGAGATTACTTTTTCTCCAGCCTTATATTGCAAAGCATGAGCTTTTCAAATATTGCGGGACATAATTATCATAGACAAAAATGTGCCTTACGAAACAGTTTGCAAACCCCTGACATAAAATTTTGAGATTTTTAAACATATTTTAATTTTCTAAAGCACAAACAATGGTGTAGTTCTATTTGAAAGTTGCCATAAGTAGGAAACAGATTGGCCGACGCTGATACATACATATAATAAATAGATAAATACTAAAATGAGTAGTCATTAAATTATTTCTCCAAAATTTATACAAAAAGTCGTGCTCAGTGATTAAAAGTATGCCCTACCCAGCTCTAACTAAAAATAGAATAATGTTTATGCCAACATTTTTTAATTCATACTAGCTTCCCAAATTAGTAAGCAATTTCTGCCACACCCCATACTTCAATGAAGATTGTAGTTTAGTTCGTGCAGTCAAATTAAACATTTAAAACATCAATTTCAATAGCTATCCATTTTATAAAAAGTTAGGTAGAAGAACTTTCTTACCGTTCTACATATTCGTTACTGTGCGGATCGCACTCCTTCAGCAGCTTTGTGAATTCGTCATCTAGACGTTCGAGGGCAGTAAGGACACAGCCCCTGACGCGATAAGGAGGCTCATCAAACTTTTCCTGGTCCTCAACAATCTCATCGGAAATAGTGATGGTACTGTGTGCCAAAAGCATGTCTAACATCTCTGACATGCGTTCCAACAACCTAATCAAGAGAGTAGAATGTACAAACTTAAGAATAGTGTCAAAATGTAAGTAAAAAATAATAATCAACGTTATACCGCAAAATTTTACTCACTTTGTCCAGTATTCAGGTTTCATTGCATCGGATACCTTTGGATTGTAATCAAAAACAGCCGAAATTATGGCGTACTTAATCTTCACGGCTATCGCAGGACCTAACTGATGCTGTTCGGCAACGGCCTGCAATTCATGCAAAAGTTCGATCTGTTCCCTTCTATCTGTTCGTTTTTTGCCCCTCGCTGCCATTATTTCGCTAAGTTTCTTCACCACAAGGTTCAAATCAATTTCAGCATCCTTTGCAAACATCTTGGGCTTCTCCTACAAATCAAAAACCATGGATATGCAATTTGCAAGGTAGACGTTCTATAAAAATGAAGGCTTTCACAGTTGGAAATGTGTGAGAACTGCAATTAATTTTATTTAGCCTGGTACGCAATTTTGGCAACCCTTGGAAAAGAAAAGGGCAAACTTTGGCATTCTTAGCTTTTCTACAGCAAAGTAGGGACACAAACATTAAACCAAATTTTGTTAGGTTGAGGAGAACATTCCAATCACAGAATATATAACTGCACTGATCGCTTATCTTTACATGAAAGAATCATACAATGAGAAAACACTTATCAATAACTGGCAAGGGCTTATGGGGTCTACATATAGGTAATGTATGGTGATATCAATGACAGGTGGGGGACTTAGGAATAGGGAAAAAGGAAATGTAAAAAAACAGTCGAATAAAGGATTTTTAAAGAGTTTGATGTATCTTTCATTTTTCATATTCAAAAATGGAAATACATTACAATATGGAACTACAGATTATCTAGGAACGAATAGAATAAGAATCGCCTTTTAGCCATTTAGCTTTTTCAGTTAAGCAGTCACATCCTTTGGAGGGAGTTTTAAAATAGTTCAACTTGAATATTCACGTACTTAAATACATTTTTTACACTAACCAACGTAGGGAATTATTTACATATGTTACAATTAATAACAAAACTATATTGAATTCCGTAATTTTTACTTCACTGAAATGCCCAATTGGCTCTGCCACATTCCAGCTTTCAAAACAACTCATGTCACTGTTACAAGAACACACAGAAAAAACAAACTCCTACATCAAGGAAAAACTGTCCGATATCAAGATTAATTCTGATGACATTCTTGTTAGTTTTGATGTTGATGCACTTCTTATGAAAATTAAGATTTATCCTTTTTAAACCATTGTTCTAAATTCAGGTCATATAGCTAACACAAAGATCAGCGGATTGCTGTTCTTTCCCAAAGGCATTTATTGCCTTTTGGAACGTTGCCTAAAAATGGCTATTTTGTATTTAAGGATGAGTACTATGAGGAGATAGATGGAGTGGTAATGGGCAACCCCCTTAGTCTCGTAGTCACAAATGTACTTATTGAAAAATATGAAACCATGGAATTAAATTCTGTCCTTAAGAAACCAAAAATTTGGTGGAGGAATGTAGACAATACATTTCAAAACATGAAAATGGTATACTCGACCACAAGGTTTAGAGAAAACAGGCTCATACAGATCGACATTTAAACAAGATGTCTAAACACCATCCAAGACAGAAACATGGTGTCATTAAGATTTTGACTGACAGAGCTCGCCTCCCCATCTACAAGTGGAACTAGAATATCTACACATTACTTTGCAGGCCAACAGTTATTCAAAAGCTAAATTTTAATAACATGTTTAATCACAGAGAGAGAATATCAGCTTTAGACACTGTCACAGACTCAAAGAGAATAACCATTTTGCCCTATATTTGAATGGTTACAAACCTACAACAATAATACAAAATACACTTACACCACTAATGAGTCAATAAACATGTGTATAAAGGTATATAGTAGATGCTGTAGATTAATTCGTCCAGAAAAATCAGGCACTGCAGAGCACACCTCTGGTCATCCTTTGACTTAATTTATTCTGTTCATTAATACTTATGAGTGTTTCTTACATACAAGAACTATCCCTGTTAGATACAAAATTTATTTTGGTTAGTTTTAGTTCTACTGAATATAAAGAACAGTCTGTTGTTTTTTGTAATTATTAATTAATAACAAATAAAATAAATAATTTTTGCCCTTTTTTGTGTGAATAAAACAGTTTATTCTCAAAGTCCTCTTCAAAAGAAAAATAAACAACAATCACCAACCGAATGAAGAAACTTACACTTGGAATAGCGACCCCAGTCTTCACAGTTTGCCATTCCCCTTCTTCATCCTCTTCTTCTTCTTTTCTCGCTTTCCTTCTGTCCTTGTCTTTCCTCTCCTTCCTGCGCTCCTCTTTCTTCCTTTCCTTCTCCTCGTCGTACTCGTCCCCCTTTCCGGGAGTCTTCAAAAACCGTTCCCTCATGCTCTTGAACTTGTCCTCGTCCTCCGACGATTCAGAACTGGATTCAGAATCGGACGGCCAGGAATCTGAATCGTCCGAGTCGTCTCCATCATCAGCTTGAGGTTTCGGCTGGATCGAAATAAGTTATACAGAGAATTCTCGTAATTTTAGGCAAGTTCTTTACCTGTATCTTCGAAACGCTCTTCGAAACGGGTTCGGTGTCTGAATCCGGTTCCGGTTCACGTTTCTCCTCTTCTTCTTCATCGTCTGGTTGATCGGGATTTTCACGGAACTTGGCAATGTCTTCCTCGAAGTCCTTGATGTATTTTCTCAATTTCTGACGCATTGACGCCAAAGATTTGCTAACGAAAAATTGTCTCGTTTAAGCAAGTGCTTCCTTTTTTACAGAAAAGCCATAACAGGTTTTATAGAAATTTTTGAGGACTGTTTATTAAAATTTCAAAATATGACTCTAGTTGGTGATACAAATATAGATTTAATGAAAAAAATTGCAATTTTAGGGTTAGCCAATGAAATTAATAAATCATATGAATTGACAAAACAACCCAAAAAACTCAGTAACTTATCATAAAATAAGTGATCTAAGTAGTAGCGAAATATTATTTTCTGAATTAAAAATCTTTTGCACCATAAGTAGAAGCAAAATAAGCTAAGGAATCTACACAATGCAGTAAGTATTATTTCAAACAAGAGCAGTCTTTAGAATATAAGATAGCAAATTCAAAATATTAATAGCATTTGAAAGCTTATGTAAAACTCTCCTAGAAGAAGCAAATAAAGTCATCACTATCAAAGTTTGTAGGTTTTCCAAAATTACCAGAAATTGTTGGTTTACCCAACAAGTATAACATCTAATTAGACAATCTTAAAAAAACAAATATGCAGAAAACAATATTTCTCAAAATGCTATACAAAAAAGACACATGTAGTCAAAAAGCTTGTTATGTGCAATGAAAAGCAATACTTTGAAACAAGAATTAGAATTACCAGATGGTTGCCTTAGAAAGTTTTAAAATAATTTTTTTATATCTAAAACTAAAACTCCCATTCAAAATTTAACTAATGTAGTTTATTTGTTAAGTTGTAGTAACTGTGAATCGGTATACACAGGTCAAACCTCTCGACATTTAATCAGCAGAATTAAAGAACCTAAAAAGGATATAAATAATTACAATACAATCTGTGTAAAGGTCCCCACAGACGTCGTTCTTTTCTGGCAGTTTTACCCGGACGGGTAAAACTGCACGGGTAAACACGAACAACGACTGTATCCACACATGCACAGTGCAAATTCGCTCAGTTTGTTCTTTTCAATTTAAATATTCGGACGTGAAACGCGATGGATGCCACGACGACATTGGCAGTGGCGGCGGCATTGGCTGCAAGACAATTGGAAAAGCAAAAAACACGTTCAAAGTGGGCCAAAAAATGGCTACTTAAACGAAGAAAATTATCCCATGTAAATCTATTAAATGAATTACGGCTAGAACCAGGAGATTGGTTTAATTACTTGCGTATGGACGAACAAGTATATATAGAACTACTTACATTGGTAACACCATTAATTCAAAAACAGGACACCTGTATGAGACAAAGTATCTCACCACACGAGCGGCTTATTGCCACATTAAGATTTTTAGCGACAGGAAGAAGCTACGAAGACTTGAAATTTTCCGTGGCGATATCGCCCCAGGCGCTTGGACAAATTATTCCGGAAACATGCAAGGCTATTACTTCTGTTTTAAAATATAACTATTTAAAGGTAAGAATAAGTTTTTATTTCAAATATTTAAACAAAACTAGTCTCAAAACTGAAAATAACACATGTTAAACAATTCAACAAATTAAAGTAATTCTGAAAGTATGATAATATAACGGCTTAAGGCAAATTCTGAATGTCTGTTGCAAACCCCGAGTAAAATGCACTTGCACAGGTTGTTTGGGAAACATCAACTTCATTGTGATGGGACACACCTGCATAGCCTAATGTCATTTGGGAATGTGGAGCGGATTGCCAATGCTGATGATTGTCATTATTTGTCAAAGACATCTTTGTCTGTTTTGTAATATTTCCCAGCGCAGCTTCAAACAAAATGTCGGAAATCAATTTGTCCGCCATTAATGCTGCATCAGGAGGAAGATTTCTTAATTTACTGGCAACATTTTTTCCCACAATGTCAAAGCTGTCTTCTTGCATATCCAACTTGGCCTTGACTTTATTCAACACTTCGTCCGCTTTGTCCCTTAAACGTTTTTTTGTGTTACTACCTACTGAAGGGGTCTTATTAGAAGCTGCTGACATTGAACGTGGTGTGCTCGTAATTTCAGAAGATAGTGGAGAATTTGTTTGCCCATCTATATTATCATCGCTGTCCTAAAAAAATATTCTCTAATAGCTTAAAGAATTACATATACCGGGTGGCCCAGGATGTTGTTACCCCCAATATTTTTCGTAATTTTTGAAATAAAAGTTGATATTGCTTCCGGTTAAACCGCAAGTTATTTTGATCTTCTAATTTCGTCAAAAAATGACAATTTACGTTTTACTATATCCTAAATTTTTTAAAATTTTAATTTAAAAACTACGAAAAAAATGGGGGGTAACAACATCCTGAGCCACCCGGTACATTTTACATATTTAACAATTTATTATTTTTTAGTTTCCCTCAACCGAAGAAGAATGGATAGCCATAGCTAAAGAATTTGAAGAACGGTGGAACTTTCCACATTGCCTGGGGTGGTTCCTATTACTACAATTACAAGGGCAGACATAGTATCGTATTGATGGCAATTGCTAGCGCTAAGTATTAATTTATCATGTGCGATTGTGGTACAAATGGTAGAGTGTCGGACGGTGGAGTAATAGAGAATACCCTGTTTTATCATAAACTTGAAAATGGTACTCTTAGACTCCCAGCAAGTTGTAAAACAGACATCAGTAATGGACCACTACCGTATGTATTTATTGGAGATGAAGCTTTCGCGATGAGAGACAATTTTTTGAAGCCATTTGGTCAAAAAGAATTAAACAAAGAACGAAGAATATTTAACTACAGATTAACTAGAGCACGCCCAACACATTTGGGATAATGGTTGCGAGATTTAGGATCTTTCATAGTGCCATTAATTTAAAATTGGAAAATATTGATAGAGTTGTTATGGCATGTTGTACCTTACATAATTTTCTAATTAGGAAGCGCCGAGAAAATTACGCACCTTCAAATTGTTTTTATTCAGAAGAACCTCGAACAGGACGTATAGAAAACGGTTTAAGTGCTGAACCAGCAACTATAAATTTACGACATGGACACAATCGACATGCATCTGAAGAAGCGAAGAGAGTTCGTAATTTATTTATGAATTATTTAAATAACGAGGGGTCCATACCTTGGCAAGATAAATTTGCTTAGTATGTAGGCATGTCTCCAATTTCTTATGATTTCTGATATTTAAATAAATATATAAAGCTTTTACGCACAAACCTAAAAGATTCTTTTCTCTTTTTCACCCTGCTACATCCCCACTATTATCAACATACTGTCTTTATGTAACAAATTATTATGAGTACTTACTTGACTATGAGAGGTAGTATCGTCAATATTCGATACACTTTCTCTTGGCATTTCGTGGTCTGTCAAAAATAATAGGTGTTCATAGTACCATAAATGGGGCACATACAGCTCATCAGTGCCCGCACCCGATTTCTTAGAAGCATTGACTTTTTTAAACTCTTTTCGGAAGCAGCCACGAAGAGAGTCAATTTTCTTTTTAACCGAATCTCTTGTTGCAGACTCGTCTGCTTCTTTTAATTTAAGAACCATATCTTCGTAGGCCTTATTTTTCTTTTCCCGATCGGAATATTCTGCGGACTTAATTTTCCACAGACACGCATGGCTTCTGTAACGTTCTATGAACTCGATTATAAATTGTTTTGAGAAATTCCTTAAATCACCCATATTAATAAAAAAACAACAAAAACAGGGACAATGTTTGGGCAATACTGGCACCGACACTGAACTAAACCATCGTTTTTACCCGCATAGGCACACACACGCGCCGACATGAACGAACACGTTCCAAAACGGACGGTTAAAATCAAGCCGAAGCAGATATTTTTGAACGCCGGCAAGAAGGACGGTTTTCGGCCACACACCGCCGTTTATACCCGTACGGTTTTACCCGTCCGGGTAAAACTGCCAGAAAAGAACGACGTCTGTGGGGCCCTTAATATTTAATCACTGTTATGAACTTGACCATACATTACAACAAATAAGGCTACATATTAATAAAGGAAGTATCATTCAAAATCTTTGAAAAATTTATACTTATCTTCTTCATTTATTTATTTAACTCATGGTTTTAGGTTTGAAGTAATAACTTTCTAATGATTTATTTTGCCTATAATAAATAACTATGTACTTGTTCTGTTTATGTACATAGAATAATTCCGTATCTATTGTCAGTATTTTTAGTTCTCTTTGTCTTGTATAGTTAACTATTAAAATATAGGCACTGAAGAAGCAGACAAATAATCTCCAAAAGCTTAACTAAGATAAACGAAGTATCACTGTTACCCTAATATATTAATGACACTCATGATCACTTTGCATGTTTACATGATTTTTATAGAGTAAATAGCTATAAGCAGGTTTGTTTTTAATTAATTTTTATTTTTATTGTGGGTTCTTTGTTTCAGTTATCCTTTTAATTGTAGTCATCTTGTAACCAATATTATGTTATAATTAACTAGTGTATTAGAAGTTAAAAAAATTATATTATCTTTTTATGGAACTCAGAGGGAACCTAGGTGTTCCGGAAGTTTGATACACCGATATAAACAACAAAAAAAAAGTGTATGAAGAAGAATGTTATCCTAATAATATAAACATCACAGATGGTGTTTGAATTTCTTTCTAACCTGTTGTTCTTGCTCATATTCTTCCTCCCGACTTTATCCTCCCACATCTCATTGATAAAATCCTCCAGCTCTACCAAACACCTGATGAAAAACCGTGGCGTCTGTCCGTTCTCCTCCTTCATGATGACGGGAACGGCCTTCAAGTGCGCTCTTTGCAGATCCTCGAAGCTGCTTAGCATGCTGCTCATGTCCTTGATTTTCTTGAAGTTGCGAATCTGCTTGATGATGTTCGTCAGCTCCTCGTACCTTTTCTCCTTGGCCGAGCGCACTACACGCTTTACCTCCTCTTCATCGTCACTGAACTGAAGATGGAAAGCTGTTTCGAAACTGTTTCAAAGGTTCGTGAGCGTCTTACCGTGAAAGCAGGCACTGGTTGCCTCTGGACCTGCTCCTCTTCGGAGGATGACTCCGATTCGGAATCAGAGCCGGCGAAGAAACGACTCATGGTTGCCTCAGATCACCTGCAGATGTTAAGGTGTTTATATGTAAAATGTTGGTTAAGAGGAAACAAAAAGCAAGCAAATGCGATTTTACAGCGCGTTGTAAGTACTGAAAGTAATAAAAAGTGCATAATAACTGACCTTTTTTCACTAGAAGTAATGCTTTTATCAATACAACGCCTGCGATATGTCCACACCACCTTGTTGGAAATTGAGGTTAGAATCGGTGATTTGACATCTGGCAAGTGCCAACTGACATTTCAGAGCGACAGTAACCGCAAATCGCTACCAACCGCACAAAAAAGTACTGTATTATCTTATAAAATCAGTACTATAAATTAAACGTTAATTTAATTTTAGTATAATTATATTTCCTGACCCAGTTTAGAATATAAACTAAGTATGGCATTATTGATATTGTCGCTGTGATACTGAGTACGTTTGGCATCGATACCTTCATTCAAGTATCAATCACTGATCTCTAAATTAGAGATACTGATACTGAGTACGTTGGCATCGATACTTTCATTCGAGTATCAATCACTGATCTCTAAATTAGAGATCAGTGGTATCAATACGTTTCATTTTTCCAGACTTTGCTGTACAACAGTTCCCGACAGATGCTTTAGCGATGCCAAGTTCCCAAAAAGATTGAGATTTCTCACTCAACTTTTTATCAATAGTTAAATTCCTTATACGATTATTTTGATTCCAAATATAATACAATTCCCAAAAGTTATAATTTAATGTAACATCTTTTCTAAATTTTGGGTTTTTCTGATATAAAAACACTTTTAGGAAATCTACAGGCAATTTATCAGGGCAACAACATTATATAATTTTTACTGATAAAAATAAATGGGAAAATATGAATAGGTAATAAATATAAATAAATAAGATAGAATAAAACTAGATAAAACAAAGACTAAAAACCAATATAAACATTTTTATGAAACATACTGATATAAAATTTAAAAAATAAATCCTTGTTTTTTTAAACTAGATAAAACGAGTCCAAACATAGGAGTATTAAACAAATGCAGCAACATGAGGATCGTTAAGAGGCAATCTATAAATCTAAATAAACTATAGAATTTAAAAAAAATACTTTTTAATTAGGTAATAGTCCAAAATTATCTTTTGTTGATTGTCATTATTGTAACTTCTCTCTGCTCTTCATTTTGTGGCTTGTGTTAAATTTGCTATATTGCTTAAAACTTTTGTCAGTTTCGGAAAAACCCAACTTGGAAAAGACCTTAGGAAAATTAGAATATATTGCATCCCAGCAATATTTATTATTTGCAAAAATAATAAACCTCTACACTTTGACTTAACTATACGCAAGTTTTCAATAGTGATACGACATCTGGCGGCAGATACATAAAATATTAAGAACAGTACTTTAATGCTGGAGAAAGGCGGAATTGTTGTATAATAGTGCTGTTTTTGTTATATCGTATTAGCATTTTTAAATTGTGGGCCGTGAATATTATTAAAAAAAAGGGGATACATGTAAACATAAAAAGCATGTGTGATATTATTTTGTAATAGTAATATGCAGTTATGTGGTTAAGCGGTTATCACATAGATTATTGCCACGAATGTTTTGGTTGCCATTACCAGTTCCTTTGTAATAATTATATTGAATATACTCGGATGCGAACCCATCAGTTTCATTTTGCGATACAGACGAGTATATTATAATAGCAAGTAGTTTATTTCCGCCATTTGCAAAGACACACTAGCGCCATCAACGGTCGATAAACTCTCCTATAGCTTACAAAGCTGAGTATGTGCAACTGCCATCTTTGGTCCAAAGTAACAATTCGTTTAAGGAAGTGAATGTGTTAAAAGTGATATGCCATATATATCTCTTACTATTTAAAAGAAATTATTTATTCCAATAAAAGCTTTATCTAATACAATGATATTCGTGAAGATAGATTAATGATATAGGAAGTGGCTACCGGATATTAAATAGTATTGGAACTACATTTTGTTTAAGTTTCTTCTATATTTCCTGCAGATTATTTTCAAACTGAGGCTTTTCAAAATAATTGTAATAGACATCTAGTTTCTACTTTTAATACTTTAAACTATAAAATAATAAGTTTCTATTATATCGCACACAAATACGATCCATTCGTCAGATTTTCATAATTTTAAACATATATACATATGACTCAGCTATTTTCTCGGTTTGAATATTATAGATACGATTAGTTGATTTGTTCACCACACAAAAACGTTTTTACGATTGGAATGCTGAAATGAGGCAAAAATATATCTACCGTTATCTTGAATTGTTCTTTTGTCTCTCTCCAGTAATTTTTGTGGGTCGAATACCTGCATTTATAGAGCTCTATTAAAACTCTAGATATGTGTATAAAATATGGTTTCCCCTATTTTTGATAACCATTGTATTTCATATACCCAAAAGATACCACTGCTTGTAAATATCGATACCAATACATATCAATACTGAGTAAAATAATGTAATTCAGATATTTTAGGCCTGTATTCGTGTCCCTATTTATGTGAAAAATCTCTCTAAACTTTGCTAGTATACATTTTTTTAACTTATACAATGAACTTTTATTACTGTTCTGGTCATTTTACATAATCAAGAAAAAAAGAAACAAACAGTAAAATCTTGCATTCAATAAAAATCATACACATAATATCACCATGCTCCACATTTCGTTCAAAAATTCAACTGCTTCGGACTGTAGAACGGATCAATAGGTGAACTGATTCCCGTTGTCTTCAGCAACGGCTTCGAAGGCTTCTTGTCTGCGTCAAACGGAATCGCGGGCGAGCTCAGGATCTTCGCGTGGTGCTCGTGAAATTCCTGCGACCTGTTAAGTTTCAGGTCGATCTTCACTTTTTTTGTGCTGCTCGGTGGTCGGTTTTTTGAGAAGGGATTCACGACCACTTCGCACCGTGGCGTCTTATTCACGTCCGCGATCGATCGCTTCCTTCGCTTCGGCACGAATATTTCCACCTCGCCGTCTTCCAACGGTAAATCCCAGGCGTTCGTTTCAAAGATTTTCTTCGATTCGGGGGACTTTTTTCTCGGGGATGTCCGTGGGGTTGCCGGTTTTGGTGAATCATGACTGTTGTTTTGGCTGTTCTGTTCATCGTAGACATACCAAGTGCCTGAATTCCTTCTGAAGCTGTACTCGAAGTTCTGTGGGATATCGGCTTCGGATTGTTTGATCTTCTTATTTGCAACTTTTTTGATAGGGCTCTCTTCGGCGTTGAAATATTCCTGGAGTTTTCTCGCGAAGAAATCATGTGCCCTCTCATCCATTACGCTTTCTTTTGCCACCTTCTTTTTCTTCTTCTTCGGTTGCTCTTGTGAGGTGCTAGGCGTTTCTTCGGTGAGTTTCCTCTTTTTTGGTTTTTTGTCTTTCGCTAACAACTCTCGTTCAAATTTAACTAGCCGATTGACGGAATGTTTTAATTTTGTAGAATGGTCATTTGCGGGTTTCGATATGTTGAGCTTTTTAACGCCTAATGGGTATCTTCCTTTTGACATTTCTGTGAACCTAAAGGAGATTAAGATAAAAAGAAAGAAAAAATGCATTTCAAAATATATTATTACTTCTACAACATTAGTCTTCACTAAGTCCAATAAAATCAATTTATATTATATTATTATAATGTGGTTTTATTGGACTTAACGAAGATTTACTTTAAGAAGTAACCTTACTATATCCCACTTTGTGAAAATGGACCAGTTTACATTATTTTATAAGCGGGTTTTTGCAAAGGCACATATAAAACTATTTTCAATCATACAGGATGCGCAACTTTCGAGCAGCGATATATGGGGTGAAACATCTTTGTTGGGATTGCAGGGTAGAGGGTTTATAAACTGGTAAAGAAAAAAGATTTTAAATAATGGCCATAGAAAAACTTGAATTATATATCAAATACATTATAATTTACTGCAATATAATATAGAGAAGTGATTTTAATATATTGGCTGTTACATTTTAGGCCAGGTGAATAAGATTTGTGATTTTTAATGGCATAAAAATATATACAGGGTGTCTCCTTAATGTGTCATTCTGTAGCTTCTTTTTACTTCCACATCCAAATGGATAGGAAGTATTGTATCGCAAAAAAAAATTTCAAAAATTTTTATTTGCTCATTCGCTTTAAAATGGTCGAAAACGCAAAAAAATTTCTTGTCTGTATGTGTGGTTTTATTTGTGGACACGATAACTTTCGAAAGATTTAATATATGAACTTGAAATTTGGTAAATGTATAAATCTCAACTACCCAAAGCGACCTATTGTTTGTGGGGGAAGTAGGGTATCGGGAAGGGGACGAAATTGGGAGGTAACTACCTTTTTGCAAATTTTTCTTTTTTTATTTTTTTTTCGTTTTAGTATGTGATTAGCAGTATAACTACGAGTATTATTCGTTCTTATAAATTTTCGGTGCAGCATACTGTTTAGAAGATATTAGCAAAAAAACGGTTTTTCCTCAATATCTCCGAATATATTTAATATATTCAAAAAATGAAAATAAAAACTAGATAGGAAATAAAATTTCTCACAAATTTTGACATTTTCGAAATATTTCCAAAAAACCTATTTTGGACCCTGCTAGTACGATTTTTTTTAAATTTTGGTGTTATATAGAAAATCAAATTTCTGATCAGAAAGCACTCTTGTAATTTTTTTGTTAAGTTAATAATTTACGAGTTATTTGGAAAAAAACGATTTTAAAATTATTTTGCTATCACGATTACTGTTTGTCTTAGAAAAAATGTGTAGAGAAAAAATGCTCATAACCTGATTACTAATCGTATAGTATAAGCAACAAAAACGTAAATATCATTTTGACAATTGGATGTGGAAGTATTGATTCAATTTGCAGCGGTTTTTTATGAGTTTTAAAAAAAGTATAAAAATGGGTAAAATTAGAGATAAGACAAAGTGCCAAACAGAAAAAAGTAAAAAAGCCGATATATTGAAAACAACAAATGAAAACAATATTCACAAAAAATTGAAGTACGCAGTTGACAATTTAGGAAAGTCGAAAGGACACATTGTGTTAAGATCTCCATATTATTGTATCCTAAATCCCATTGTGCAGGTTTGGAGTAATTAAAAAAAAATCCGTGTTTGAATACTATAATTACTCATTGCAGCAGTTTTTTTTACCTGCAATAACGTAGTTGTTTGTTGCAAAGGTTGCGGCAAGCATAAACATCTTTAATGGGGATAACCCTAATTTGCATTTTATTACCGACTATTCATCGTTTACGTAAAAATAATAATAATAATAATAATAGGCGGAAAGACTTCGGTCGATAGCCCTTTGAGTTCACTCAATAAATATTTTTATCTCTCTCTCTCTCTAATAATAATAATTGAAAAAATAATGAATAAAATAAAAGTAGTAAACAAAAATAGTGTAACAGAAAGACTACCAAAAGAAGAGGAAACAATGATAGCAGTTGAAAAAAAAACAAACAAAAAATTCAAGCACAGGCTAAGTAATAAGGAATAAGAAGGTACAATGAAATATACAACTTTTATATACAAAATAAGCAGTTTTAAAGAGACCCAAAAAGTTTTTACAGAACCATAAAACAAGCGAACATAAATACAAGCAGGACAGCACCAAAAGAAGAAGTGCATAGATACTGGCAAAATATATGGCAAACCGAAAAAGATATAATACAAAAGCAAAGTGGATAGAAAGAGAAGTACAACGCAACCCAAACCTGAAAGAAATGATGTGGAAGGAAATAATGAATACGCTAAAAAAATGCAAATAAAGGGGTTGTTTAGTGATTTTTACAGCATGAATTTTCTGATAGACCTAATAAAATCAGAATTACCATATTTTTTTGTTTTTTCATATATTGAGTAAAACTCAAAATATTAATTTACTAAGATTTGCTTTTAAAATTATGACGTCACAAACGAATAGAAAGAAATAATTTCACATCCTCTTTAGTTAGAAAAAGATAGTCAAGCGACGCTGAAAATGCCCACTATGGCAACGCCGCATAGTCATCAGCTATCGTTTAGCTATTTTCAATTAGTGTTATTGTGGGGTTAGGCATCACCACCTTTAAGAAGGCCGCGGCCTGATCAATTTGGCAACAGCGCTCACAAGGCCGATTCTGTTTAAATCGAATGGATTGATAGATACATGACGTACTCCTTGCACTAGTACAGTGTTCAGACCTATAATTTGGAATCTAGATTAGGCTGTTACTGGCAAATGGTCGGCAGAAATTTTGGTTTAATCGCTAATGAAATTTTCGAGTCAGAACCAAAACTGCGGATTAATAATAATAATATATACTTGCATTGCAATCTACTCAATGCTGAATTTACAACTTTAAACTTCATGCTTTGAGTAAGTCTGTGAAGTACTTTCAAAAGGCCAATCATTGTTTTGTCAAATTCAGAAGACACTGCATCAGCTGGTATTTTTGTGACATTTAACTACAATTACCTAGACGTTTGACGAATCAAGTATATTTTATATTAGCGATACTGTTGCAATCAAACATAGATGAAAACGTAATTGCTTTTGAATTCATTTAATGAATGCCTTAAATTTAAATTAATAAAAGGTAATGATCATTGACCAGGTCCTCATTACAATTTAATAAATGGTGGAGTGCCATATAAAATTGTTGTTGAATATGTGCGCGATGCAGATGTGAATATCTGAAAAATTTGAGAGATTATTTATGTCGGCAAGTACCTACAAAACATAAGATTATTTCGAATGTTTTAAGTGAACGAATCGCATTTTCTTTTATGAGAATCAACTATATTGCTACTTATGCAATAATGGTGTAAAATGTAAAATAAAATCTCTTGTGTCAATTGTTAGTAATGCTTTGTTAAATAATTATTTCAAGGTACGTTCAAATAAACAGTAGCCTCAAATTTAAATATAAGAAATATAAATACTTTATTTTTAGAAATACTTATCTAAATATATTTATAGTTCTTCCTTTGTTAAGTAGATGTCTTAACATCTCAGGAAATCTTACCAAACTGCTTGGCATATCATATAGCGTATACACTGTATATTTATCTTATCTCTTGTTAACTACATGTGTTCACCATATTATTTGTGAAATATTTAGTTTATTTTTTGTTACTACTTGGAAGTATATATTTTATATTTATCACACCAAATAAATTGTTTCATTAAAAATAATGTATATAGAATTTTCTTTGTAACGTATGTCGAGAACCCATTAAGGCAATGCTTGTTAAATAATCCCTTTATTTCGATAAGTTGGATGACTTATCAACATTTCAAGAAGTTAATTATTACAATAAAGCATATCTCAATATAACGAGGAATAAAATTAAAAATTTACAGTTAAGTAACATATTTTCTTCCTTTTTGAGTTATCGCGACATGTTTTTTGTACAACTTTGCCGCCGACAATGCTTCTAATTAAAAAAAAATACTCATAATGCCTCGATACTTAAAATTAACACTACCTACTTCAGTTTAACTTAGCTCATTTTCTAGCGAATTCAAAGTAAATGTTACAGTTGGCTTGGATTTTGAATGCAGGAGTCACTTTCTACGAAATTTATGGAATATTTTGGAAAAAAAATATGTTTAAATTGCTACTAATAATGGAGATATAGCATTATATATATTAAGGGCCCGGCTTACGGATAACAGCGAATCGGCCTGGTGCTTGCGCCATTGCACTGTTGCCATTTACTACGGCCGCGGCCTTATTGAAGGTGGCCATGGGTTAGGTCATATTTGTTTATCTTTATTCATTCAGTTTGATTTGTATTTAAGTATTAAAAGTGTGTTTAAGAAAATGTTGATTTTACTCAGTGCTCTGGTCTTATTCTACCACGAACACTACAAATATTACTGCTTCGCTTCAACTGAACATATCCTACAACAATACAGCATCAGCCCCACACCTGCAGATCTACAAGCAAACAAGCAATTATAATAATTTATTTATAATAATATGTATTTCTATTTTATCAAAACTTTACTTGCAAAATCCCCAACAGATTCAGTTATAAATAGTAATGATCTTATGGTATACACAAGTACAAACAGAAAAATAACATCAAACAAACCGCATATAATAATTAAAAACACCCAAGATAAAATTTGCTTAATAATAGATGTAACAATACCATCTCACGAACAATAAAAGAAAAAGAGACACAGAAAATACTAAAATATTGAGACCTGCAGAGAATGTGAGGGCTAAAAAACATCAATTATTCTTATCATAATAGGTGCCACCAGAACCATCAACAGAAGTGATATGGAGTGGTTAAAAAAAAGATTCAGGCGAAGAACACAATGGAATCCATATAAAAAACAACCTTAGTCGAAACAGCACACATAATAAGAAAAACACTAGGATAGTAATACGCCACTTGTTCTGAGGAGCAGCATTTGCTCTTGGCAAATGGTAAGACCCTGCCAACAAAATGGTAGTGTTAAAACAAATAATAATAATAATAGTAATAATAATCTTGGTTTGTAAAACGTTGAAAACTGATCCATTTTACTCTAAGTGGACAYCTTGAAGTATTTCTTGTTAAATAACTTCGCCAAGTTTATTCCACAATGTATTTATTATCTGGTAAAGTGCTTTCGACTAAAATGCCATCGTCAGTACCAAATTACAAACAAGAGGGAAAAAATTATGACATTGTCAAAATTATAAAATGAAACTAACGACTAATAATGGAAAGCAACTTTCAAACCAGCAACATAAAAATTAGCGTTCAAATAAAAAATTTAGAATTGCAAAAAATTATAATTTTGTTTATCTCTAATATTTATATTTCTAAATAGTTTAATTTTAATAATTTCTTACAAAAATGTTAACTCTTTAAATTGTCCAAAGTGAAAGTATGTTTAAATGATAATAATTGGTTCGCTAACGAAGAATTTGTAGTTACGTCTGTATTTTTATACTTATTAAATTATTTTAGATGCTCATTTCCTCTAATAAGAAAGGATCTTCCTGTTTGACCAATATAAACAGAGTTACAGTCGTTACATGTAAAGCTATATACAACTGAATGATTTAAGACTGAAATTTTATCTTTATTTTATATTTATTATGGGAACAGACACTGCCTACAGTAGAAAAGGCAATATTTATGTCGTTAGATAAAAATGATTTAGAAAGATAAATTGAGACTTGATCAATAAACCTAAGGAGGTACCAAATTTAAGCTTTTTTATCACATGTGAAGGTGTTAAAAGTAAACTTAAATTTTGTCAGGTATTTATAGCACAATTTTTCTATTAAGTAATTTGGAAAATTAACACAGTTCTTTTTCGAAGGCATTTAAAAAAAAGGGGAATTTTAAAAAGTCTGTGAAAAAGAAAATGAAAAACGGCTATTCCGTGGGTACGAGGGTGCACAGTAGAATAAGGGATAATGTTGTCTGTACAAGTAGGTTTTCTGAAACTTTCAAAAGAAAGATATGGAGAAGACTGGTTGTGCAAAATTAACAAATCTAAAAATGAAATTTTATTATCAACTTCTGTTTCATAACTAAAATTTATAGAATTATGTAATGAGTTTATAAATGTTTGTATTTTGGGTCGGAAATTTTTCCCAAAATTCATAATAAAGAATTTACAGAATTCCATACTAATGAAAAACCCCGTATACATTCAACTTACTGTGTTATAAGACTTCCAATTGCCTTTTTAGACCTCGTCATAGATCCCTCAATAAACTTGTGCTCTTGAAGTAACTGTACTATTTCCTTCGAACTAAATTTCAATTGCGGCAGTTCAACATTCACTCTACCGGCTCGAGGATCTAACGGCTTTTCTTCGGCCTCATCTATGGCATCATCTTCATCTGGCACATCTTCGTTATCGACTTTCTCCTTAACTATAGCGTCTATACTGCCTCCAGCAAATCCAGTCTGTCGCAAAAACAAAAACTATAACAGACAATAAATGAATTTAGCATGCCATACCTTTTTCCATGCTTCGAAGCGCTCTTCGAACTCAAGCCCAGCATCCGACTGACGCAGCAAATAATGAAACACAAATTTTCTTATGTGTGATATTTGTCGATTATCCTTGGCAATGGCAAGGTAACGTACGAAAGGCACTAAGAACGTGGTCATCAACGACGGATGGAGCTTTCCCTTCGACACCTTGGCCACTTCTTCAAGGAAGATTTCTATGAAATGCATTGTTAGACCAAGCGAAGTCGAATTCGTCTTTGGATTCAACACCGTTTCTATCAGAATGTCACCGAAAGCTACGACATCCTTCTTTTTAAAGCTATTCTTTTCCATGGCAACCAAACTTTGTCTTAATAATCTCCTTACGAACTAAAAACACTAAGTAAAACCTCTGAAAATCAACAGTGCCATGCCACCCACCATCAAGAACTTATCGAGTCTTAATTGATCAATTCCAAACCATTCAAGCATCAAAGTCTTCAATCCACACTTAAAAAACAACAAAGAAGTGTTTAAGTCTTCGAAATGAACCAAACTGGAAATATTTTCAGCGCATTCCTCCTACAAAACAGATTAGTCAAATTTGTAGGTTATGTACAGGCAGTTCCTTCAACCTGAATTAAAGGCTTATCTGACATCCACATCGAATAGAATAGGCCCTTCCATATTCTCATAAAGTCGTCTTCTGTGAAAGCTAAAATAGAAACAGCAATTCAAGTCAAGAGAAATGTGAAACTAAGAGAACTTACGTAGAGTAGCAGGCCTGTCACGAAACCACTTCTTTAATCTCTTTAGTGCTTTATCCCTAATTTTCTTGTCGTTACCAGCCAATGCCTTGGCAAATTTGATGTCTCTTGCGACGAGGAACACTTCTTTTGCATTTTTGGGCTTCGATTTTACTTTTTTTGAACATGTGGGACTATCTGGAGTCATGATACTTGTTTGCAGCACCGCCATATTATTTGAGATTTAAAACTATGGTGGTTACGGTTACGCTTTACGTACTGGTTACGGGCTCGCCATTAATCACATCAGGTGAGTAAGCAATAAATAAACAGTCCGGACCAAAATCTGGACATAAACTACATTCTTGCATTTAAAAAAATGTTTAAAACTGCTTATATTAATAGTTTTGGCTGATTATGATTACACTACGCAATGATAGGCAAGATAAGTGACCGGATGTCGGATGAACTCATTTGACGTGTTGACTTGTGACAGCATTGAATTGACACTGACATTTCTGCTCCTAACCTCAACTTTACCTTACAGAAGTAATTCACCCACCTTTATAGAGGTAATGATATTTAATAGTAAAAGTAATTAGTGATTAAATTTCTGTGTAACAATGAGCAAAGAAGAGAAACCTTCAGATAAAGACGCAAAGGTCGACAAGGAGCTATCCGACTTACTCGATAGTAAGCAGAATTCGTCGTTTCGTAACTTACGTAACTAATGCAAAAAATTCACGTGCTTAGGTGCCTTGGACGATTTTTCAAAAGATGATTCTCCCAAAGAAACGCCAAAGGTAGAAGAAGTGGCCCCTAACACACAAGAAACAGAGGTGGAAGTGTGGTCCGAAGAATTCATAAAGCAAGCCGCAGCTCAGTTTGAAAACAACATGGCAGCTTTACTTGGAGAAAGTGGAACACAATTGACCAACGAGCAGTTGGCGCAGAGTTTCCAAAAAATGGCGGGTAAGCACATACAACTGTGGTAAACCGGAAAGTGGAGCTGAAATTTTGCAGAGGCAGCATCACAAGTTTTGGCGAATCCGACCGAATTAAGCACAGAAGGCAACGTGTTTGCTTCCACCATCACACAGACACTTCAGGGTCTTTCGGAGGGTACTGAGAATTTGCAGAATCCCTTCAACGAAGAAACATTAATGAATATGTTCGGTGCTAGTGCGAATGGGGACCAAAATGCATTTTTGCCTTTCATGCAGGGCATGATGCAGTCGCTTTTGAGTAAGGAGGTTTTGTACCCAAGTCTGAAGGACATTTTGGAAAAATACCCGGGATGGTTAGAAGAGAATAAGGAAAAGATTAGTACAGATGAGTATGACAGATACAAAAAGCAGCAAGAGCTGATGGAACAGGTCTGTACTCAGCTGGAACACGAAACGAGTGCTGTTACGGATGAACAGAAGAGAGAGCAGTTTGAGAAAGTGCTGTCTCTAATGCAAAAGGTAGGTTTTGTCATACATTTAGTCCAACAGTTATTTATTAATGCACCTATTAAGTTTCAAGATATATTAAATAATTAGTTCAAAGTCCAAGTTAATCTTTTGGATGCATTCTGAATATTATAATAATTTATGTTTTAGCTTCAAGATCTTGGACAACCTCCAACAGAACTTGTAGGGGAGGGACTTCCAGCTTTTGACCCCCAGAGCAGTAATATTGATCCTAATCAGTGTAACAACATGTAAATAGTTAGGTTGTTAATGTTCTTTGTTGTGATTGTTCTTTTTTAAATAAACCACAATAGGTGTTTGTTCAAATGCATTTTTTAGTTCTCTTAACAAAATATGACAAAACCTGTGCATGTGTAAAAAAATTGAATTCACCTATTACATGTTACAAATATCTACCATGATCTATAAATACCAAATAAAATAACTTAATGCAAAAAAAAATTATTCACAAAATTATCTGAAAAAGATTAATCATGCCACTGATTGTGGGCATAACATACCATTACCCATCCCCTAACTTTACATTACCAGCTGCCAATATTATTGTTTTGATTGTAGGAGTATTTAGGTAAATGGGTTTTGCAGCTACAAAAGTGCCAGATGGCGTTCAATACCATTACATTATAAATTTTGACATATATTTGCCATTTTGAATAGAGCTTTGATGGTGTGGTTACTTAGTACATTAACTAGCAATCAAAAGGGCCTGGGTGAAAGCTGGCAATACTTTTTCAAAAATATATTTGCCTGCAAAACCATTTAAATCTCGATTTAAATACTCCTATAGATAGCGATTGTGGGCACAACTAGCACGCTCTGGTGGCCATATTTTTCTGCAGTGTAGGGGAAGGCTTTTTTAACATTTATCATTGACTGACAATAAGAAACACAAGAATATAATTATAATTATGGCTAGCAACAGGATTATCAGTAAGTGACATCAGAGCCTATTTTAGAGCCGTGGCTTTGATTCAAATATTTAATTCATATTTTAAACTTAGTTGAGGACTTTTTTTCGGCATATACCTCATATTTGATGCTCTTTTGAACTAGCATGTTTCTGAAAATTGTGTATACTTTCAGGCTTCATAATAAAACTGAATTCAGACATGCTTCATAATAGTGTGACTAACCAGGATTTAGTGCTGCACCAATTTTAAACAAATCTAACACATGTTCATAAAAAAAGTCATGTACACTGGTAATAGTATTTGTAGTCATGAAAGTATGTATAGTGCAGGTGCAACAAACCGAATTGTTACTCGTGTCAATTGTTAAATAAGCTTTATTTGCAATTTACTCTGACATTGCAGTTATCAACCTTTTCTTACCAATTTGCCTGTCCTATAATGGGTAGAACTTGGGTTGCCAAATGAACAATTTTTTTCTCCATTTCTATAAATTTTACAATCCAAATTGTTGTTTATTATCCAAGTTGGCAACACTAGATGCTAAGTAATTTGCAGATACTAGAAACATCTGCTGCTGATATCACTAGTTATTAAGCAACATAATTTGCACATAGAGTGATTTCCCATCAGTGCCATCTTGCTCTATCCACAATATCAAGACAGTAAAAACTTAACGATAATTCAGACTATACTTCAGGGGAAATGAATAAGATAAATAATAGGATTGGACGATTCATGCTTTTATTGTTCTTTTTGCTTGATGAACAAATATTATTTAATGTTTCTAATTCATGCAATCATATAGCACTATATACATTTCTATCATACTTACATAATACAACCATACTTGACTCTTTTGTCATGGTCTTTTAGATTCTACCACTGAAAAGGCATTTTAACGTTAACAAACCTTGAAAAAAAAAGAAAACTGGAAAAAATCTGAAACTTTCAAGACAATTTTCAAAATCACTTTAATTTTTACGTACAGCTAACTTTCCTTTCTTTTCATAATATAAACAACTAAATAACCTTGAATAAACCAACTTCGTCTCTAGAAGGGCAGAATTAACAGGGGCATACAATGGCGTCTTCTGCATCTGACAATGCCGCTACACCTGGCAGCACTTTTCCCTCCAACAATTCTAAGCTTGCGCCACCACCTGTTGAGACGTGGGAAACTTTGTCTTCGGTGTTCCATTTCGCGCAACATGTGGCCGTGTCGCCGCCACCTGTAAAGAAGTAGTTCAGAAGGAACCGAAAAAACTTTAGTGGAAAAGAGGTTTACCAATTATGCTAATCGTGCCGTTTTTCGTTGCCTCCACGACAGCATCCATTATTGCCTTAGTGCCCTTGGCGAAATTGTCGAATTCAAAAACACCTGCTGGCCTGAAATAGTAAAATTCCGCAAATGAAAAGTGCAATATTTAATTTTAGTTGGATTTATATAATTTATTTGCTCAACAGAAATTTTCTAGTTTTGGAGCAAATGCAAAATAGCTATGCACAAATACAAAAAAAAATCGATTATATAAATAAAACAGGTAAAGATAAATACTGAAAACATTTCTAAAGACATTTGCTTGAACTAGTACTTCAAGTAAACTCAATATTTGAGCAACAATTAAAAAAATTACAAAAGTTACTTCTTGTACTTAGATATTATGTAAAAGAAGTTAAATTACAATTTATTACATTATTTATTATTAGATAACAAGGTGTCGCCAGTAAAGAAAACAAGCAAGCAATTTAAAATATATGAAAAAAAAGTATATGTATATAGTAAGCTACAAATAAATACTGTAGGTACAATTAGAGATCTACTTATAACAGTCTGTCTATACAATGAATGTGATAAATACGACTACTCATAAAAACAGAAACAATAAATTTGTGTTAGTGTTAGATAATATTCCACAAAATAATATTTTTTGCTCCAATATACTCCTTTCAGAAAAAAATTTTACTAAAACCTTGACTTCTTATAAAGCACTAACAATTACAGAAAATACATACCCGTTCCATACAATAACCTTCGCCCTTTGTATCGGGGCTTTAAACAATTCAATCGTCTTCGGTCCAATATCCAGACCCATCCATCCATCAGGAATGCCAGAAGACAAATCAGCAGCACCAACCTACCATGTTTCTTATTAATTCCCGATCCCATGATCTAAACCACAAAACCTACCTTTGCATTTTCATCAAATTTGTCTGCCGTCACGAAGTCCACTGGTAAGTGCAACTGTACATTGTTGGCCTTCGCCTTTTCTACGAGTTTAGTGACTATCTTGGCTCCCTCGGCATCAAAGAGCGAGTTACCAATCTGAAAAGAGAGCAATTTAGAAAGAGTTTGAGGTCAGCTTAATTTTTGTCTAGTTGCTATATTTGTATGTAAGATTAAAATTCTGTTTACTTAGTTTTAATGTAGAAAATAAGAATAATAAAAAAAAGCAAATATAATTCGATAACATCACAACAACTAATCATACTAAAGCAGAATATGTAACATGTATGAGGTAATGCTGCCATCTATTAATAAAAAACCGCTGCAAATTGAACCAATACTTCCACATCCAATTGTCAAAATGACATTTACGTTTTTATTTCTTATACTATACAATTAGTAATCAGGTTTTGAGCATTTTTTCTCTCTACACATTTTTTCTAAAACAAACGGTCCTCGTGATATTAGCAAAAATGCATACATTTGTAAAATCGATTCTTTTCCGAATAACTCTAAAATTATTAACTTAGCAAAAAAATTACAAGAGTGCTTTCCGATCAGAAATTTGATTTCCTATAAGAGAGTTTATTGACCGTTGGTGGCTTAGTGTGGCTTTGCAAATGGCGGAAATAAACAATACTTATTATAATATACTCGTATATACAAACAGAGACCAAAATACGTTTTTTGGAAATATTTCGAAAATGTCAAAATTCTGGATAAATTTTCTAAGACACTGTTTGTGAGAAATTTTATTTCCTATCTGATGGTATTTTCATTTTTGGAATATATTAAATAAATTCGGAGATAATTAGGAAAAACCGTTTTCTTTAAGTGACGCCTTTTTGCTAATATAATCTAAACAGTTTGCTGCACCGAAAATTTATAAGAACAAATAATACTCGCACTTATGCTACTAATCATATACTAAAAGGAAAAAAAAATAGAAATTTGCAAATAGGATAGTTACGCCCCAATTTTGCCCCCTTCCTGATACCCTACTTACCCCAAAAACAATAGGTCGCTTTGGGTAGTTGAGATCTATGCGTTTGCCAAATTTCTAGTTCGTATATTAAATCTTTCGAAAGTTATCGTGTTCATAAACAAAACCACAGACAAGAAATTTTTTTGGTCAAATTTTGTTTTTTTACATTTACGACCATTTTAAAGCGAATGAGCAAATAAAAACTTTTTTTCGCGACAATACTTCCCATCTGTTAGATGTGGAAGTAAAAAAGAGTTGGTGATAACCAGAACCGACAAATGTAAACATAAGAAATTATGCTGATATGCAATAAGTAATCAAAACGAAAAGACAAACTAGTATTCAATTTTTTTTAAATTTACAGTATAGTACATAACGCTACGAATAATTATTAAAATTTAAAAGTCCAACTAGTTCACTTTGTTGGTTGGCTGTGGACTTGTCAAGTTCTACTTGTTATTTCATCCCTCTAATAAAGGAATTTGAAAATCAAGTAGACACATTTTGTCAAACTGTCATAAAAACAAAGTGTGTTTTCTGTATGTCCATTCTATCAAAATTTAGATGAACACAACCATAAAAAGGACATTTTTCATTAAAAAAAGAACGCCACTGAGCTTGTAAACTTAAGGAAAATTTGCAGTAATGGACTGTAACTGCCAGGGTGACAAAAAGTCATCGACTGATAGCTTCTTCGGTGTTGAGCACTTCGAAAAGTACCTCGAGAAGATCAAGCAACAGAGGGCTTCGAACTCCAGTGAGTCAGTAAACACTTTGCAAAACATCAATCTAACCGTGAAAAATCCTTCAGTTTCGACAGATGAGACCAAATTCAGCAATCTCTGTCCAATAGACAATCTGTCTATAAACAGTATGAATTCCGACAACCTAAAGATCAATAATGAAAAGCAACAACAGCCAGACGATACTTGCGCCTCTGAATTGTAAGCATAACATTTTTTCGTTTTAAAATAATCTTTTAATGATTCAAATATTTAGTCGTGCAAGCGAAATTACTCTGACCCCACGTAATGAAGCCAGTGACAGCGTAAAGCAATTCATCAAGTTCAAGCAGAACATCCAGAATACGCTGATGAACTTTAACGACGAGATGAGCAGTGCGCTTCGCAACAGCATAGGGGACATCAACCAAATATGCAGCAAGGTGAGGAGCTGCCTGTCGGAAATGGAGCAGTTCGATCCTAAATGTCCCAAAAGAGAAGTCGTATCTACTCCGGACCTGTCAGTAGGCACGCCGACTAGGGCATCTGGTATGTCAGAAAAGTAGATTAATGATGCACACAGCTCAGACCAAAAAAATCGTAAGATGACATGTATATCATTACTTAGTAAAATAAAAATAGAATGGAACATGATTCTGTGTGGGTTAGACAGTTATAGTGAATTAAACAATAAGCAAAGTAACCCTCTGTATGGTTACGTAAAAAAGTAAATTAGTTGTTTAAACAATACAAATCATTCCAATCTCCAAGTTGTATTGTGATTTTCAAACTAAATATCCACTTCTTTCTTAATTTGCTGGCCTTTACCGGTTCTTTTTTATACTGTTTACTATTATTACTTATTTTGGAATTCATTGTGCTATAAACAAAATTATATTGCTTGCATACAACATAACAGAACATTCAGGTAATATGTGGCTAAAAGTTTAATTAATTGAACCCTATGGTTTTCTTCAATATCTTGACCTTTAATGTGGGCAACAATATCTGTATTCACAAAGAAATCATTTGCAAATATGACATATTCAGGAAAATAGAATATTGTTCTTTAAACACGGGCAAAACTGAAGAATCCAAAAAATTCTTTTTGTTTTTTAGTAGTTGACGGTTCATGGCAATTTTTGTGATATTCATGTCATGTTATATACAGAGCTGACAGATGATTTTAAAGCTCAACAGTAAAAAATACCTACACACAAAATCTAGGCAGTAGCATGAGTTGCAGGTTGCAATAAATGGTATTATTATGCAGTTTACCAAAATTGATTTGCTTCATTTATATTACGTCATTGTAAAAGTTCACGTATTTGTCCATAATTAATTTGAAAATGTAGTAGACTTCGTTTAAGAACAGAGCAAGCATTACAGGTAGTTCCAAGTGTTGGAGAGAGAGAGAGAGAGAGAGAGAGAGAGAGAGAGAGAGAGAGAGCGGTATAAAAAGTCACATTGCACGTGCAATGTGCAACTGTATAGTATATACCACATTCTTTTACTTCATTACATTCGACCCTTAGCTTTTACAATAGGTAGCAGTTTGCACTTATAAATACACTGCTGCTGGGTATTTTCTCATTCTTGTAAAATAGAACAGCCCAACATTGATCAAATGGTTGAAATTGTATTCTCAATTAATTGTAAATTTGTTTTTACAATAATAAAGTGGTATATTGCAGTAAACAAGTGTTTAACTGTTTAAATAAATTAGATGTTTATGAAGATGTTTCAATCTCATTTTTTTGATAATATATGAAGAATCACACTATTTTATCTTAGCACTGTGAATGTAACAAATATAAAAAATGGCACAAGTTTATTTACCAACTTGAAAGTACCATAGTCACATCTATTTTTTTGTTAAATTTTTGCAATCCCATTATAGTACAAAAAAGATAATACTTTTTGATCAAGGCTACTGGTTTTGTGAAACTGAGCAAAAGAAGTTCAACGCAACTAAAATAGTATTAGAATTATAAATTGTATTAAATAATATAAGATGTTCATGTTACAAACACACAAGATTCACTATCTATTATTACAAATAAATGAAAATTAATAAATTATTAATTTTTCTAAATAAATAGTTCAACAGTTGGAAATACTCGTCTGATTCTTGACTGAAAAAATCGGTTGATGTTTTAACAATTGCTTTAAGCAGATTCTTTAATATTTGTCATTGGCTTTTATGTTTATGGTACCCCATTTTTTCATACACTTAATGAGTAGGTCCCCCATATACCAAAAAATAATCAGTTTTTCTCTGCAGCAGTCAAAATTTGTGCCAAAAATTCAGAATCCTTAAAAATTATACAAGCAATCTACGTTTTTGAATGTAAAACGAATCAAACAATTTGAACAAACTAAACTCATGTATTGATAATTATAGCAGATAGTGTGATGGGTATACCATGTGAACAAGACACTGTCTAATAGCTAAATATGGCAGAACAAGAAAAGATCAAAATTCTCAGTTTTACAGTAGTGTGCAGACATTTAATAGTATACCAAGGACTATACTAGAAGGAAGGCCATAGCCTTAAAAACTACATTAAAGAGACTGGAATATTTGAATAGAACTGAAATTAAAATTTAACTTATATAATAATTTTCTTGTGTTTCTTGTTACTTTTTTTGAAGTGTACAAGTTCAATGTAAAAGTCTAGACCTCCGTACCAGTGTTATGATAACAATGATTTGAGGTCAGAAATAAATGATTTAAAAAAAGTATATAATTTGGGATGGCTCATTCAAAATATTAATAGTACTGCCCACAATATTCAAGAAAGATATGGAGCAAAAGTCACTCTTTGTAAACAGAGTAGAAAATGTTTAGAAACCAATAAAGGCATTTTTAAACATTTCTGATTAGAACGCTATAATTTAAAAAATGTTGGTGTTTGCAAATCAGATATACTTTCATATGTAGAAAACACATCAGGAGTTTGGTTGGTTCCTCATGACTCAGCTTGTAAGATATAAAATAATTGGTAATCACCTCAAATATCTTTTGTTAATAGTATATTATTCCCTAATACAAAAAATATAATTGAATTGAATTGAACCCCCCTCTCCTGTAGTGTACAATACTATTCACTGTTAAGATACATTATTATAAGTTGTAAATAGTAAATAAAAGGTTACAGTCATGTACAAAAGTGTGGAATCACGAAAATGTCCATTAGTTCAATATGTGACTATAAATGTCTACAGTTTGGCTACAAATCCATTTCTTTATTATTCTGTCACACTTAAATTATGTTTTAGCACAAAAAAGGCCAAGACATTTTTTTAAACAAATATCTCCTCTTCTCAGCTCCAGACATAACCCTAGATTCCCTGAAAACGCCCATCATCACCCAGAGTGAAAACCAAATCAGGGTAGTCCTCAGCAATGTGTTGCCAGAAGAAACTCCACAGGTTGAGAATACCACAAACGGACCCGTCCAGAATCGTCCACAATCCGAAGAAGCACGAACGCCAACAGAGAAAGGTCAAATTTCACTCCAAACACGGCACGTTTTAATGCTCTCGTGATTGTTACAGAAGGAAAACTGGTGTTGAAGGAGATAATCAGCATGCACGAGGAGATAAAGCAGTGTCTCGACACGATGAAGGAAGAAGTGGACAAAATCTCCGAGGCGCACAGATTGGAATACGAACAGCACATGGAGAGAATAATGCAGGAAGTCGAAGCGAAGAAGCGAGAGAGCAAAAAGGATGACAAGGAGGCAAAGAAGAAAGCGGTAGTGGAAAAGGTACGTGATTATTTTAGGTGCATCCTCAAATTTCAAAGTATATACTTGGGAATAACTCACGTCGATATTCAAGTTACATGTTTATACAGGGTTCGCCATTACGCTGACATTCTTCTGTAGGTTCTCTATTACTTTTGTTGTACAGAAAAAGTACAAAAATAAACTGTATATTATTTGTAAAGCATTACAGCTTAAAAATTATCACAACACATAGGTTTCGCATATATGACAATGAAAGCAAAAATTTTAACAATAAAGCTACAAGACATCAATAATTAAAAGAATTATAAAATAATAACAGCCTCCATTCGCCTTGCATACTCTCCACAAGCTTGAGGTTATAATTTTGGGGCACATTTTCCCAATAATTAAGAAGCCCAAAATACAATTGGGTATTTCAGGGGGTTTTTTTTTATTATACATTCCGAACGATCCAATTAAAATAAGATTGACGGGTTTTATATTTCTTTCAACATTGCATTATTCAGATACTGATTAATAAAAATTAAAGAATTCAGTTGTGACGTCATAAGTGAACAATCTGGTTGTACTACGTTAAAAAGAGATAATCAGCTCTTCTGCAAAAGCACACTCTGTCAGCTGCTGTACCACCTTTAGTTTCCTGTTTGTGTAGTTCCCCAAATATATCACACATCATAACCATTACAACAGCAGCATGAGGTTAATGTCTGTTATGTATCTCAATCAATAAATCAAAATATCGTTTAAAATCGTGTCAGTCGATATTTTGACATTCATTCCATTCTCAAAGATTACATGTGTAATCGAAATGTCAGATTAATAATTTTTTGTCAGTGTTTTATAGTGACAGCGATACTTCCAGAAACATATTATCTAAAATGTACTAGTCCTTGAAAACAATTGTCACAATTTTGAGCACATATACCCCAAAATCTAAAGACACATGCATATCAAATTATATTAAGAATCTATCTGTTACATTTTTTGGGGATATTTTGCAAAAAAAGAGATTTTTTATTTTCATCTTGTTCATAACTTCTTCAATAGGCATTGAGATTGGATCGAACAAAGGGTTCCTAAGACACTTTTGATGAGCTATGTTTTGGTGTTAGCATTAATTTCTTCTGGGCCTATAATATTTTATTAAACAACTTGGTTGTAATTAGTATTTTGCCCTTATTTGTGAACAGAACACTAAGTGTTATACATAGTTTAACTCAGATTTTTTTGCAACGAATAGTGTCATTTTTTCCAATATGGCAATCAGAAGAAAAAACAAAGTTGATGACGATCACACACTGCCATAAACATCATATTAAATTACTGCTAACACTAAAAAATAGCTCATAAGACTGTCTTAAAAATACACAACTTTTTTTTTCGATCCGATGTCTACTGAAGAAGTTATGAACAAAAATTTGTAAATTTTCAGTTTGTTTTAATACACTGAAAAAAAAACATCAGATAAATAATATGTGTTTTCAGATTCTTAATTACGTTTATCTAGATTTTGGTGTATGTGCATTTAAAATTGCGGCAACTGTTTTCAAGGACTATTAGATTTTTCATGTTTTATCATGAGTTTTTGGTATTTAACCTTCTTTCCACTTCTTACCATTTACAAAATCTCCATGTACAGAACCGAAACTGAATCACCCTGTATAAATCATTTATATACTTGAAACGAAGGTGTCGACCTGGGTTTGAACACAAAGAGTACTCTTTTTTCTTAGCTAAGCTTTAGACTTTATTTGTAAGTCTTCTTCAGAGCGTCTCTACAATAAACATAATGGTAACATCTAAAAAAAAATAAAAGTTTTAAATTCTACTTACAGAAATTTGTGTACATTGTGTTATTACATATGATGGTATTTTCCAACAATATTAGTAGTGTTGTCTTCATCACGAACAAAGTTTGGTAATCGGATGATTAAAGATACAATTTAAATTCAACAAAATTACAAACTCTTTAAAAATCCTTCAGTCAAAAACCTTTACATATATCAAAGCTACAACAACTTTCATCAGATATGGTACCAACATTAAAAATTAGAAATATGTATGCTTAAAACTGTAGCTTTTCAAATTTCCTTCGATGAATATAACACTACTAAATCTTTTTAACTGTTATATAATCTCCAATCAAAACACTATGCTGCTTTTCATTATTCAAATTAGATGTATTTATATGCAATAATTACCGATTGAATACTACTTGTTGTAATCCTACATGTACAGGTCTTACGACAACAAATATGTGTAAATATTACTTAACTGTTGCGTATCTGACTTTGTATTAATAGTATTGTTAGTCCTGGTTATGTGATACATCTCCAGGATCAGCCTTTTGTTAGTATTTAGTTCTACTTCTAACATTTTGATATCATCCCAGTCTATTCAGTGGTTGTTACTTAGTACATGAGTGGCTAGTGCACACCTGTCCTTTATGTCACTTTTATGTAAAGATATTCTATTTTTAATCCACTGGGATGTTTGTCCTTCATAAAAATTCTCACAGGTACTGCATTTTAAACTTTATACTACGTTGGATTTATATTTAATTGGAGTTTTTACCTTTAATTTCGTAAACAAATTTGAGACTTTATTTATATTACCTATAGCAATTTTGATATTTTCTCAATTAAAGGTTCTGATTAATTTTGGAGTTAAGCCTGTGATGTTGGATAGTGATCCATTTCTTGGCAAATCTAATGAATTATGTGTAGTTTGATTATTATCCCTTACATGTGTCACTCCATTATTCTCATCAATCCTGTCCCGAGAGCCCATAGGTCTTTCTTCAATCCTATCAACATTACGGTCAACATGTGTTATACCCCCAAGAGGAAGGTTACTAGTGGAAAATAGTATTTTGTTTATAAGACCCTTGGGAAATACCATCAATGTAATAACACCTTGTACACTTAATCTCAAATTTCTGTAAGTAGAATTTAAAACTTTTATTTTTAAAGATGTTACAATTATGTTTATTGTAGATGCTCTGAAGAAGACTTAGAAATAAAGTCGAAGGCTTAGCTAAGAAAAAAGAGTACTCTTTGTGTTCAAACCCAGGTCGACATACCCTTAATTGTTTCAAGTCTCTATGTAGTAATCGACTGTTACTTCCCCTCGTGTTTAAATCATTTATATATATTATAAAGAGTAATGGGCCCAACACCATTCCTTGGGGCACACCACACCTCAGTGTTGATAAATTTTCACTATCTAGACAGCAAAGCATGGACATAAGCAGTCCCTGATCAGTAGTGTCGAAACCTCGGCAAGATCCACGAATACACAAAAGGGAATACTGTTGTTATCTAGTTCACTGTAATTTCATTTTTATAACCCATCGGAGTTTGAAAAAAAAACAGCCCTCGTATATCTAGCGGGGCATTTCTTTTTTAATCTATTCCCATGTCCAGGTGCAAAAAAGGATCAAAGAGCAAGAGATCCGACAGAGACAATTCGATGACATGAAATCTCAACAGAGCCACACCCTCAGCATACCGCCAGGCCTGGAGAGCAGTGTCACCAGAAGCAGAGGGCTCTTCGACATACATGCCAAGCTCGTGAACCAGATGCACGCCTGCGACAGCCTGTGCGAATTCGAGAGGAAGATGCTCAAGAATCCCGAGCTAAGGAAACAAAGGAAACTGAAGAAGGCCAGGGAGAACAGAGAAAAAGCGTTGGCCAAGAGGGAGAGGGAGAAGGAGAGGGACAAAAATCCGCACTTGAAGTACAAAGACAGCCTGTGGTTCTCCAACATGCACGGAAAGAAGAACAAACAGAAGAAGAGGTACAAGGACAGGATGGCGTTGCACAAGACTACATCACAGACATCTGACAGGTCAGGACCTTGTATTTTTTATTGCTGTTCTAAATTTGACTGACTCGAATCGTTATCATGCACAAAAATATTTAAAACTGATCCATATTACTCAATGTAGGTTTGTTGAATTTATTTTTGTAAAATAAGCCTCGTCAAGTTTAATCCACTAGATTTTATTATTAGGTAAAGCACTTTTAGCTAATAAGCCATTGTCAGTACCCAATACAAAAGTAAAAAAATATTATGACATCGATTAATAAATGAATCTAAAAATCTAAACAAGCAATCTTGACTAAAAATGGAAAACAATTTTCAAACAAGCAACATAAATATTAGCATTCATTTTTGGTCAAATAAAATAATTTTGTATATCTCTAAAATTTCTAAATAGTTCAATTTTGATGATTTTTTTACAAAATAGTAAACTTTTCAAAATGATTAGCTAATAAAGAATTTACAAGAAGAAGGTACAATGTTTGTATTTTCATACTTGTTAAATTGTTTTAGACGCTCATTGCCTCTAAGGGTCTTCCTGTTTGCCCAATATAAACAGAATTAGAATTATTAATGATTTAAAACTGAAATTTTACCTGTATTATGGACAAAACGGGAACGAACAATGTCTACATGCAATATTTATGCTATGAGATGAAAATAATTTAGAAAGATAAATTAACACTTGTCCAGCAAACCCAAAGAGGTAAAAGAAAACTTAAATTTTGTGAGGTATTTATAGTACAATTATTCTATTAAGTAATTTGGAAAATCACCATTATAAGCAATTTGGAGAATTATTACAAGTTCTTTTTCGAAAATAATTAAAGAAAGACGATTTTTAAAAAGTTTGTGAAAAAGATAATAAAAAAGGCTATTTTATGTGTATGAGGCTGCGCAACTTGTCTGTACAAGTTGGTTCTCTGAAAACCTCAAAAGAAAGATCTGAAGAGACTAGTTGTAAAAAATAATAAATCTAAAATGGAATTAAGTAATAAGTTTACAAATGTAAGAAAATTATTAAGATTTTGTTGATTTCCCGAGAAAAAACAAAACATTATATACATAACGGTACCAAAAATAACATGAGGTGAGAAGACAGTATTTTTTAATATTTTTTCTTTTTCTAAATTATTCATGAAAAGTTCCCCTAAAAGTGGACTAAGGGAAGAACCCATAGCACAACCTGACTTTTGTATAAAAATATTTTTTATTGAAAAAAAATTGCTCTAATACAAATTTTGTTAACAACACCAATTATTTATATATAATAATGATAAATTAGAATTTTGTAGTATAGGTTACTTAAAACAGTTTTGTGGAGGAATCGAAGGAAATAAATTATTCAAGGAATGAATCAATTGGTATTTTAAAATTTTTAAGTTTATTGGTCAAGTGCAGTACATTTTTAATACCAAAAGAATTGGCTAAGTTTAAAACTTCAGATAGGATTAAATTAACCGTTTTGCTCAATTATAACACTGGAGAATTTATACAGGGTGTAACTAGAATACATGCTGCTACTTCCAGAGCATATTATATGCAAAAAAATATGAAGAAAATGTATTTTGCATTTTGAGATCTGCACCCTCATTACTGAGTTACAGCTATTTTAAGATGGATGGTAAAAAATAAGTTTTGCCAATATTTTTTTTAATTTTTTGACCGATGATCATATTTTGAGAATTTGGGTTTAAAGTAGTTCCACCTTGAACTGTACAATAAGATTTTTAATACCTCTCAAGGGGGGTGAGGGTTTTACTACCCTTAATGGTTTTTGGTTTATAATTTTTGTGTGAATACATTTTTGAATGGCTTGATAACATTTTTTGAATCTATGGTCCTTATTTAAAGGAATACTCTATCTTATGTTGTTTGATAAAAATGCAGTTTCGAAAAAATGTGTTTAAAGTAAATACTGTATTAACAAATTTATTCATATCTAGTTGGCGGAAGACAGTAAGTTAAATGTGAATTCCCAATTAACATAATACATAATATGTACATAACCAAATTTCTATAATATGTCAAGTTAAACCTCATACATGTTTACGGATGTGTTCACAATAACTGTAAGTGAAAATTACAATTGTGTATCAGTTGTGGGTCTATATAAAAGTGGAAATAATTTCAACTTTACGTTTTTGTAAAATTTGTGTATTACGCATATATTACGTATTACGTTAATTGTGACTTGACACTAAGTGACATTAAATCGCTGTCTCTTGAAAACACTGACAAAAAGTTATTAGTCTGACATTTTGATTACAGGTGCAATTATCTTATATTATGGACGCTGAAAGCATTCACCCTCGTATCTGAATAAAGTTGATATAAAACCCAATTTAACAATGTGTGAAAAGTTAAACTTTGTGTTAAAATTGTATAAAGTACAAAACAGTATATACTTTAAATGCATTATTCTCGAAAACTGTGCATTTTCATCAAACGACATAAGGGGGAGTATTCCTTTAAATAAGGACCATAGATTCAAAAAATGTTTTCAAACCATTAAAAGATTTATTCACACAAAAAATATAAACCAAAAACCATTAACCCCTAACCCCCTACATAATTTGTTTCTTTCATAATAGATGGATTATTGCATATCTGACCGTAGTTTATAATTAGGATCAATTTTTCTTAAAAATGCTTATTGATATTGTAATAATTAACATTTTACAACAATATCTGATTATCTTATTTTGGGTTTTAGGCCCTGATAAACTTTTCATCCAGAATAGCCTTTTCTTTCATACAACCAATAATAAGAAGTTTCCCATATGGTGCCGACTTAGTTGAAAGCACTGTACATAATGGACGAGATTCACTATAAAAATAAATTTTACTTCCACATCCAATGGATGGGAAGTATTGTATCGTGAAAACAATTTTCAAAAATTTTTATTTGCTCATTCGCTTTAAAATGGCCGAAAACGCAAAAAAAAACAAAATTTGAGCAAAAAAATTTCTTGTCCGTGTGTGTCTGTGGTTTTGTTTGTGGACACAATAAATTTCGAAAGACTTAATATATATGAGGCACGTCCAGAAAGTAAGTGTACTGGTACTCTCACAGCTATAGGAAATACTTTTTCGACATGTTGGCAAAACTGCCGCATAGCCTGACCCCTCCCCTTCAAAACGAGACCAATCCGAGGTTAGTGTGCTGAAAACTCTTGACGCAGTAGCATCTCTCGCTAAAAATGTCGATCGTATCTCCCGCCAAATGCGAAATTCGCGCCGTTATTCGCTACCTCGTTGTGAAGGGAAAAACTCCGGTTGGTAATTTATAATGAGGTGAAAACTGTTTACGGTAATAGAGCTATGAATCGTACGAGTGTGTACAAGTGGTGTCCCGATTTTAAAAATGGCCATAATTCCGTACATGATGATCAGAGGAGCGGAAGACTTTCAATTGTGACTGACGAGCTTGTGGAAAAAATCGAGATTGCGATCCGTGACGATCACAGATTGACGTTAGATGAACTTTCTGCGATGTTTCCGCAAATCTCCAGATCCCTGATACACGAAACAATCACAGAAACTCTCGGATATTGGAAATTGTCTGCGAGGTGGGTCCCAAAACAGCTGACAGAACAGCACAAGTTGAATCGAGTGCAGAGCTCAAAAGAGTTTTTGGAACGCTACGAACTCGAAGGCGATGATTTTCTCTACTCTATTGTTACTGGGGACGAAACTTGGGTTGCCCACTACACGCCTGAAACTAAGAGACAATCTCAACAATGGCGTCACACCTTGTCACCCTCCGCCAAGAAATTCAAAACCACAATTTCAGCCAAAAAAATAATAGCATCCGTGTTTTGCGACCATAAAGGCATAATTTTGATTGAATATCTGCCTCCAGGGGAGACCATCAACGCGGCAAGATACTGTGAGACGCTAAAAAAATTGAAAAGGGCGATTCAGAATAAAAGGAGGGGCATGCTGATGAAGGAAATCTGCCTGCTGCACGACAATGCCAGACCTCACACAGCCAACGGACGAGGAGGTGAAGAGGGCGGTGGAGAAGTGGGCGAAAGAGCTGGTATCAAAAAATTGATCCCGCGGCTCACCACTTGCATCGAGAGGAATGGTGACTATGTCGAAAAATAGCTTACATATGTACAAGTGTAACTAAATATGTTTTTGTTTTAATAAATTCTTTTTTGAACCCTACATAAATTGAGTACACTTACTTTCTGAACGTGCCTCGTAAACTTGAAATTTGGCAAACGTATAAATCTCAACTACCCAAAGGGATCTATTGTTTGTGGGGTAAGCAGGGTATCGGGAAGGGGACAAAATTGGGGGGTAACTACCCCCTTTTTGCAAATTTCTATTTTTTTTATATTTTTTTCGTTTTAGTATGTGATTAGTAGTATAACTGCGAGTATTATTCATTCTAATAAATTTTCGGTGGAGCAAACTGTTTAGAAGATATTAGGAAAAAAGCGTCACTTATAGATAACGGTTTTCCCTAAATATCTCCGAATATATTTAATATATTCAAAAAATGAAAATGCCATCAGATAGGAAATAAAATTTTTTACAAACAAAAAGTGTCTTAGAATATTTATTCAAAATTTTGACATTTTCGAAATATTTCCAAAAAACCTATTTTGGTCCCTGCTCGTTTGATTTTTTTTAAATTTTAGTATATAGAAAATCAAAATTTCTGATCAGAAAGCACTCTTGTAAGTTTTTGTTAAGTTTTAAGTTATTTGTAAAAAACCGATTTTAAAATTTATATATTTTTGCTAATATCACGAGGACTTTGTCTTAGAAAAAATGTGTAGAGAGACAAAATGCTCAAAACCTGATTACTAATCGTATAGCATAAGAAATAAAAACGTAAACGTCATTTTCACAATTGGATGTGGAAGTACTGATTCAAATTGCAGCGGTTTTTTTTACAGGTCAAAAAATTCCGTCCAGAGCCACGACTCTACCAAGTCGGTATGCTCGACCACGTGCCACTGCAGCACGCACTGTTCCTGCAAGGTTATAGTGGAGCGGTCCCGACCTACAACTCCCCGTTACAACGAGAAGTCTCGCACCGGTTGGATGGCGTTCCAATCGTACAACCACCTCCACTCGAACAAAAAATTAAACTGCGTAGACATTCTCGACGAGCTGACGGAAAAAGATGTGGAACCAATACGTTCCGAGTATCCGAGGAAAGACGACGTCATCATAGACAAGCACGAGTTTGTCGAAAACACGTTCCTGTACAACATGGTGTACGGGAAGGGTAACCAGAAGATGCTGGAGCTATTAAGTACTGCAGTACCCCCGAGGATACAATGTTCCGCGAGCAAATGCATAAAATGCCAGCAGAAAATGAAGCACTACTCGGACGAGAAGAAGCCGAAAAAAGGACACAAAAAAGAAGTGAAGAAAGATCGACCGCCACTTCCGAAAAAAGATGACATCGCGGCTAAGCTGCGCCCTTACATTTTCGATCCGCACCTGCGCTACAGAACCACGATCACCGTGATGCCAGTAACGGTATATGTCGACCGTTCGCCATTGATAGAAAGTAAAAAGCCACCCATAAACTTGGTGGAAACCGGCTCCAATACTTCTTCGTCTTCCGCTTCCTATTTGTACACGGCAGGCGACTTCTCGAGAAAACCACCGATCGACATGCAAGTCAGAACACGGCAGATAAACGAACGAAAATTGTGGACAAACAAGTACGGTAAAACAGTGGGCCAACATCTCGTGTCGTTTATAGAGAAACAACCGGCACTGTCTGATGAGGTTAAGAAGTGCAAAACGATTGAGGAGAAGCGAACGGAAGACAGGCCTAAAAACGGTAAAACGAAAGATGTGGAAGCCAACCAGCGGCAGCCCAAGATGAACTTAATCAAACCCACCAAGACGATGATGGCCAGGTTAGTTTGCATACAAAAACTCGTTTTATTAAGACAAAAAATATGCATTAATGATTCAAACACTACCCTACATATATGTCGAAAATTACCTACAGTATATACATGCTATAAAGCACAAAAAACTAATTGCTTTAAAAACAAGCTCTTCTGCATCACTTTCTTTAGTAACAATGAAATATTAAACAAATAATATACCACAAGGGGTAATAAATAATAAAACAATTACTATCTCTTGCAAAAGCCTTGATAATTTTAAAAAGATAATATAGAGATGAAGCCAACAATGAAAATATGCAAACCAAATACCTTTAATTAGTATTGGTATACCAAAATATGCAATGTACATTACCACATCTTTAACCATAACAATACATCTTGGAATACCTTTTTTCTTTAATAATATGCAAGCTAGAATAAATTTTAAATAGTTAGGAAAAATTTAATAGTAACTAACACTTGTATTTAGTCGAACAAAATTTGAAAGCAGTTTACATAAAACATAAACTCCATAAAAGCTGAAAATGCAAACAAGTAATGTCTGTAAGTCTTTAGTTTGTTAAATTAATCTGTGTAGTACTTATGTAGACAGTTTTTATGCAATCATGTTAAATAATACACAATATCTGAAGCAAAACTAACAAAAGTTAAAAAGCAACAGCTGGACAGAACAAAATCAAAGAAGAAAAAACCCTAAAAAATCTGGACCAAGTTTAGAAAAAGTATTAATAATACAGCAAACAGCTACTTACAAAAGCAGGAAAAACATAATATACCTTTAGACCAGAAATTATTGGACAACACCGAATATTTAAATGCTACAAATTGTAATGAAATGTAATGAGGCCTTCAAAACAAAGGAAGAGACTTTAGATATTGTTTGTTCTTCTGATTGCATGGAAGGTTTTTTTCCTCAAAAATGCTTTTGAATATTTTCGTTTTTAAATAAATTTTATTATTTATACTGTATCTTTACTGTTATCTTTAGTTCTTTTATTTATCCACGTTTGAGTGTATTATTGAGTCTATTTTTTGGGTCTCCTACATACATATTTTCTAGATGAGAATGTAGATTTAATTCTTAATCGTGAAATCAAGAAAGTTGATTTGGTTGTTACTTTCTCTTTTTATTGTAAATTGTATTTTATTAGTAGAGTATTTTATGTATAACCACAGTTACTTCACAATATGTAAATAATTACAATTGAAATTACACAATAATGATCTAAAATAATTTCAAATAATCAATTACATTTGTTCTTTGGATATGATCAGGTAGGAAGTATGAAAATTTTTAACAGTACCTAATTGTAAACATCATATGAACATCACACACCTTTCAATAATTGTCATCTCTGATTTTTTGACATTCCTACTTAAATTATAAGCATGTCTTAGCAGGCGACTTGATTCAGCCATTTTTCTTTTTAATGCAAATTTTTAATAACAGGTCTTTTAATCTGGCATGCTAATTACTAAACTACGCCATGGAGCAGTGTAAATTAATGTATGCTTAGAAATTCTTTCCTGATAGTGGTTGGGTCTAATTAAGTATTCGGCACTTGCAACAGAATAACTTTAAACTACCTAAGTATATGTTTGCGATCAAATTTAAACTTTCCACAGATTAAAATATTAAAAATACTTTTGTAGAATGTAGATAATTGTGAACACGTATTTTTAATTGTAACAAATCGATTCATTCAATTACAAATGAATTACAATTGTAGAGCAAGTGATTAGAGTAGCTGAATAATATCCATTCATTTTTGGTCTTATATTACGATTCAAAGTGCTGCAGAATATGCTGGATAATGTTATATGTTATGAGTATATGGCTGTTTTGCATGTCAAATTTTTATTGCAGTGTTCTTTTAGGTTTTCGGCTATCTCTCAATATTTTATATGTAGGAACTGATGTAGACATTAGTAGCAGCCTGATTGGTATGCTCTTGTGCTTTTAACGTTTATTAATTTGTGCGTCTCAATGGTTGAGTTACATTCTCTATTGTGTCTTCGGGAATTTCTTAGTGTGGTTCGGTGCCGTGATTTTGTTCATAATTGAATACTCTGTACCCTAAACAATTTGAAGGTACTGCCAACCCAGTGATATCTCTTATACTAATACTTTCTTTCTTTCTAGGGCTCCTTCGAAAATGTCTTCGCAGGAAACCTGCGAGATGAAACAACCGAAAAAGAGAGGTCCACCCTCACCCAGAACAATAGCAAAGAAGGCGGAGAACAGCTACAACATGCTGGACAACATGCGCAACCTGGTGAAAAACCACTCGGTCATGTTTGAATCGAACATCCAAAATATAATCGAGATGATAGAGAAGAAGATAGTTGACGTGCTGTCCAAGCCGGAGAAACAGAACGCGGAAGCCTTCAACGCAGTCGAGAAGGAAATCAGACAGGTGTTGAAGAAGATGCGCATGCTGCACGGCAAGAGCAAAAAGGAGAAGGTCGACAGTCTGAAGATGACCGCTCTGGACACGATTTTTGGGTACGATCCCGAATCGCCGGTGAGCGAGGAAGGCGAAGAAAACGTACCGAAAGTGGATCTGGACGGCGTGACGAGAGAAGGAACCTCGCCCATGCTAGAAGAACGAGTCTCGGACGGAAGTCAGGTGTCGCCGGGATTGGAAGAGCAAGCGTCGGACGCGAGTCAATCACCCAGGGCTGTCGAGTTGGGGTCAAACTTGACAAGCGACAGTGAAAGATGTGTAGTGACGGCGGCCTGCGGTCCCGATTCTTCGAGTAAAGAAGAACCCGTCAAAGAACCGAGGAAGCTGGAGATTAACGAGGAAGAGGTAAAAAGCGACGCTTCCGAAATCCTATGTTTACCAGAGGCGGAACCAGTCCCTCAGTACGAGTACGACGTCAAATCGTACAACAACATCTTGGAATTCCTGGAGCAGATAACGGCGAGGCCAAAAGAAGCCCAGGCCCAGGTTGTGTGTCATCTGACGAGAAACGCCGAGGTGCAATACGAGCCGATTGTACTCCACCAGTCCTTCGTGCAGTGCAGCGTGGAGTACACCAACGTGAATGCAACGACGAGTACGCAAACCAAACGGGACACGGTGAAGAAAGTGAAAATCAGCAGGGAGCTCCCGAAGGTTGCCATGATGGAGTATGGCTCGGACATCGAGAAGGAGCACAAGCACATTTTAAACGCGGTGTACACGACGGTGTTTCTGGTTATGTACTTGGCGCTGTCATTTAAGTTTGGCTGTAGTAGTGCGTGAACGGAAACGCTTCAAGTGTGGCAAATTTGCTGTTGTATCTTAAGAAGGTTGATCCCGTTAGGAATGTAAATGACCAAATTGTACTTGAATTTACAAGCTAATGCAATGAATAAAACAACAAAGTACCGTCTGTCTATTCTTGGTGTTTTTTTAAGGTAATATAAATATATGTAATAATTGCCAGATGTATTGTAAATAATTTCTTGCGAAAATGGCAAGGGTGTTTGGGCTAAATTAAGCAATAGATTTTTTAACTTTGTCTACATTTCTAGCCATAAWCGGCCCATTGTCAGGGCACTAAAATTAAATATATAACAGGCATTTTTTATGATTAATCTTTGTAACACATACTGTTAATTCCAGATATACAAGGGAACAAAACAACAAAAACATAAATCTTTGTTTAGGAAAAAATAAACTATTACAGCTTGCCGTATGCTAGAACTGAATAAATAATTACTGTAAGTAAGAATTTAGGATGGTATATAAGCAAAACCAGTTCTATGCTGATGAGCATATACTGATGAGCTGTAATGACAGCGAAATAGATCTATCTGCAGTTGATTGCAGTGCAGACAGCACAGCATAGACATGTATTTTAATAATTAATGTGTCCAACCGTGAAATTGACAAAACTGACAAAAAAAATTTTTCGACATATTCAAGGATAGAGTTGTTGAACAAGCTTAAAATTCATGTGTGATTTATCAAATATAAACATTATTTTAAAAATTGTATATATAAATTTTAAGTTGTATTATTTATTCTTAGTTTAACACTCAATTTAAAAAAGTTGGCAATAAATAGAACTAAGATTTTGTTTATCTGACCATTTGTTAATAGAATTGGAATTTTGTTGTATATTTTGTTTCTATGTCTGAAACTGCAGTATTTAGGACACCAAAAGAATGTCCTGTACTAGATGCATACTGAGCTAAGGCACAACGTACTGGACATAGACGAACGTCACTACGATGTAAGTTCAGTCTGTGTTGTGAAGACTGCATGGTATGTCCAATATAAACTGAGGGGCAGTCAAGACATTCAACACAATAAATCACATTAATTTTTTTATTTTTATCAATTTTATATTTAAGTTTTGCAAACAACTTTTTATTAGTCTTTATATAAAATTTTGCAATTTTTAAATTTGGAACTATGTTAAGAATTTTTGTAAGTTTAGGTGTTAAATTTGGTATATATGGGAGAGCCGCAATTACTATATATATTTTGGGGATTACCTAAGTGATCTTGACTTATCTGGCCATATGTGGTTACCGTTGTGTTACTAATAGAAGTCCTTGAATTGTTATTACCAAATAATAATTATGAAAAAAGTATTTTATATAATCTGTGAAGAACCTGATGTGTAAGGGACGGGATGTGTAATTTTTACAATTCTATTTTTTAAAGATTTAATAAAATTTAGTATTATATGGAAATTGTGTTCAGAATTGTAATTTATATATCTTCCAGATGAGGTGGTTTTTTTTAATACCAATCTATAATTAAACTGTTATTTTGAGTACGTATTACTTTAGTATCAAGAAAAGGAATGGAATTATTTGTATTGATCAAAAGAATTGAAAGTTTCTAGAACAAGGTTGGTTTCCGTATATGGTATTGCTAAAATTAAGTCATCAACATATTGGTATAGCAATGGTACTTGGAATGGAACTTTTGCTATACAAGTTTGCACTACTTCAAAGCCGATTACCAAGTCATAAAATTAAAGATCAAAATATTTAAACCACTGGATTAATTACTTCATTTAATGAGTTTTTAATTGTATTTTGGGAAACGAAAAAAAGTTTTCATTAAAAAAATGTGATTTAATTTTTTTACCTTGTATTTCACAAAATTAGACCATTTCGACCTTTTTTATATTTTTTTCTAAAAATAGCTAATATTATATAGAACATCCTTGCTAAGATTTATAATGGGCGTGGAAGTGGATAAGGAGCTAGACTGGAACTACTGTCGCGCAAGTGGCGAGCGTTAAGCACAGTGCAGGATTGATTTTGGCAATGAACATTGTAAAAACAATGTTTATCAAATTTTTTCGTCATAATGACATGTAATATAGCATCATGGGAAACGATTTACAGTAAACAAGAACACATTATGAAGGGCAAAACTCACCGACAAGTTGTTCAATTCCTTCAGAAAGGTGTAGCTCATACCTCCACCGATTATCATTTCATTCACTTTGTCAAGGAGGTTCTCGATCAACTGGATCTTATCAGCTACCTTCGCTCCCCCCAAAATTGCGAGGAAGGGCCTGAAATTTTTCTACAATTGGTACAGAGCAAAAAAAACGTTTGTAATGTTAGTGCACTGATTATTTCAGACATTCAAATTTTTATTTAATTTCCAATTAACTGAATTCAGATTTCATACAAAGAAAAATGAATGTTCAAACCTTTCGGGATTATTCAAGGCCTTGGCAAAATACTGAAGTTCCTTCTTCAGCAAGAATCCCGCAGCCCTACAATCAAAGCCCTCTCCCATCATTGAGCTATGGGCTCTGTGTGCAGTACCGAACGCATCATTTACGTATACGTCTCCCAATTGCCTCAATGATTGTCTGAATTGTTTCACCTAGATAAAAAATTAAACTAATTATTGAAATCGTGAACTGATTCATCTACATGGAGTTTCATTATAAAATAAATTATGCAATACCTGAGAGTCTTTTCCACAACAATGTGAACATGCAACACACAGATTTTGCAAAGTACATAAATAAAAATCCACCCTATTTCATGCAAAATATTTGGCAATTTTCAATCCTTTAATTTTCATTCCAGAGTCTTACATTAAATTTGTCAAAATCTAATAAAGAACATAAATTATTAAATGAGGGATTAAAAATTATTCCAGCCAAAACCATTAACATTAATGATATCCACTTATTTATGATTGATTGTGATGTTAAAGCCCTTTAATATCACATATAAATTCAATTTTAAACAAAAATGTCAAAAAATTACAACTGAGCCAACTCGCTTCCATTCGGCTATATGTAAACTATTTTCAGATATTAATTACAACATATATAATGGGATTTGCCCTATTAGACCAGTCTTTTCATATTTAAACCCTCCTTCTCACAAATTAGCAAAAAAGGGTTAATAAATTCAGTTAGTTCAGTTCATTCTTTTGCAAGTTTGTTTTTGACTGACCAACTGAGTAGCTTTCATAATGGGGTTGTAGACCATATTTTTTTTATTGCAGAATATGAATCTACATAAAAAATAATAGACCCCTGTGTATTCATTTATTTTCCAAAGCGCTTAGATAAACGTAAAAAAAATGCTAAAGTTTAAATATTTGAATGAGTGACGTAGGTTGACCCTGCCGCTTCTGATTGGCAGCAGCTGTATGTTGTTGCCAGAGCACAATAATTTTCAACATTCCAGTTGCCTATGCGTGTTTTTCGCTGTCAACTGCCGACGAACGGACGACGAGCGTCATCATAACCTCTCAGTAATGCTCGTGTTGTTTGCTTTTGTTTATCGATCACGATTATATCGTTCAAAATGCGGACGAAATAGCTGCTGAAAAGAAATGTTTTGTGCCAATATGCACAAATACTAGTATTGTTGCTCTAGAGAAGAAATTTTTAATTGTACCCGAAGAAAAATCAAGACGAAAATTGTGGTGTGATGCACTAACAGCAAGTCGCTTGTGTTAAAGAAACTAGAGGCAAAAATATAAATCCTCGCAAAACCAAGCCAAACACAAATGTAAACAAACAGATCATCTGTCTATCTGTACAGTGTTGCCACTAGGGCTGATAGAAATTCTGCTAGATTGGCGTATCGAATCCGCTAAAATTTTTAAGACAGGGTAATCTGTTGATATACAAGGGGATTTATTACTTATTTTACATAAATAATTATTATTTTTCTACATATTATGCTATAACGTTAAAAATTTCTTTGTCGAGCTCATCGTGTTCCTTCCAGAAATATGTTTCGCTGCTTTTTACTTGGTTTAAGATAATAATATCTGCGTCATTTGACAATCTGAGCCGCAACGTGAAACACACAAGCACTAGTGACCAAAGTATCACAGTTTTAAATTAAAGTCAATATGTTAACTCTCATTTTAAGTAATTTGTTAAACTTTCAATGATAATAAATTAGAACTTACTGCAAGCTACACAAAAAAAAACAACTTTTTAGTCTAGATAATTATTTTCACTTTTCAATAATCTATCAAAATTACTTCCAATTTTTTTAAACTTTGTACCTGCCACTGAAGGCAAAGGGCAAAAGCACTTTGCTGCATTCACATTTTTAAACAAAGTAGAGCAGATTTTGAATTTAGCTTATTAAAAGATTGATTAAATAAGAAAAAGTCATGTGTGTAGTTCAATATTCACCTTCTCGGGGTCGGCTTTGATTTTGTTCCCACTGGCGTCAACGCCTTTCCCCTCCTCCTCAACGTGATAACGCAGGTTCTCCAGCAAGAAAACAGATCCAGGTTTGGGATCGGCACAAGCCGCCTCAACTTCTGGTCCCACACAATCGGGCAGAAACGTCACATCTCTGAAAGCAATCGATGCCTTTGGTCTGCAAAGGATGACAGGAAATAGGGAAAGGGAAAGGTAGGGGTTAAATGGGATAGAGCCCTGGTAAGGCTGACTGTCACTTATCAACCAATAAAAAAGAAGTGACCATCGAGCCTCATGCATACCAGTAGAGCACCAGTGTAGTTATGTAATAATAATAATAATAATTTATTTAYTCAACTCTTGCTACACATTATGGGTTTAGTAATACAATAAAGTATATGCCTGTATSTATGCATTGTTTACTTATTTTGTACATGCAGTTATCAATAAATTTAACAGAGCATAAATAAATAAATGAATAAATGAATACATGAATACACTCGCATAAGCATTGCTTGTGTGCGAGTATGTTACCTTTATTATGTTACTTAATCCCCATGTACATATATCTTTGAAACAAACTTGATTTGAAGTGATTTAGCTAAATCACGACTAAATACAACATAACAGGAATTTACACCGTTATATCCAACTTAACAAAATAACAGCATATAAACATATTTTATAGATTTCAAATTCAGTCCAAACTAATCAAAGATTATGACATTTCCTTAGAGCTAGTATACAAATAGATATTCTCAAGTTCTATAAAAAGCGATTCTGCCTAATTATTAGTTTAAAATAAACTGTCAAGTTCTTCTTTATTTGTGCTTAATAACCAGTTTTTGACCTTTTTTTAAATGTATTTATGTTACTATAATTTTTAATATTTTGGTCGATTTTCTCCAGTTTATATTGGTTGTAATAAATTTTGGTAATTGCCCACACTTGTTCAATCAGATTGTATGACAATGGTGAGGTTGTATAGATACCACTAGATGACCATGGCTGCTGCATAATTTATCTATTAATTTTTTTTTGTAGAATTGTGCCGATTTGCAATATCTAAAAGTTCTTTATTAGTTAAATTTTCTCCTGCATTAATGCCATGATCATCTATATAAGAAGTGATGTCTTTTCTAGCCAATGTGAAGAAGGTTTTTTTCAATTTGTCTGCAATTATCCAAGCATTCATAAATATAACTGTCAGTTTTTCCAGTAATAGTGATGGATGTCCACAAATTCATTTTTTAAACAGCTTGGTGTCCATATTTTTATAACAACCTTTTTATGATGATATATCTTTTCCCATCACTACTATTTGACAATCTCCAAGAAACACAATGTTTTTTAGAGATTATACCAGGTTTTTCAAAATCGAAACACTGCCATCATAAAGATATCTTTTTTTCTAATGAAGTTTTAAAGACTTTATTGTCACAGGCATATTGGTTTTGTGCAGCTCAGATTTATTGTCTTAATTTCAACCTTATCGGAAATTGGGAAGTCAACCATGTGTTGCTTTTTGCTTATCTTCTTTAAAGGCGACTATCCATTTTTGTATAAATAAGTATATGAACAGTTCTTTCCGAAATAATAATAATAATATTTATTCATCCAACAGACAGTGTTTGTCCAGTACAGGATAATAAAAATTGCTGCAACAATTTGGCAGTCGTTTCTAAAGTCTCTTCTTGGTATACCATTCTTCCCGGAATTCTAGTCAATTTTTTTTAATTAATGTATGACCATATTTCATTTGGACCTGATTTTATAATTTTCTGCTTCTAAAATATAAAAAAAAATATAATAGAAATGTGTAATGCCCTATCACTACATTTCACAAAAAATTCCTAAGAAATTATGAGTCCCAAATTTTCTGTTTCGTCTTTCAAATAACTTTCATTATTGAGTCACGATTTTTTTCCGTCTAACAAGTCTTAACGCAAAAAAGTCACTTTTACACACTACTAGACATAAATGGTCAAAACAAGTTGACATCGTCTATACAGTTACAGTTGTTTTCTGGTATATAATAAATGTGTGATTTATTTATATCAGGATTAACTAAATGTTTGTGTAGGTATTTGTTTTTGTATCCTACATTTTCCAAGAAAAATTTGAGCAACTATTAAAGTACTTTGGTGAATGCAAACTTTTCACATAATTACCTGGAATTTTGACTGCAGGTAATAAAAATAATCTGTGCTGTTTGGTATAAGTTACATATTGTCCAGCAATCGGGAGAAAAATATGTCATCGTTTGATGCACCATGGGGCAGAATGTTAATATTTGCAAAAGCAAATGCCGGTGACATCAAAATTTGTTATATATTGTATTTTAATATGAGTTTTACTTTCGTTTGGGAATTCGTTTTCTAGTATCTATCACACTCTTTGTTGCTTTTACGTTCCTCATCTCCGCCGCGATGAACCGCTCGTCGCTGTACACAAATTCCATAACAATGAACATGCCTTCAGAAGTCATATCTCATAAGTATTTCACTTTTTCTTGGTGTATTTTAATTCGCTTGTCACAAAATGAACGCAAACAACAAACTGATAATGTAAGATGTAAACAAGCGGCCATTTACAAGACACCTGTGTCACGGCCAATATGTTCGCGTTTTGGCGGTCCCTTTAAATATTCACATTTTTAATATAAAAAATACACCTTAAGATCTATTTTTTCGAATTTATAAGCTGTCACAGCTGTTTTGTGGATTAGATGCTACCTATTAATATGCAATTTAATAAAATATAAATACATGGCAAATTCCCAATTATTGGAAAAGATCGTCATTTTGCACGATACGGTATGGTACGAAATGTCAATAGAATAACAAAAGGGGATATTTTATTATTTGTTATTGATGCTGAGAGACTACCTTGCGTTTTTGGTTTTTCGCTGTTATCAGGGCAGATATACAAAATCCATTTGCAGGGCATGTTAGACCAGACAATTCTACCCCAGTGTCATACTAAATAAGCCACAGTTTGGCTGTTAATATAATTAACATGAGAGTAATGTTTCACAACAAACCTCCTATATAACTGTTGTCATATGGTTCATGGTTAAGCAGATAACGCTTTGCCATCAACAAAAAGCACCAAAGAATGTACTTGAGCGACTTGATGGCACAATTCCTTGAAGAAGACATTTAAAAATTTATCACGATATGACAAATGCTTCAACTGTTTTAATGATTTTCTAGAGAAAAGAATAAGACTTTGCTGAACTTTTTTTATGTAAAGGGTCTTATTTTTATAAATGTGGAATAAAGAAACAGTCATTTACAGCCACGAAAACCTTAATCAATTCCATATTTACACAATAATAATCGCTAAAAAGTGTAAAAACCCGAATAGTTTGTTTATATTCAAATAGAACAACCTTCTAAATGTTGCATCGTACATGGATACTCTACGCTCTTTAGGGTTAGGAATCGGCTAACAAAACAATAACTACCTTCCCAACAGCTTTGTCAGTTCATCGGCGACAGGCTTCATCGTATACTTGGGGTTCGGAGAGCCGTCTGGTCTACCCAAATGCGACATGAGCACTACGCTCTTCGCATTCTTGTCCAGGGCATACTTGATGGAGTCCAAGGCAGCCACGATTCTCTGGTTGTTGGTGATGACGCCGTCCTTCAGTGGCACGTTGAAATCGACCCTAAAATGAAATCTGTCAGGGCATCTATCCTGATAGAAGTTTTTGGAAGTTTACCTCATCAAAACCCGCTTGTTCGCCAGGGTCAGGGCGTCTATGCACAGTTTATTCAAGGAGAACGACATTTTGTTACGGCTTGTGAGGAAATCGTGTGTAGTTTTCGAAAAATTTGGAGTGTTAAGCAACCTAGTTGAGCTGTAAAAGCCGAATGTCAAATAAAGGTTAAAGTAGGCACGGTTACGAACAGTAGGTGGAGCCGCGCTTGGCGGCAGTGGCTAAGGTACCGCCAAAACGTGCACATAACCTTTTTATATGCGCTTGTCTACTAGATGTACTGCGCATTACCATTGTTTAAGAATTCTTAAACAATGGCATTATCTCACATATTAATATGAAGCATTATGAACGTATTTGAATTCATTCTACATACTATAATAAATAATTATGAACATGTTATTAGCAAATAACAACATATACCTATGCGTCATTTAAATGTGTAAATTAATATGTTTACTATTTTTTGCAACCATGTATTTTCTATTACCTTGATTCCACACCTCTTAAACAATATTTCAAGTTATAAATATTAACATGTCAATTTAATAATCCCTAGCTAAACATATATTTTGTTCATGTATTCTACATGGTTCACCATTATATGAATTTTTTTATGACTATGTATGCTATGATGGGAAGGGTGAACAGGAGCTCAACTGAAACAACGGTAAGATGATTGTTGAAGTCATACTAAATTAATAATTTAATTGACAAAATATTAAGTTAAATAAATTTAAAAGGAAACCTTTCCTCCAGTCTTGAAGTGTGATTCAGATTGTCCCAAGATGCATTACATATTTATTTGGATCACTAAATCCTTGGTTAGGTTAAGTGAGGAAGAGATTCAAAACAGAAGTTAAATAATAATATGTGGTTTAAAAATATACTTTAATTAGGAAATATCTGGAAAAATAAAAATTGGAAGATTTTAAAAGTTGGCACACATATTCAAACTAAAATATTCTCAAAGTTCTTATGCAATGACGTCATAAAATATTTTATAATGAAACTTACAAACTGCTTTCAAAGATCCTCATAGAGCATAACTTGCTGAATTCAGATATATAATCATACAATGTTTTATTCCTCCAACTTTCCAAGAAAAAAAATGAATCGAACATATTTTGCATACAGAATATATCGTAAGTAGGTAGTATATGTATTTTGATGGTGAAAGGGGCTGTGTCCAATCAAAATCGATATCTGGTATATAGAGTAATTCAAGGTAAAGTAGATAAAAAAAAATTGCAATTCAAGACTTGAATTACTTTAATAATTTAAATATATAACAATGTACTCTTTACAGTCATTATTTTCCTCTGCCGATAAAATAGATAGTCTACATTATGACTCGCTCTGCAAAACCGAGTACGAGAAGTGTACTTAAGACAGGCAATAATAATTTACAGTTATGTCATACACAMAAAAAAAAAACCAGCACCTYCGTCAACAAGAAAAACTWGACATCTCGATTACTTTCTTTATTCAATAAAATCAATAATCATATCGTGTGTAATAAATAAATAAAAATAACTTTAACGGTAAAAAAATACGTGACTAAAAATATTAAAATGTTTAATACAGTGTTAATACGGGTTGTACCTAACGCGACGATCTGGACAGCGCAACGGCCCGGGCGAACCCTAAAACCTACCCCGCTGGAAAATATATAGACAATTTATTTTGTGTATTCCCCAAAAAAAAAACCCGGGCCGGATAAATATCACATTCCCCGTCCTTGAAAGACGGCCTAATCTCAATAATTATTATGCTCTCGCTTTGGTACCCAGTCTGCGCTTTTAATGCAGGTACTATTTTTGATCAGGTTCTTTTTTTTTACTAAAACATACATCTGAAAGAGATAGAATGGGAAATACCACACTCATTCATCACAAGGGGAAAACTGACGCTACACAAACCTTTTTAGTGGACACTATGTGTAGAAGAGCTTAATTTTGATGTCTCTGGTATTATCTAGAAGTTTGTTTATCTCAAGATCTTTAACCAGATATGTTATGAATTGTATATTAAATAAATAAAAAATGGAAATATTGTAAATATTAAGCAAGAAACTCTGATGTACTATCGCCTTCTTTGTGTTTCGGATTCGCAAACCAGTTTTTACAAATCATCCCCAAGTATAGTAAATTGTAATCACAAAAGATGAGGTAAATAGCAAATTACTATTACACATACCGTTTATACAAACGGCTATACTTCATATCTGCAGTTGGGTAACACATAACAATCTACCTGTAGTTAATTAATTAATTAACCTTATTTATTTGTTTAGTAATGTAAAAAGCAACAGCAAATAAATCAACTACAATATTTCACAACTGCCATTGTGTGCTTATGTCTCCAATACCGTAAAGCATCCAACAATATAAAACAGTGATTTATGGGAAACCCGCACCAACTGCAGAAGTATTGCTGCTTGTATAAACAACCATTGCTGATTAGAACATATTACATTTGAGTATGAAACTATAGGAATTGGTTTGCATAACCGAAATACTTCTTGGTACATTTTTAAAGAAGGTGATGGTATATGACGACCCATTTTCGTTGAAATTTCAGTTACCTGTTAAAAATAAAAGAAAAAATAGTGTAGGTGTCCCAATTTCTTTTTTCAACCATCGTACAGCTAGCTAACTTGATTCATATTTTTAAATAAAAGGCCCTTTATATCTTTCAATTTCTTTCGTAATCACTCACCCAAAAATATAAGACAGTACACATACTAATGCAGCCTTTAGTTTTAGTTCTATAAATTTTTTTGTATTTGTTTCAACTATGCTAAATAAAGCCATAACGAGACCTTTTAAAGTATGTTACTTCAGATATTCTTCTATCCACCACCTTTTAACGTTACTTTAGAAAAAGAAACAAAAATACAAGCACCACCTGTGTTGCCATGTTTCCCAGACATCATCAGCTAAAAATACTTTCAATATTTGAGATCAAACTTAAATCTTTGTTTTTTTTTTTCTACAATAACATTAAAAATGGTAAATGGAATAAAGATTTAAAAAAATATACATAGAAAAACTTTATTATGGTCATTTAGTATGACTATTTTTAAATTATCTCGAAGATAAATATGAAAAAATATACAGGGTGTTCTATTTAAAAAACTAGCTTGTATGTCATATATGGAAAACATTATTTTAAGATACAATTGTTCAAAGATATTAAAACAGTTTTTCCATATTATTTATAGTAATCAAGATATTTAGTAAATTTAAAAAAGGTAGCAAATGAGCCAAGATGTTAGTCTGTAGTCTGCAATTCCAACGAAAATAGTCCACTCTGTATGTTTGCATCAGCAATCAGGGTAACCATTTTGATTAAGTGACATAAGTGACATGTATCTCAAGATTAAGAGATAAGGTCAAAGATCTTGATATAAAAATAAAAACTGAATTAAAGGCAAAAATTGATAAAATCAAAATTTTTATATAAAACTATAAATAAAAATTTGGGTAAAAGTAAAAATAAAAACTCAAGATGGAATTTGCGTTAAAATCAAGATCTTGAGATAAAAGGTGTCATATCTCAAAACAAACGTCAAGATTGTGAGATACAACCAAGACTGACCTTGTATCTCAAGAAAAAAATGTAAAAATCTCGAGATAAAATCAAGATCTTGATACTACAATAAATCTTCAAAAACATCTTTTGAAAGTCACCTTTTGACATAAAGTCTAGAATCTCAACATGGAAGTCAAGATCTTTAAATAAAATTAAAAATTTTTGTTAAAATCAAGGTCTAGAGATAAAATGTCTTGTATCTCAAGACAAACATCAAGAATGTGAGATAAAAACCTAATTCATGAAATAAAACCAAAATTTTTAAGATACATGGCCTTGTATCTCAAAAAATTATGTCAAAATCGTGACCATATTTCAAGATGAGATACGGTCAAGATTTTAATGTTAAAAAAGATCCTAATATAAAATATCTCAAGATTATGAGATAAAATCCTAGGATCTTGATTTGAAAGTGTAGAATATTCAGATAAAATTAAAAATTTACATAAAGTTCAAGATATTGAAATAAAAATGGAAAAACATAAAAAATTAGACGTTTTAACTTGTGGCTCTTCCATAGTGATGTGATGTGATAAAAGAACATAAATGAAAAAAAAACGTGCTAACCTCGCGTTAAAAATTGAAACGTGAAATTAAATCGGTCAATGTCAATTACAGGAACACAAGCTATCAATTTTAACTTTCGTTGGACAAAAACTCACGTGCAGGTCTCTCCCCCCACCCTCTCACTTCATTTCAGTTTAACCTATGTACAMMTACCTACTAGAGATCTAGAAATTCAGGATGTCCCGTTATTTTTTTTTCTTTGAAAAGTTAATTGGAATCACTGTCACAACCGTCTGTTTTTGCTTCTTTTTTTTCATTATCTCAATGGTACAKTCTTATGAAGAGGTGACAGGACTTAGCAGTACGCTCGGGCGGGACACAGCCCTCCGTCCGGTCACGAAAGCCGCTAGCTGGTGCGCGAGGCGGTGCTGACGACCACCACGGGCTTAACGACGTACTGGGCGTTCACCAGCGGTACCACCTAGAACAGATTAATTTAAATAATAAAGCATTTGCATTTACGTACTACGACGACATTAACCAGTGTTGCTTAGAAACATGTTTTTCTGAATTTTGCCAGAGCATTTGACACCATCATGTAAACCATATTATATTTCAGAAAACAGAATTTCTAAAACTATCCTAGTGAAAAAAAAATACGGACTAAGAATCAAGAGTATCTTTTGTTTATGACTATTTTAGTTGTCAATTTTTACTCAAGATCCTGACAGCTTTTCAGGATTTCGCTGCCTGCTTAAAGATCTTGATGATTTTATCAGGACCTAGATTTTTATTTCAAGATCTTACTTATTTTCCTCACAATGTTCATTATTTTTCAAGATCTTGACTTTTCTCTATATCTCAACGTTGTTCTCAAGATTTGACTCTGCAAACCATGACTTCCTCTCAAGGATTTATTGATATCTCACTATCCTGAATTTTTGTCACAATCTAGTGTTTTATCTCAAAATATTACCATTTCTGTAAGGCCTTTACTTTTTTAAGTTCTTAAAAGTTTTACCAAAATTTGGCTACTTTCTAAAGATTGTCTTCATTAATTTTCAAGATAATAACTTTTCTCAATATTTTGACATTTTTCTCAAGAACTAAAATTTTGCTCTCAAAGCTCGACACATCCCTTTTCAAAATCTTGAATTAATAAACTCTTCCTAAAAGACTGAATACTTTCTCGACACCTTGGTCTTTAAGATTTTGACATTTGTCTCTACTTTTGGCATTTTACTTAAGAGGGGCATTTACTTGGAGCGATCGGGCAAAATGTAAACTATGCAACCCATGTTACCAGCGGGACATGGGACGTAAGAGGGTAGCCGATAGGTAGAAATCACGCAAAGATCAGACGGGCTAAACTAATATTCGGAAAATTGCTGACTGTAGCGTGCGCATAAAAAAGCAAGCATGATATTAGTAACTTACTATGATATTATTACCAGGTTATTCAAAATATGGAATAACCCATTTATTTCTGTAGATATGAACTATATAACATTTCATTCTAACTGCATGTCGACTATGATTTCTGGAGGAACTTTTATAATAATTTTCATTCCGCCTCTCCATTGCTTCGGCAGACAGTAAATTTATGTGAAAGAGCTTTTAATATTAAACTTGCCACGTGTATTTAGACATAAAAGCTTAGAAATCCGGTCATATCGGAATAAATCGTATACCGCACGATGATTCCCGACAGGTTTGTATCTTAGCCTCACTGTTCTCTGGATACCACGCGATGGATCTGGTGGGGATGGGCATTCGCATTCCGCTCTCTTGACGGACTCGTACGAAATGGTTTGCGGTTTTAGATTTTTTGAATGTTTTTACTTATTTATCGTGCTCATGTTTTTGGTAGTGTACAAAGAAATATGTAGCTACAACGTGGAGTTCGAATTTTTCGTTTACGTGCCTTAGTTTTCGAGAAATAGCTCGCCAAAAATACGCATTTTTAAGCAAAATATAACAACAAATATTTACATTACCGTACCAAATTCAGAAAAAACTCGAACTCTACGTTGTAGCTACATCTTTTGTGATTACCATGTCGAAATTTCACTTCGAAAAAGTTTCGAATAACTCGGTAAAATGTAAAACGGTAGATGCTTAAAATGACCTGCTTCGCTCTAGGTAAACGCCCCTCTTAAGGTCTTGATCTTATTTTTAAGAATTTGACTTTTATATCACGAACTTCATTCTTCTCTAAAGCTATTGCCATTCATCTAAAGATATTGGTTATATCTTGACATTATTCTTAAATCAAATATCTCAAATCCTAACCTTTCTCAACTTCTCAAGATTTCAATACATATATATCTATGTTTCCTACAAAATTTTGAATTCTTTCCCAAAATCTTGGTCCTTTCTCAAGAACCTGACCTGTCTTTCTAGTATCTTAATTCTTTATTTCAAGATCTTAACGTTTTTTTCAAAATCTTAATTACTTCCACATCCAAAGGATGAGTATTGTATCGCAAAAAAAATTTTCAAAAATTTTTATTAGCTCATTCACCTTAGAATGGTCGAAACGCAAAAAAAAACAAAATTTGAGCAAAAACAAATTTGTGAACACGATAACTTTCGAAAGACAATATATGAACTTGAAATTTGGCAAACATATAACTACCCAAAGCGACCTATTATTTGTTGGGTAAGTAGGGTATTGGGAAGGGGGCGAAATTGGGAAATAACTACCCTTTTTGAAATTTTTTTGTTTTTTTGTTTTTGTATGTGATTAGTAGTATAACTGCGAGTATTATTCGCTCTTATAAATTTTCAGTGCAGCAAACTATTTAGAACATATTAGCAAAAAAGCGTCACTTAAAAAAAACGGTTTTTCCTAAAAAAACTCCAAATATATTTAATATATTCAAAAAATGAAAATACCATCAGATAGGAAATAAAATTTTTCACAAAAAGCGTCAGAAAATTTATTCAATATTTTGACATTTTTGAAATATTTCCAAAAAAACCTATTTTGGAACCTGCAGGTACAATTTTTTTAAATTTTGGCATTATATAGAAAATCAAATTTCTGATCAGAAAGTACTCTTGTAATCTTTTTGTTAAGTTAATAATTTTCGAGTTATTTGGAAAAAAATGATTTTAAAAATTTATGTATTTTTGCTAATATCACGAGGACAGTTTGTCTTAGAAAAAAWGCTCAAAACCTGATTACTAATCGTATAGTATAAGAAATAAAAACGTAAATGTCATTTTGACAATTGGATGTGGAAGTAYTGATTTAATTGTATCTTCTTTTATTTTGTTGAAGTTATTTTTTTTATATATACGTATTTTTTTTCTTCTTTTGCTGGTTTACTCCAACAGAATATGATACATATAATACAGGTAAATAAATTATTATAATTAATTTAGGTTCTATCATTTTTTATRGTATTTCATTATCAAAGATATATGTTTTATAATTTCAGAATTGTATTATAAAGTAGAAAAAATAATAAAAGCTTGAAAAAGGTGGAAAATTATCCACCGAAACGTCGCATAAAAGAATATAGTTTTAATATTTGGAGTAAACCAGCAAAAGAAGAAAAAAAAACGTATTGATTTAATTTGCAGTGGTTTTTTTGTCGTTTCCATTTCAAGATCCTTACATCTTCTCAAATCTTTTTTCCCTAAGATCTATGCACTTATCTTAAGATCTTTTTATTTTTCTTACAAATGTACAAAATAATTATCTGAAAATCATGTCAGCATAATATAACAGATGAAACTATTGTTGACAAAAGAAGAGTTTCTTTTTGTGGAAGTGTCAGATGATATCGTTAATAAAGAATTCTATTGATGCTTGTGACTTCTATTGCAAGATCCTGACTTTTCCAATGTGTACTTTATAAAGATCCTTACTTATCTCAAGACCTTTGACCTCTCTCCATTGAGATTTTTTATCAGGATCTTCTCGTTTATATCAAGATGAATCTTTACTTTTATCACAATATCTTAAGATTTTATAAAAAATTGGTTACTTTCTAAAGATCTCAGCTTTTGTCAATATCTTGCAGTTTTTCTCGACGTCTATCATAAGATCTCGACTTTGAAAATCTTGACTGATTCTCTTCCCCCAAGATTTTGAATTATTACTCAAAAGCTTGATTCTTCTTAGGATTTTGACATTTATCTCTACTCTACACTTTTTTACCCAAGATTTTAATGTTATTCTAAAAAAATCTGTCTTTTATTTCACGAGCTCTTGAACATGAGACAATATTGTGATTAGTAGATTTATGGAGAAATTACTCAGGTTCTGTAAAGTGCAAAAACACAATCTACAGCTACTAAGCTAAATATGGTTAAGATTAGCATTTCCTAACATGAGAGGTGCATGAATTTTGCTATTGAGATAAACAAAAGATATGGAAAAAGTCACTATTAGGTCTATATGTTTCTAAATCTTATTTTACTAAGTTTATCCCCAAATCTTCAACCCAAATTAAGAATATTAACAAAATAAAAACCATCTTATCAAGGAGTCAATTAAAATCTTTGCAGTTCTTGCTCTTTTAAAGTTAGACTAATATGTGCAAATGTGTGAGGCGCAGTTGCCACTTACTTTCCCGTTTAGCTGCTGCGGCGCAGTGATGAAGTGCGCCACCGTAGGACTGGACACGAGAGGAGAGAGCTCCGTCAGTCCCTTCGGGACCAGGGCGACCTTTTGAAGTACCAAGCCCTGGCTGTACTGGACGGGTACGACAGACAGCGCCGTCTGTACGGGTTGCTGCTGAGGCTGCAACAACAACAAACGAATAAGCTCGCATTTCTCCCAACCCCGGTACCCAAAATATCCACCTCTTTAGTGCCATTCATGCTGGCGAACTGCGTATGAGATCGAGGCAGGGGTGAAATCGGCACCCTGTCGTTGGAAACGGGCTGCTGTTCGACCCTTTGGTCCGGAGACGAAGGTCTGGGTGAGGGCGTTTCTGATAGCAGCTTGGAAAAATCCACGGAGTCACAATGAGATGATATATCCTTTTTTAGTATGGCTAGTCGTTGTTGGAAAGATATCTTCTCTCTTGCCAGCCTATAGAGAATGTTTGTGTAATTATTTATAGGAGAAAAACAAGTTTGTTTAAGGATAGTATGTTTGTTTTCGATACAGCACAGAAAGTGTTTACACATGTGTAGCTCTGGAAATTTAAGAGGCCTGAAAATTTAATTTTAGTGACACGGCATTTATTAATTTTGCATTATTAACTGTATTATTATACAGGGTGATTGACTAAGGGCTGTATTTTGAAAACCCCTCAAGCTATGCTTTGAGAGAAAAAATTTTTTAATAAAAGGTACCACAGAAATTCAATAAAATATTTTGAAGTTTGTAAATTTCCTGTTAGGGGTAGTACTGGATATAACAAATTTGCCGATAAAATGTAGGTGGAAAATAGAATTATTAGAATCTCTGTTTAATTGTCTAAAGGTTTCGTTACATTTTTTTCTCTGGTAGCCATAGTAATGTCACAACAAAGCAAAATAGCGTTGAAACTTCTAGGGCCCCATTGCACTAGGCGTGGTTAACCAGATCCCCTGGTTAACACGCGGTTAACCAGCTGTTGCCATAAGCAGCACCAATGAAGAACCCTTTAAAAGAACCGTTTCCATGACAACTTCCCATTGACCGCGTGTTAACCAGGGGGTCTGGTTAACCACGCTTTGTGCATGTTCTATTTTCTAACCGCCTGAACCAAATTTAATGAACTAGAATTCTTTTAAGAGGAAGTTTTAAGGAAATTAATATTAATGGTAATTGTTCCATAATTGGTTTCTCTGAATAGCTGTAGAGGGCGCCATTTGAAAAAGTGTCATACTTTTCTTGATTTCTCAATAAATTTTGTAGGCTAATATGTAAGAAAAAGAGTGGTGCAAACCTGTGGCGAATTTCATTTTGGTTTTGAAGTTATTGCCAATATAGCAGACACATGACAAAATAAAAAAAATACTTTTCTCCTTAAATTCTGAAAAAAATTAACATGATGACAAACTTATTTATTTAACCCTTAACTACGGATGTGCCACCTGACAGACGGCAGCGGAACTAAAAATGCTACAATTTCAAAATTGGTAATGCCCACAATGTTGTCATTTTATGCATTCAAAGCCTGATCGGTCTTTAGTTTTTACACCTAATATAGTAAACCAGCGTCTTAAAATACGGGGTATTCTATTAGTTAACGAGCAGTTTCACAGACAGCACGTCCGCGATTGCGTTATAAAATTATCCGGGAAACTGCTACGCCAAAATGGCCGTACCTTCAAAACGAGTGCCTTTCGAGGATCCAGATTTTGACGAAACAGTTTTAAATTGGTTTAATGAAGTAGAAAGTGATGCCGGTGATATTGACGATGTCGTAGATGAAAATTTTGATGAATCTGATCACGATAGTAACTTAAACAATCAGCAAGCAGTGATGATGAAAGTGAAATGTCAACTATAGTAAATCCGATGGTGCAGTTTTTTTTGTAACTATACAACCTTTTTAAACATGTACCATATAATAAATGTATTAAAACTATACCAATACTTTGTTTACTCACATGTATTGAACATAATGCAATTTAAAGCACACTTCAGAACAACTATCAACTATTTTATATATTTTTTTGTTACATAATTTAGCAATAGTACAATAACCAAATGATTAACAAAAAATAATGGTTACAAAATTTATTTAGAAAATTTTATATTTTTGCCCTAATATATTTTGCCGTGTCCTAGACGGCCCATCCACGTTTACTTTAGAAAACCCCACGTCCGCAGTTAAGGGTTAAGAACCTGAGATTAATAATTTTTCTCGTTTGGAAGTTATTGCCAAAATAGTACACACTACAAAATAAAGAATTTTCTGCTGGAATTCTAAAGAAAAATTAAACAAGATACATGGCTCCTGTCAATTTATTTTGTAGGCTATTATTTAAGAAAAATTGTGATAAAAGTTATTGCCAAAAACTGTACAAATAACACATAACCGAGCAATTTATCTAATAATATTCCAAGGGTGTCATAGAATTAAGAAATCCTCAGAAATAAAAAAGTTAAGACAAAAAAAACTTTTAATATCTTTAAAAATGAATGTCTTACTGTTTCCAAGATCGCTATGGTGAACATCGAATTTTTATACAAGGTGACTAAGTTTCATTTCTCTACATGGAAATCTCATATATAAGGTAAGATATAGACTATAGGTTAACTGGAGAAAACTTTTGAGATATTAAAATGTGAAAATTTTTATTTTTGTTCATGACTACTTTAACAGCAAAAAATGATTATTTTTCTTGAAATGTCGTACTATATTACTGTTAACAAATTAATAAATTGTAAAAAAGTACCTTAAATGCAATCTTTTCTTTTATCCAAAGTCTGTTAATGAAGTAATGTGCAAAAAATTCTAAATTTTCATTTCTTCAAAATATCTCAAAAAGTAGAATAGATAAATCCGATTTCTTTTCAGTATAATGCACAAAAATTTGAAACTTTGTCCCAGTCCCAGTATATTAATTTAGATTAACCCTGCAAAATGGAAAATTTTCTTTTCCCAACAGCAAGAATTCATTAAACCAAACATGCAAACCTTTCAAGCTCATGTTCCATCTCCCGTTCGTTCCTTTTCAGCAGCTGTATGTGGCGCAGCGCGGAATGCAGAATGCTCAAGTTGGAGGTCTTCTTCTCGTCCTGGGACGGCGGCAGTTGCTTCTTCAGTATGTCGAAGCATTCCTTCAGGTGCGCCCTTCTGTGCTTCTCAAGTTTATTGTGGACCTGCGGAGCAAAGCTTCCGATAGAAAAAAACCTGTTCGATATTCAACGACGAAGATTTTTTACCTCTCGCGTACCAGAACGAAAAGCCAGAGGGGGCTGTTTTCGTTTCGGCTCGCCACTGCTCTCGTCTATAACGAGAGGGTTGATGATGTCAAAGCTGTTGTGTATAGCCCGGTTTTGTTGTACAGAATTATTGATTTCTGCAAGACAATGCCCCAAATGAAGTACAGATAACTTTATCATGCATTAAGGAATTATACAACACATTTGAGTATTAAAATTAAGCAATAATTATTGCTTGATTATGATCATATTGTCCAACAGTAACTAGAGTTTATGTAAACAGTACAAGTAAACAGATCTATCAACAAATTTTACACTCCTATATCTAAAACTGTATAATACTGAATTTAATTATGTTTATATTGGACAAACAGGAAGATCCTATCTCATTAGAGGCAATGAATATCTAAAACAATTTAACAAGTAGAAAAATTGACATAATTTCTAATGCTTCTTTAACGAATCATTTATTAAATTTAATTTAAACATACTTTCACTCTGGAAAATTTGAAGTTTGCATTTTTGTAAAAAATCATCAAAATTAAACTATTTAGAAATGTTAAAGATATACATTTTAAATGACCAAAAAAAAGCAGAAATAAAAATTTCCATTAAAAAATTCTTACTTTTGCAGTAACATAATACAGATTTCTATAAATGATTCATCAAGGGCGCTTATGAAAATTATCGATTAAATCAATTTGCTGCATCTCAGGAAAGTTAACACAACTATTGCCTTGACAGATACTTATTTGATATATTTTAATACGAGAAAAAGCATTGGTGTGTGTATTTTCAACATATTATGATGTAGTGTTTTGTGGGCTAATTAATTTCAAGGTTGCAGAAAACTGACATTTCGGAGTTGTGGGATGATACGGTTTCACATAACTTTTAGGTTATGTATCGTAGATTGTGACTAGAGTAAGCCTGTTAAATTGTATTGTGATAGACTAAAAGATGTTTTTAACCTGCAATGGCAAAATTCGCAAACTAAGTGGCAGTAATGTTAGCTGCACTTGACCAAGCTTCCACAATCCTCAGTGCAAGGGTATAGACTGTAGAGTTTATCACAAGCCTACCCTACCAATAATTATTGTTATTTTTTAACAGTGTTGCCAGAAATATGTACTGAATAAGACTTAAACACGTACTGAAATTATAGTACAATGTACTGGATTACAGAGTAAAAAGTAAAACGAATTTTTGTTGAAAAAAGTGTATTTTCTTTTCCTTTCAATAACAGAATCAATTAAAATCAAAATCCGAGCTAAAACAAATTAAAAATAGACTTTTGAACAAATAAACATGAAAAGATAACGTTAAAGATAAAATTAAGTGAATCATGTCAAGAAAAACATTAAATCATGCGAGATGCACTCATATGTAGCAGTACAAGGTGGACTGTTTCCTTGGGCTTATTGCTTATTATTGCAAGGTGCAAAAGAAAAGCTAGTGCAGGTATCACAATTTGTTTCTGAGTATAGTTCAGAGATGCAATCACATCTTGGCTAACCTGATTTTCTTTTATTCGATATATGTTCGTATCTCGGTTATTATAGCTAAAAAAATATTAAATCCTTTTCAAAGGATCTTTTCTACAGTATAAAATGGTGTAGCTACTTTTGTTGTTCAAATTAAATTTTTTTTTTTGAGATATGACATACAATTTCCTGTATATTTTTACAGCAATCCTTTTGCTGACTGAAACCTATTCAAAAATATAATTTATTCGATATTTAATAGTTGTCTTTATCTTTTAATAAATGGCGCTGAAAAAAGTTAAAAAAACATGTAAATATTTTTTTTTCTACAGCTATTATAGTAAACGAGCATTAATACAATATATAAAGACAGGCCAAATTATAAAAGCGCACTGTATATTGAAAACGAATCAAATTAGTCAATTTCTATTTGTCTTCTGAACTAGATTCGAAACAAGAGATTGTGACACCCAAATTAGTTTTTTTACATCTCTTATTGGTTGGCGTAACTGCAATCCGGAATATATTACATACACATTTGTTTGGAGAGAGGTTCGGTGACTGATATGGCAGGCAGCTAGTAGTGTAATACATAATTAAGTTGCAATCAACTGTCATGAACTAAACTGGGGAGCATAACTATGGCCCCATCCTGAATTTTAAGTATTTATTTTCGGTAATGTTACTGCTCTACAACTGCCAAATTGTTCGCAGTACTGAAAATAGTCGAAGGCGTACTGACATAGTTTTTTAAGACAAAAGTACTGAAATAGTACGAACATACTGTCTCTGGCAACGCTGTTTCTTACCTTTGAAAGCAATATAGAACCGTAAATTGTTGGAAAATCTTTCTAAAGCCCTCAATTTTGTGACTATAAATTAATATGCAACCTTCAGTACAGTATATTGTGCTTATTGTAGCTTGGCAGCAGCTACAAAAAGGTGGCACAAAGAATTAAGAAATCAATGCCGCCTGCATTGAATGGATCATTTGTAGAAACACTGTATAATACTATTTGCCCACACACCTCCCACTTCTTTGCAACAGCAATATTTCACTACTATCGATTACTCTCGTAAAAACCTTAAAAGTGACTTTTCAAAGTCCCCAACCCCCTAAACATAGTATATATCAGAAATATTACAAATCTTCAGATGTATTGCACAAATGAAACTTTTGGGAGGTACATTTCGGTAATGTGTATTTTGAGTCCATACTGATTTGCAACGTATCTGCTATATTTGTTATTTGCATCTGAGGAACATTTCTGCAATATGACATAAAATTAACATTAATATAACTTTTGTGAAGTTATACATATATACCTATATAGTTATAGTACATTTCGTCATGAACACATTGATAGCTGTACTTCTGTACATAGTTTTAATTTTTGTCATATGGACTGTTCCTACAGTTACGTTAGTCATATGTTACTTATAACATAAGCATCACGTTCAAAGATAACTTTAAGAATTCGGCCATGAAAAAAACGGGAATAAAAAACTCTGTCTCAGATAATGACAGAAAGAGAACTACATATTTTTGCAAAGCAGAACCACTCAGAAATTACTGAAAACTTAGAGAAAAATGAAAAAAATTATATATGCTTAATATTTTTGTTGAAATAATTACTACTTTGGCCTAAAATATATTTTTAGAAATTTTGGTTTTTGGAACATACTACTGCGATTGGCAACGAGGCAGACAGTTGGCAGTGGCACGACGTGTTTGGATTGCGCTAGGAGCAAACGCAAAACGTACAACGGCTGGGACTGACAACCTGCTTATCGTAAAGTGTTGTTTTTTTTTGTTCTAATCAGTTTTATTGCAAATTTAGACCCTGAGAAATCAGCCTGTGACATGTAAGATAAGTCTTTTGGATGGTATATTTCATATACAGCGGTGTATCTGGTTGGTGGAAATAGTTACAAAAAACCCTTTAGAAGGTAGCTACGGAAAATATTTAATTGTAATTTAATAGTAGTGCTCATGGGCAGAAAGGAAAAGCAATTATGTATTATAAAACTTGCATATAACAGAAGTAAAAAAAATGCTGAGCGAAGAAAATTTGCTGATCTTTCTGATGCAGACTTCCCAACTGAGGTTTCCACGTGGTTTCGTCAGGCAACTCTGAGATATCAAAGACCTTAGCAGCATAAGGGGAATGGCCAATTTGTAAGTATATCTGTACCACAATGTTGGTTTTAATTTTAATATTTTTTTTTAAGGAGAACAGCTTGAGGATTCTGTACTGTACTTTTTTATTTTACAGATATTCGTCCTTATTCCGTAACTTCTAAGAAATCGAATCGGAAAGAACGCGGCAAATCGGAAAGTGTCACTCCGATCTCGTTCGAATTTATATTCCATAATACATATCGAAAACGGGCTAAATCGGAAACTGGGATTTCGATTTGGCGGGCATCGGGCATACGAGCCCAAACAACTATAGGTTCGGACACTTGATATTTTTCAGATTAAATAATTTTTACGATATGTAAAACATATTTTTCAAATTGATATTAATATGTTCAAATACAACTATATACATGCTTACTCTGCGGAAAATGCATGAGTAGAAAAACATATTACGTTTAAGAAATTAGTGCTTATTCAACACTATAACAAATTCGTTGTCAACTAAATCTTCGGACACTAATGTTATTCATGAGATATTTTAATCAGGGCGGCTATGAAAACAAAACATAATATTGGAAATTAATGCGACACCGCTTCTGTCAGTTTTGCAGTTAATTTTGTTATGTGCATAATAAATAATGGCTCGAGGAAAAGCGTTGAGTATTGAGTTGCGTAATCTTATTGTAAAATTGCGTCTAGATGGTAAGAGTGGGCGAAAAATTGCAAAAGATCTCGATTTACCTGTGTCAAGTGTTGCTGACATTATCAAAAAATATTCATCAAGTGGTTCTGTTGCAATTGGAAAAAGCACTGGACGAAAACGGATGTTCGAATTTTAATTAGCATCGCAAAGGAAAATCGCCGGAGTAGTCTACGAGATTTAAATGCAATATGGTCAGAAAGAATAAAGAAAAGAGCTTCTACAGAGGCTACTCGTAAATACCTCAGAAAGCGGGGCTATAAATTTTATAAAGTAAGTTTAAGAGGTAAGTCTCTTGTACTCAAAAAGTAAAATTATATTAATTATTCAACAGGCAAAAGAAAAACCACTGCTTACTATCCGCCAGAAACAAAATCGACTAAAATGGGCAAAACAAAGACAAAATTATGAACAAAGACAATGCAACAGCATCATTTTTAGTGATGAGTCAAAATTTGATGCATGCGTCGGTGATATGCGAAAGAGAGTGATTCGTAACAAATCTGAAACTTACCACAAAGACTGTTTAAAACGGACTGTTAAGTTTCCTGCTAGTGTTATGATCTGGGGATGTATGTCTTCGAAAGGTGTTGGATCTTTGCATTTTATAGATGGTACTGTGAACGCCCAAAAATACATTGATATATTGAGAACCAATTTACTCCCATTAGTAGAAATTTTAGTTGATGATGGCGAATGAACTTTTCAACAGGACGGCGCATCTTCGCATACCGCGAAAATTACAAAACAATGGTTTCAAGACAACTCTATTAACGTTCTGGACTGGCTCTCCAGTAGCCCGGATCTTAATCCTATAGAGAATCTTTGGGCCATAATGAAAAGAAAGCTAAGAAAGGATCCCCAAAGAAATATTGAAGGTTTGAAACAAAAAATTTCGGAAATCTGAGAATCTATAACTGCAGAGGACTGTCAAAATCTGTTAAATACAATGTCTGACCGAATAAAGGCAGTAATTAAAGCCAAAGGGGATGTAACTCAATATTAAGGTGGTCTGTCCGAAGATTTAGTTGACAACGAATTTGTTATAGTGTTGAATAAGCACTAATTTCTTAAACATAATATGTTTTTCTACTCATGTATTTTCCAAAGAGTAAACCTGTATATAGTTGTATTTGATGATAGTAATATAAATTTGAAAAATATGTTCTACATATCGTAAAAATTACTTACTCTCAAAAATATGAAGTGTCCGAACCTATAGTTGTTTGGGCTCGTATTGACAACATTGCCTTATGTGGGTGTATTTTCAGTTTCCAAGGTGGTGACCAGGTGGTAACTGTGGTGATAAGTGTCATAAGATACCAGCAGATGTGATGGGATTATTTTGTATGTTGGCTTCAGAGTGTCACAGACAACAGAAGCGAAAGGTTATAATTAAAAAAAATGTCGGGCATCGAAAATACAAAGAAGAAAACCTCTGCACAGCAAAAAACACGGCCTAAACGCCTCAAAAATCACGCAGCAAAAAAACAACCCCCAAATCTGCTTGAAAACGCTAAGCGTAGGACGACCAAACTTTAAGGAGCATGCGACACTGGGCGGCATACGGGACAACACTCCGCGTCATGAAGTAGTTCCAAATTGAAAAGTTGAAAACTAGTCGCGACCGCAAGAAACGGATTTCATATTCGTGTTCAGGAGGCCACTTTCTAGGGGTACGCATAATTTGAACTCGATAAGTGATGGGACGCTATAGTAAATAATTACCATCTCGCATTTAATTGTAAATCCATAATTGGGTATTTGCCATGTATTTATATTTTATTAAATTGCATATTAATAGGTAGCATCTAATCCACAAAACGGCTGTGACAGCTTATAAATTCTAAAAAATGGATTGTAAGGTGTACTTTTAATATTAAAAATGTGAATATTTAAAGGGACCGCCAAAACGCGAACATATTGGCCGTGACGTCAGGTGTCTTGTAAATGGCCGCTTGTTTACATTTGAGGTCAGCGCGTCACGCGTCAGCCTCAGCCCGTCAATTTGTCAGTTTGCTGTTTGCGTTCATTTTGTGACAAGCGAATTAAAATACGCCAAGAAAAAGTGAAATACTTATGAGTTATGACGTCTGAAGGCATTTTCATTTTATGAAATTTGTGTACAGCGACAAGCGGTTCAACGCAGCGGAGATGAGGAACGTAAAAGCAACAGCATAAGTGAACTTTTTATGAAATTAAAGTAGCATTGATAATTTGATAACAGTGGGTTGTTGGAAACATACTATTTGTAAACATGAAATTGTAAGAATCAAAAATGTACCCTTAACTTGAAATTTATTTTAGAGTTCAGAATAAATATAAATTTACATTTATTTTCGGGGCTCTTGCGGCCCGTTTTCGGTATGGCTAACTGTCGAATATATGAGGAACAACGTCGTTCTTTATTATAACATTTCCCACTATCAACTTAAAACGCATTTAATTTTTCATATCCTCTTCGAGCTATAACAAAATGGAAACTGGAAACACTTATAACCCCAAAAAGAATAATAAAACTTACCGCAAGAATTAAGATAATCTTCTCAACAGAAAAACAAACTTTACGATTTCGGCATATCACGTCTAGGGGTCTTAAACAACTTTTTCATACGTTGATAATCTCGAGGAACGGTTGCAAAAATTTTGTTAGCTGTACTGACTGAAGTACTTTTATATCCATGCACAAAACAACACTTGTTTTGTTTTCCGTACATAATAGATGCTTGTAAAACTACACAAATCACTTTTTGGTGCGACCTCTTATACCGTCCTTTCAATAAACACCACACAAAAGCTTTTCCAATACAAGAATGATATTACACCATTAAACAGCACGCTCCTCGGTAATGTTTACATGACACTTGACGTCACGCGTTGGATAACCTTGGATAGAAGCGTTTTGGCGGTGATTCCTAAGATTCGAATTTCAGACCTAAAATTCTCTACCTACAAATACTTTTTTGTTTTTTTTAACATGGCGTACGATATATATGCACAAGATTCATTTTACGTAATTTTCAAAAAAAGTGATAATACCCAATTTACTTTAATCGGTCAAACTGAATATATCATTTTTGCAAAAGATCAACTTAATATGAATTTATAAATAACACTATTAGATTAGAAAAACTTCGCAACCAAAACACAAATCACTATTCACGAGAACTTGCAATCCCTTCTAATCTTACGTGAATGATATTCCGATAATTAAAACGTCATTCCGACAGCGCTTGGATCGTCGGAAACTATTCCGACGTGGTAATTTCGATGATCGAAACGATGTGAGTTACTGAATACGAATTTCTCTGTTTCCGATTTCGACCAGCGTTTCCGATCCGATTTGACTCATTTCGATTCGATTTGGAGTTACAGAATAGGGCCGAGTTTTGTCTACTTATTATGCTTAGATTATGTAAATTATTATCGCGTATGCATTTATGTAAACACTTCGTTTTCTTCAAAAATAAATTGTATATTTAATTAATGACAATTATATCAATAAATACCCAAAATACAGTTTCAAATATGTTATTGAAAAGTTTAAAAATGTACATATTGTGATCATTTCTTAAATACCTATAGACTTTTAAATGTTTCGTAACATTTTAGCGAAACATTCCCGAAGCGAAGTACGAAATGTTACAAAACTACATTGCGTGTTTCAGATAGTGGAAATAACATAAACGTGCTAACCTCCGTCCCACCGACCACCCGAACCAACCCCGTACATACCCTGCTTGATGCTCAGTTGGGGCAGGACGGCCGACGTCACAGCGCCGTTGTTCCACAGCGCGGCCGTCGCGTTAGCGAACCCGACGGGCGACTGCTTGGAGGTGGGGGGCCTGGCCGGTTCCTCCACGTGCTGCGACGTCACCGCCGTCTCCAGGCGACGGTTCTGCTGCTGCTCCTTCAGCTCCTGGAGCTCGATATAGCGGGCGGCCTCGAGCAGCGTGTCGAGGCTCATCTTCGAGCCGGGCCGCGGCCCACCCTCGATGCGACGCCGCTGGTTGGACCCGTCGTCTTTTGTTTTTTCCGATCTCGGACACTGACAGAGAAAAAAATTGCACATTACGTGGGGAAAAACTGCGTCCTTTCTCGTGCTTTGTGCGGGCAGGTTGCTACACGCGGTGGGCGTGGCTTAGCACGGTTGTATGCGGCGTTGCAACGTTGGGCAAGTTATAAGTAAATTTAGGGGAGTTTTTTTTTTCGTGGAAGTAATGAATAATTGGAAGTTTGTGGAACGTGTATTCATTCATACTGTCACTGATAATGTAGTATTCACCTTGAGAAAAAAAGGTCGGTAATTTAAAACTGTTTTCGTGTCGAAATTGAAGTTTTTTCATTTGAAAATATATTTAAGTTAACATTGTCAGTAAACTAGAGTAATAGTTAACAGAAAAATATTTTTAAAAAATTTGCAATTTCTTCATATTCCTCAAAGTCGCTATTATTAATTTTACTTGAAAAATATGAACATAAAACTGGTAGAAAATGATGTTCAGAATAAGATATTGTCATTCAATTTTGCAAATACTTTTTTCAACCACAAATGGCTATGTCTTCAAAATATCAACCATTTTTAAGTTTTCAATGGTGTAAAACTTAATATGATTATTTAAAAAATGTAACAGTTATGACCATTCTACTGTTTTATTCTGATTTTAATCTAACTGGCCATGGAAAAATAAAATATTTTAAAATTTTGAAGGCAAGACATTTCAGATACATTCACTTTTACTCCTGTAACAAAGTACTATAAGTATTTATATGTTCAAAAATTAAAACAAGGCACATAATAATTAATTACAAATAAATGTTTAAACAGAACTCTTACATTTTTAAAATAATGTATAAAGTAGCTACGTGAAGCTTAAAAATGGAAGATTTTTTAAAACCATGGCCAATTAGCGATTGTATATCTGATTGGGGATGTCATTTTTCCTACAACTCTTGTATTTCCACTTTTTATGTGAACTTGAAAATACTGACATTAGAGGAATAGGATATAGAAAAAAAAATATTTTTTATATCTAGTAAGCCATGACCTTTTTTGAAAGGTGCATTAATTTTTTAAACTCACAAAGTGCAAATGTTTCCAAATTCAACCTTCTTTCTATGAACCTCTAATCTGAAATCCCAATTCTGATCGCTGAAAAAAACCACCTAAACAGTACATTATAGCACCACCAATAGACCATCATTTTAGTGAGGAGAATATAGGTAATTGTTTAGAATAAGAAAGGGAAACTAATGAATACCAAAATTTTTCTATTCACTAAAAGTATTGAAAAGGTAATATTAAACAGTGAGATTAAAAACAAACGAAATTGGGCTTAAGGATTGTTTAAAAAAAACAATAAAATCCTTAAGCCCACTTTAAATATCCGCACTGCAGAAAAATGAAAATGCCTATTATATTGAAATTTCATTTTCGCAAATTTTTATTCTTTACACAACAAAAACTAAGCAAAACAATCTTATATGAGATTACAGAACTGTCAGACATGTATGTCAGATACACAAAGCACTTTACCAGTTACCAAGGAAAAACTCAAACAACACTAAAATTGATGGTTTAGTTTAATCTTAGCCAAAGAAAAAAGATGGACGCCCATTTAATAAACGAATGTGTTACCAAATGGCACCAATTGGCAGTGGTGTACTAGTATGTATTTGGGGTATTTACTATTTAGCTAGCAAAAATTAAGGAAAACTGACCTACGCCACTGAAAGCATGCCGTGAATTGAATTCTGTTCTTACTTGTGGAAGCTAAATTTTATTTTTACGCTCCAACCTTTACACCCACGGTGGTTGACATGTCCTGTCAGGCAGTCAGGCCCTTTTAAGATGGCGGCCATTTAGTTTTGGTAACACCGCACCAAATGCTGTTACATATCCGTTTCCTTATCTAATAAGGATTTAATGTACCATTTACGTGCAAACAGATACTGTCTTTGTTGAACTCAACTTGTATTATAGTGACTGTAAGGTCAGGTTCCAACACGCAACCTCCTGGACCAAAACCGAATGTGCAGTGCCCTGAACGCCTGAACCACCGAGCCCGTTTAAATTAGGTTATGTTTTACATTTGAATAATGAATACAAAGATTTCAAGTCACGTGCTTTACAGATACAAAAATGGCGACCTACCTATATTCTGAGTGAGTGGAGGTGACAAGTAAAAGCAAAAACGGATCTGTCAAAAGTGAAAATAAAAAAAGTGCAAGTGACATACGTCAAACTAATAGGGTCTAAAAATACGAGCGCAACCGTACATCCCAGAAATCTGGCAGCCGCGCCAACCACGAAAACAGTTTTGATTTTTCCACGGCCTCCTCGAATCGGACAGTTGAATAATAGTTTTTTTCTCTCTGCAACGCGAAATTTCGGTCCGGCAACGCCGACCTTCGCGTAGCTGCCCTTCGGGACGGGGCCGCGGAGACAAAAACAAAAGAAAGCGCAACAAAACAATCGGCGATCACGCGTACSGCACCGCTCACCGCAGGTGAGGAGTRCGATAACCCGACCCGGTGAACCGGTATCTCTCTGTCGAGGATGCCCCGGGGTCACACCCCGCTATGACTAACAAACGATCACGGAAATCGACGTCCCATCGCGACGTCGACGTTTTATCTCGGACCCCGGGCCAGGAAACGGCCCGCTCTAAAAAAAGCCCCAACTGACCTGGTGGATTACGCTGCTGAGGGATCAAGGGCGGCCTGTCCTCCGACACCTGTGCCGCGGGCGCAGCACATGACACCACTCACCAACGCGCTAACGCGAAAAATATGACCGAAACGCCACTGGAAAGGTGGAAAGTCGCCCGTGGAAAACAAACGAGGAACCCAGCCGACGTACACGCGTTCTACGGCCACATCACGTGTGCCCTGGCTGTATCGACCAATGAGCGCGGAGCTAGGAAACAACTGCGCGTGTGACGTAACGGTGGCGTACACGCCCTGCATATGCTGGCGTGTCGCCGTCTCCAGAAGGGCCGGGGTTCTTCGTAAAGCGGCCCAGCGAGGGGGCCCTGCCGCGGTACGTCGTAAGCTCGCAACGAAATTCGGCCACGACGACAACCCGCACGTAGCTTGTTTTCTTTTCGCGTGTATCACATGAGTGTGGCAGGTGCCCCCACTACGTGATCGTTGATGCCTGTGCTGCGCAGTTGCGATGCGCATTGCGTGCCAGACGGCACGAACCGCGAGGTAGCACGGGGTGCGCGCGGCGGCATTGCCACGTCGTAGAGGAAGTCTGCGACATGGTACTAAGATCGAAAGATCGAAGTCGTTATATTCATCGTTGTAGAATGGTATAATTAATCAATAATAGGATTTTTTCAGAGCAGAAGATTTATATTTTTATAAATCTACATTCCCTGGCCGTAGGGCAATTCCGACAAGAAATGTATGCGAGAAATCCAAAAATACTGGAAAATGTATGAAGGGAAATGTGCAGTCGTATTATCCGTTGTCAACGAGTCATTGGTGGCAAATGAACATCCAGTCAATTAAATTCAGACCTGACACAACCAGTTTCACAGTAAAAATGTACCTACACGTTATTCTACATACTGATTTTTTTAAGTTTTTTGTGGGAAAATTGTCTGGATAAAGTTTTATGTGTATGTACATTTCGAGATACTATATGTAGCATTCTACAAGAATCGTCTACGTGAGAACAAGAGAATATATAAGTAGTAAAAAATCGTCTTTTTTAAATACGTCGATTTACCTGTCCTAGGATATTTCATAAATTGATTTTTTATACCAGAACTAGCCAGTACGTAATTTTAAACATACATCATTTATTTTTCATTTTCTAGGATTATACTATTAATATAATATAATATAATAATATGCAGACTTTTTATTGTAGTGACCCAAAATTTATTTCTGTGTAACATATAATATCCGTAAAAATGTCTTATTTAAAATTCTTAAACCACAATTTACATACTTTTAGCAATCGAAGAGCTTGTGCAAGAGCAAGAAGACATTTTTATTTTGTGGTGTAGTTTTTTTAAGATTTCAAGACATTCATCGCGACGACTGGTGATATAATGTTTATTACTCAAAGGTCAAAACAGCAAAATTCTTCATTTCTATGATATAAATTTGGTAGTGTTCCATGAATTATTATCAATTTAAATAATAAATAGTAGATTATAGCTGCCATTATATTTTTATTGATTATCTAGGTATACGTACTACTTACAAATTTAACGTTTTATTTAATATAAACAACCAATATTTGCATTTTAAAAAAGACAAAACAATTTACTAAAAACTAATTTATGTTCAGACATTTCCCTCACGTTGTAAGCACGCCCTTGTCACAGGTTCTTTCAGCTATACTGTCTCTGTCACACACCATAAATAAAACATTTTAATGGTAATAGCTATGACAGACCGTTTTGGCAGCGGTTGGAATTTTATAACACATTATTACGTTACAAAATCTTCATATGGTTTTAATTGAGATAAGAAAGATATTTGAGTTCATTGTTGGTTAAATGTACTGAGCAATTATAATCACCCTGTAGATATTTAGCAAACTATGAATTAATAGCCCTTTCAGAAAGCCAAATATTATTTTTCAGTTTTCATTTCGACACTGTATTTGGTGTACCGCTAAACCTAGATACTTCTTTTAAAAAAGTGTGATTACATAACATAAAATATTTTGTAGTACAGTATGGCATTTAGGTAATAAAATTACTTTATTAAGATTTCACCTGAAAATTACTTTAGTAGCATCAGTAGACGACATCCTGCAATTGCAATTTTTTCTCATCGATGTTTTTAGTACTGCTCGTCTGGAAATTTGGCAACGCAGCGAACAATCTCCCAGTTTCACGTGTACTAGATGCGCGTGGTGGGGATATGAATAATACTGGCACAGTAAACATGGTACCTATTTAATCTAAATATATTATTATGCAAACAAATCAAGCCATGTGACGAACAATAAAATCTTGTGCTATAGTCTTCTTCGCAAGAAGCCAGACGAAAGTCTATATAATGTCTAGTATCATCTTGGTAAACACGTTGTTTCGTTTTAGAATTGGTATATCGCCAGAGGTCAGTGCCAATTTTCATTCAGAGTAATGATCAGGGGCGTAGCCTACTACAGAACAAACTATAAATTGTCCAGAATTAACTGATTCTACAATCAACAATTACGATTGCATATTCGTTAAGTATTCTAGAGTAGGTACCAAAAATATTTGAGATTTAATTAAAATAGATGTTAAAATTGTTTTTTAAATGACAAATAAAATACTGCAAACTGTCAAAGCTTAGATTGTTCATTAAAATCTTGTGTAAGTATCACAGAATAGTGCAATATATCTACAGTTTACTGTGATAACTATGTAAAAGGAAAATCATTTAGCCAATTACCTACCTAAAATATTGTTATAACCAAGAACTTCAGCAAGCTTTATTGGTGGTCCAGGATCTGAACCAGATGTTGTGAGTTTGAGGCCCTCACAGGTCATGGATGTTTGTATAGGTACATACATTTGTCCTGACGCAAACAAATAAATGTAATGAGCTGGCTAATTCCCACAAAAATTACCAAGACCAAAAATGTTCGTTGTCATGGTACATACCTTATTAGTCTGTAATAATATATTAAAAAAAACTTGTTTCATAAAGCGCCTTCCGCACATTTTGTAAACATGGTATGCGTGCGACAAAGTGCTTTATGAAATTGGTTTTTTATACAACTTTTTCTTTTTTGCGTAATGTCCGTCATCTACACAAGAAAATGTGAGAAATTTAATACAATCCAAAATTTTTGGTAAATGTAGGTAACCTGCCGTGCTTAAATTGGCTAATTGTCAATTTTGACTGGACCCACGACAGTGACTCCACCTATGACTCCACTTTGCCATTTGTCATGCTACAAAAATGTTCTTCTTTTGTAAAGAGGATGATAGAAGTTTCAAATGTCAACGGTAAACGGCAGTAATTTACAAGTGTAAGAGTTTTAAGTTTTTTTTTGCTCTTATCTGCTTATTCAGAGTGAAACACATAATGATGATTATGCAATAGGAGGATGTGACAGGAATAATTTTATATAAACTTTCAATGTACTCTGAACAGTTACAACATGGTTAAGGTGAGCTGCTCATTTTTTTAAAATTAAGTATACTGTTTCGCAAATTTCACTTATCTTTTAAGTGTTTTTTTAGCTTATCATAATTTGAGTTTAGCGAAATTCGTCGTTTAACATTCGATTTGGCGAAATTTAAGGTCTCTTAGAGTAGACAAACAAATGTGCGGTAGCATTAGGTACATAGCTTCTTAATTGATGTATTACGATAAACAATGTTACTATACGGTAATTTTATACTTATGGCGATAAACTGAATGGCTGGTATTTGTAATAACTTAACGTTCAACCAGTAAAAGGAAAATTGTGTCACATTGTGCTTAACTTATTAAAAATTATACACTTTACATGGGGCGCCACCTATCGGTAATCCGTTAAAGCTTGAAATCGGCGGCAAAAACACGGACGTTTCCGAATCGTTTGTTCTGCATCCGAAATCGAGATATTCGTAGTTACGACTTCTTATTCTAAAGCGTTTCAATTCAAATACCGTTCGTCCGGGTCACAAAACATCTACAATCACTTCCTAACACCAGTTGTTACGACTGCGGGCTCGAAAACTGCGAATTTTTGACTAACTCCTTGTATTTAAAACACTTGTTTCAAATACATTAAGTATAACACAACTAGTTCAAAACACTAGTATTTTAACACCATTAATTCACTAAACCACTATACTGCACGCACTTAGCACTAAAACACCCGCTTCACGCGCTTCACTTTGCCTTTCGCTAGCTTGATAATTGCTATTCGAATTCAGAACTGCTCGCACTCCCTCTGTCGGGCTATTCCATCGAAAATTACAGAAGCGACACCTTCCAGACATTATCGAAATATTGCAAACATTCGATCGATAGAATACTCCGGAGAGTATCGACCTCAGTATCAAAGTCACTAGATAGTGACTATCTGGTGATTTTAGTCAGTATCGACTATCGACATTCCCTGTCCGTCTGTCTGCTAGGATCACTACTTGCAGTATCCTACTATACCGCATCTACACGTATGTAACTCCGGTACACAGATGGCGCTGATTGTGTAACAATATTTTTTTTATTGTGTTGTAATTGTATTTATCACAGAACAGAATTTATTAACTGGTTTTAGATGATAGTAAAATATAAATCGATAATCAAATTTGAAAGTGTTGATAACTTATAGGTTGCTGTCTGTTCGTTTATTTACATTTACTACAGTCCACTATTCCCTAACATACCGAGGAATAAAATAAAAGCTACTGAGAATTTGAATAATGTATAAATTTATTTATGTTCACATTCATAACCGTTTTAAACAGCTCAAGTCATTATACAAAGAACTCAGTATATCATATTCATTGTTGCCTTGGTCTCAATGTTCTGCCAGTGAACTGAATACTGACATCTTGCACTCTCATGTTGGGCGTCAGGAACTGCTGAAGGGTGTCCACTCCGTCCCTCGGCATTCTGTCGAACGGATATCCCATCGAACGACGGTCTGGGTACAGGCGGTCCTTAATACCACAGTAACTCATCGCATCGTTGCATGGTCCTTCTGTATCTTGCTCCACCTGTGACACTCAAATGATAATTTGTCAAGAACTTTGAAGAAGAGAATATTTACCCTGTCATCAGTGTAATTGGAAATCATTACGAAAAGTTGACTGGGGAAGCCCTCTGGAGTTCCCTTTGGTATTAACATGTGTTGCGGCCATCCACAACCGCAGAAATTGAATTGAGCCAATGCATCGCCTCCCTGTGGACGGCTCTCGTCCAAGTTACGGAAAGTGCGTTCGAACGGGATGGTGACGGATGATTCTGTGGAGGCACGCGTTATGGTGTTTTGTCCTTGTTTCACTGAAAACAAATTGATTACTTTATTAATAAAGGTGACAAATGACTCAGTACATGTTTAAAGTTGACTATCCTTTGTATTTACAGAAAAAATAAGCTACAGAGGTAGATGTGAAAAGTCATAAGGTAATCCAAGTTAATTTTACTTCCACATCCTATGGATGGAAAGTATTGTATCGCGAAAAAAATTGTAAAAAAATTTTATTTGCTCAMTTGCTTTAAAATGCTTGAAAACCTCCAAAAACAAAATTTAAGCAAAAAAATTCTCATCTGTGTGGACATGATAACTTTCGAAAGACTTAACATATGAACTTTAAATTTGGCATACATATGTATAAATCTACCCAAAGCAACCTATTGTTTTTGGGGTAAGTAGGGTATAGGGAAGGGGGTAAAGTTGTGGGGTAACTACCCTTTTTGCAAATTTTTATTTTTTCCCATTTAGTGTGTGATTAGTAGTACAATTGCGAGTATTATTCGTCCCTATAAATTTTTGGTGTAGCAAACTGTTTAGAAGATATTAGCAAAAAAGCGATACTTAAAAAAACTGTTTTTCCTAAATATCTCCGAAAATACTTAATATATTCAAAAAGTGAAAATACCATCAGATAGGAAATAAAATTTCTCACAAAAAGTGTTTTAAAAGCATTTATCAAAAATTTTGCCATTTTCAAAATATTTCCAAAAAACTGTTTAACGATTTTTTTAACTTTGCTATTATATAGATAATCATATTTCTGATCGAAAAGCACTTAAGCTAATAATTTTCGAGTTATTATCTTGATTTTATCAATTTTCTATCAGTTAAAGTATTTTTTTGGTAGAATACTCTTTTTTTACAGGTTTTGTTTATGAAGCATCTTTATTTTTGCAGAACTTTTTTAAGTTAGATAATTTCAATATTTCTTTTTTCTGTTATTTCATACATCTTATAGTTTCTGAATAAAAAATTTATTTTTTTGCCTTGCCATGTTAAATTTATTTGTCACAAACGGTTACTAAAGCATATATGTGACAGGTGGATGCTACTTTTGGCACTGTTTTGCTTTAATGCAAATTTATCCAAGTTTTGTGGTTTTGTTTACTTTTTCAGATCATTTTAATACTTTATAAAATACCATCAATCAATTAATTGATAGTGTGTACCGAAATTTAAATCTCCAACTTTAAATGTTTTCAAGAAGAAAGTCGAATATTCTAACATCATTATGGAACATCCTGAACTTATTTAATTTATCTACAAACTTTTTTTAAATATCTTTTTACAATGATTTTCTCAGATAATGTCAGAAATAAAAAGAGGAGCTTTAACTGCAGTCAATATATTGTAGGTATACTAACAACTGACCGGTGTTTTCATCTCCAAACAATAGATTTGTATATAATTCTTTTTTTAATTTGTGACTATGTATATTCAATTGTTCGAGTATTTTGTTCAAGAGGTGTACATTGAGAACTATCCCAATGAGAAATTTTATATAGGAAATGAATTGCATCATTGAAATGTTGGAATGTTGGAAATCTGTGATGTACTTGGAAAATCACTTTAGGAAATTAAACTTGATTCACAATTTTAAATTAACTTTAAATCAATTAAGACTGGGTAAGATTATGGAATGTATTGTCTGAATCAAACAGATCAGTTGCCCAGCGGCATTTGGGAATTCATGGGCGGGAATTCATACAAAAAAAATCCATGGAAAAAAAAGCAACTCAGTTTATCCCGAATTTTTCAATTTTTCAGGCAACTTTTCCAATTTTTGTTTCCGTAAACCCTTATTCAGACTATTATGAACATTTCTTAAAAAAGAGGGAATTTGATCCAGTAGTTCAGAAATGACGCAGTATGTGTGGGATTTTTTTTAATTCACAATGTTTATCGAAGGGTGATACCAATTTATTTCTGATAATTTAATGCAATTCTGAACGTAAAACCAAGTCAAGTTCATAACTATTGGTGCCTCCACTGATAGCAAATCCCTTTTTTTCAAGGAAGTGACATTTGTGCAGTTGTCCTTGAGGTAGTTAAATATTATATATAATTTGTATTTCTCTTCGCTATCCTGTTAGTTAAAAAGAATAATATCATTAATTTAGTACATTTGAGAAAAAAAATGTGCTATATCTTTGAAAAAAAAGTTTGTTTGTAAAGTATCTCCCTAAAATTACAGTTAATAATTAAAACCGCTGCAAATTGAATCAATACTTCCACATCCAATTGTCAAAATGACATTTACGTTTTTATTTCTTGTACTATACGATTATAAATCAGGTTTTGAGCATTTTTTCTCTCTACACATATTTTCTAAGACAAACAGTCGTCGTGATATTAGCAAAAATATATACATTTTTAAAATCGGTTTTTTCCAAATAACTCGAAAGTTATTAACTTAACAAAAAAATTACAAGAGCTCTTTCTGATCAGAAATTTGATTTTCTATATAATACCACAATTTAAAAAAATCATACGAGCAGGGCCCAAAATAGGTTTTTTGGAAATATTTCGAAAATGATAAAATTTTGGATAAATTTTCTAAGACACTTTTTGTGAGAAATTTTATTTCCTATCTACTGGCATTTTCATTTTTTGAATATATTAAATATATTCGGAGATATTTAGGAAMAACCGTTTTCTTTAAGTGACGCTTTTTTGCTAATATCTTATAAACAGTTTGCTGTACCTAAAATTTATAAGAGCTAATAATACTCGCAGTTATACTACTAATCACATACTAAAACGAAAAAATATAAAAAAATAAAAATTTGCGAAAAGGGTAGTTACCCCCCAATTTCGCCCCCTTCCCGATACCCTACTTACCAATAGGTCAAACAATAGGTCGCTTTGGGTAGTTGAGATTTATATGTTTGCCAAATTTCAAGTTCATATATTAAGTCTTTCGAAAGTTATCGTGTCCACAAACAATACCACAGACACACAGACAAGAAATTTTTTTGCTCAAATTTTGTTTTTTGACCATTTTAAAGCGAATGAGCAAATAAAAATTTATGAAAATTTTTTTCGCGATACAATACTTCCCATCCGTTGGATGTGGAAGTAATAGTATCCATGAGCATATATATGACAGTTATAAAAACAAATAAATGTTTCCATTAATCAATATTTCCACCGCAAACAATATAGCACTAGCGTATTTTGTCCATTACTCAGCAATCAAATTTTACATCTTTGAATGTCACTTACAGTTCACGACAAAGCGGTCCAATTCGACGAACAAATTCTTCTGGTCACGGTAGAGCCACGGATTGCCACGTTCGTCAAATTTGGGAGCCAAGAATATGCGGCAGGTGCCTCTTCTTGCACCGTTGGCTTTATTGTCCACGGTTATGCGATATGTGAACGGCTGATGGTTCAAATGGGTGAAACGAGCAAACACTGCACCACGTGGCTGGAAGTCCATGCCTCTGGACAGGTCAACATCTGATTGTTGCCAGAAAGTGCTGAGTGTGTTTCGCTGTCCACCGCCCACGGGTTGGATTTCGACACCGGTAACTGTTACCCCTGGATAGTTCAGCTGAAAAATTATTATTCATATCTGTGAGATGTTGCTAAAGATAACTTCACAATTATTTAATATTGTGCTGATGAGAGATAAAGACTCAAAAACAGTACTATTCATCCTTGACACAATAATGTGTATTAATCCAATATTTTATAAAGGATGTTTAATGTAACAGTGATCAATACCAACTTTCTAGTTTAAATGCTACGCCCTATATACTATTCAATTTTTGGATTTTTCAGAAAATTCTAGACACGTTTCATATTCAACTGTATTAACTTTATTACATGATTGTCTTTAATGTGAATAACATTAAAACTAAAATGCTTGTGTTAAACTAAAAAAAATGATTTTTTGTAAATATCCTTTACCCAATTTTGATGAAATTTGACAGTATTAATACTAGTGTTAAGGGGCTCATTTGGCCCTCGTTTAATTAAATTTATTAAGTCCAGTGGCGTTCCGGAGGGCACCGTAATCAATACTTTTGACAAAAGAATGTGCGCCACTGACTTCTTGTGTTGTCCAGGAATATGCAATTAAGTAGACAAAAAAGTTGTATTTTTAAATGCTTAATGTGAAAAAGTTCCAAAAAAGTCAACTGTTGAACATACAGTGTTGATGATGACCATTTTTTAAGCCCATAGTCAGACCATCAAGTTTACTAGTTCTCCAAGACAATGTATTTTTAAATCTGCAAGCTTCGAAGACTTTATTGTTTTCATTCGAATATCTTATATATATTAAATATATTAAATACTTACACGATTTTCATCATATCTCGGTAGTGTTGCTTTATGTTCTTGAAAGAGATCATCAACAAATGCATGCCAGCGATAAAAGATTGGATCTCTCATGGCAGTTGCTGAGTCGCCAATAACTCCAAATGATTCCTAGATAGTGAATGAATTAGATTTCATAATAATAGTAATAACATTAATGACAAAAGAAGACAATTTTTCCACTATTTTGGCTTATATACCTGTACATATTTCTGATATGTACCTATAAAATATGTAAGCATATGCAACAGGTAAAGATTTGGAATATTAGTCACATAATCAAATAATTCCAATAATAATGTGTTAGCATAAACTATTTTTATGCTAATACATTATTACTGGCATTTTAGTGGAACATGAGAAAAATTGATTTGTTTTAAACACCTATATGAAGAAAAACCACAGGCAATTATGTTCTCTTCTAATCAAGTATGTAAGTATTAATAGAAATACTTATACTAAAAAAGATTAAGATGAAGTATTTGTTTTATAAGTGGTTTTTTGCTTTAGGCTGACACCATTTCTTATGGCTGGTACTACATTTTCAGAATCTTTCATTAAAATCTACGCCTAAAGTTTAAGTCAAACAAAACAAAACCTATAAATTATGCAAATATCTTCTCCACTTTACTATAAACCGGAGAAGACTTTACATATTTGCATAATTTATCTTATATCAAAACTTCACATAGATGGATCAGTGTTCACTAGTTTAAAGCAAAACCAATTTTGTTCTTTTTTCTTTTAATGGAACACATTCAATCCATTAACAATGTATTTACATCAAAACAAAGAAAATTTTATTTCACMTTTGACCGTGGAAAACATTTGAAGCATTCCGTTTGAAATAATTGAGTTTTAAGTCATTTTTTTAAATTCTAGTATAAGTTTTTATACTCTCTAACAGTCAAAACCCCATTTTTACAAAATGTTGAACAACTCCTTACTGTTTCACCTAATTTTGTTAGTAATAAAAAATAGGGTGTTCCATTTAATAAAAACAAGGCACTTGTGTTTTCCCAGAACATCAGGAAGGTTATCTTTAAAAATAATTTTTTTTCTACTCAACTATTATCGATCTATAATACCTTTGAAGTGAAGTACATAAACATATCCATAATAACCGCAGGCATTATAATATAAGCTGATTTGATTATTATAAACTTGTTATTTATTTAATTTCTATTTTCTTACGTTTACATTTCGATATTGTATGTCCAATTTCATACGCATTTTCCCGAAATGTGACAAATAAATTTCATTCAGATTTAGAATGTTTGACAGTTACTTAAATGTCAATTTCAATTTCACAATCCATAGATTACTAAATAATTACATACAAATATAAAACCTAATTTTATTTGATGCTAAAATGATAAACAAAAAACATCTATTGAGTAGAAAATAAAGCATTGTATGCACCACGGGCTTTATTAGATTATAATGCCCATCAGGCGAAATATATATCCCTTGGGTCAAAGGCCCTCAGGGCATTATAATCTCCATAAATGCCCTTGGTACATAAATATCTATTAGGTGAATGTATGTACTTAAAAACCTATAGAATCTGTGCATAGAACAGTATTCTGCATTGTATGCCAAAATATAATGTAATCATTTTTTAATCTCTCATCATACCTTTATTTTAAGGTATATTGAGAATTCCACATGGGCTTTGATTGAGACATTTTGTTTATTTACATAGTTTTTTTAAATTAAAATAAAATTATTTAAATTTATTTTTAAGAATCTACTAGATTCACCTAAAAGGAATAGGTAAGCTTATTTCAATTAATCGATTGACAATAATTTTCTTAACTGTGTGTTTAATTAGTTAGAAAATAGTAATTAACGTCAAGTTAAAACATATGAAGTATTTTATGAAAAGTAACTTACAAGGTGACGATGATCTGGATCGTGAATGTAAGACAGGAAAACATGACCCATGTTGTGAAGATCTCCATAGAATGTTCTGTTGGGTGAAAGGATACTTGACTCCACTATGTTGCCAAGGACATCAATACCTTCATTTTCAGTTAGTGGAATTGTCTGTCCATTTTCCTAACAAACCAAGGAATATTTGTCTTTCAAAAAAAATGCCTTACAAGGGATCATCTAAAAAAATTATATTGAATATACATACAGCCTGCACAGCTCCTTGATGAATTGCAGCAAAAATCCTGTCCCTCCATCTTTCCAGATCTTCTACATCCTGCGAGATCTGATCCACTTCTCTGTGCAAATCCTGAAGAGTCTGATTGGCTACTCTGGCTGGCCAGGCTCTGCTTGCCACTAGACTGTCAAGTTTTGGGAAGTAAGCCTCTCGAATTGGTTCCCTCCACTTAGTGAAGCGATCCACCCTTTTCAGACTGTTGCACAAACGCTCAAAGTTGTATCTAAATGATTTTTTTTTGTAGCAATTTAAACAATTTTTGTAAGAGAGTGTTACCTAGCCATGATCTGCTGATGCATGTAGTAGAAAAGTTCTCCTCTACGGTTTTTGTCCACAACGGACCGATCAGCTTCAAATGGGTAAACGAGATGCCAGTGCCAGTGATGAAGATTGATACCCAGATCTTCTCTAAAGTATGCAAGTCGATGTTCTTCCTCCAAATTAGAAGCAGTATAGTCCAAAGGTATTTCAATTGGCATCTGCAAAAGTATGCTACATTAGTAAATTCCAATCATTTTTATTCCAAAACCTATTGTCCAAAATAAATTTTCTCAGGTTTCATAAAAAAATTTAAAGTCGATCCAAATATATATCATTATTATATTTAATCTGTTTTATTCTCTACACTTCATAAGTTTATAATATTCCATGCATATTGCTAATTGATCGTTAAAACTTATGGTCAGTGTTAGTAAACCAGTAAGATTTAAGAGGGAATACTGGCTGGTAATGGTAATTTATTTGCTCAGCAGGGAAAAGTACGGTAGCTGGGGCGTCTGGAGACGTACGTTTTGCAGTCACTGTCACCCAATAAAGTAATGTGTGTGCAATATGTAGGGGTATGCGGGTTTTTGGATCTCAGATTAGTTATACGCTTTTCAGATTTTGTATAATGTACCGTTATTATACTTAACTAACTGAAAAAAGGACATAGTAAAATAAAGATTCATTTACCATTTATTATATTCTTACCTGAAGTACTACAAGTACTTATATCTATACTCTCCAAAACATTAAGAATAATAGCGGCTACAATAAATATAGTGGTCACAATACATCTGTAATATAACATGTTTCTGTAATTTTTGAGACAGTTTCTACAGTTGTAAATAAAATACTTTCTGCACAAAAATTAAAATTAAAATCTTTTAGACATGAATACCCTCAATATAAAAGTAGATATAAGCTGAAACGTGATATCTTGCTATTGCTATATGTGTATGTTATCTCTAATTAGCAAATCTAAGTTATGCATTTACATACCTATCTAGGTATGTATTTTAACAACGGTCCAATGAAAAAAAAACAAACTTTTCACATACATTTCCACCCCTTTTTTTTATATGAAACTTCAAATAATTTCGCTCAAGGAATACGCTATTTCATTTTTTGTACATAGTTCACAGACAACTGCATACACATGCAGAATTGTCAAAGAATAGGTAAATGAAAGTATACTTAGTGCCACTTAGAAATGTTTGATATTGTCTCTATTTTTTAATATCGTTTGTACGATAATTTCAACTTTACTTTGTTATCTCTACGGTGATTCTTCTTTTCTTAGCATTATTGTCCATCATAACAGGAAAAAACATGACAACCAATACATCTAAAGTTGATTTTGAACATGAAAAACTGCCGAGCAATATATTTCTGGCCAACTGTGTGTGGACAAGTGGACATGAATAGGGTATAGATTTTTTTGCTGGTGACTTTGTACAGGGATATTTCTGTACCAACTTGAATAAAAAATTTTTATGAGATAGATAAAGGATAGATGCAGCTCTTCTAGTTTCCAGAAATTATATATTTGGCCCCGAACTAAAACTAGAGGGAGACAAAAATGGACTAAAATTTTGAATTTTTAAACTTCTTTCTTTTTGTTTTAAGGACAAAAATTATGAAAAATTAAAAACAGAAAAAGTGTATACATTCAGGAGCTACAGGTTCATAAAAGTTTCAATGTGTTTCCTCAATTTATATGATCACGAGAAGTTTTTTCCCGGATGTCTGAATTGAACAAATTTTTGAGCTAGGTATTACCACTTAAGTCCCAGTTTGAAGTATATTTGTTGTAGGTACCTAGGTGTATTATAAATGTGCAATTTCTAATGTAGAATTTTTGCTACTTTTCAGTGACAGAGTAGACACAGAAATTTGCTCTCAACGACTTACTTTAATTCATCATAATTATCATATACTCGTATTTTATTCCTTCTTTTTGTTTATGGGGTAGGTAACTAGCTTGTAACAAAGTGCCCAAATTTGAAAAATTTTCTGCAGTGAAAGCATTTCCTAGAAATATAGAAAAAATCTAGAAAAGTTGTCAAAAAAACCCTCAATATAATTGCAGCTCTATATATTTCTTGTTTGCTGCAAAGTTGACTGCAATTTTTGATTATGAATAACTTTTTTCAATGGTACGGTAAATTTATTTCTACATTATTAAAAGCTTATTGAAATTAATTCTCTGCTGATATAAGGTTGTAGGTGTGTCTCTACTATAGTTTTTTACAAATTAAGGAAGAACTGAAATTTCCATGATTATACAAATATATACAATCAGCTGTGTTGTGGATCAGTTGTTTTGGCCTTTTTTTGCAAGACAATAGTGCCAGTTTTTCTTGCGCCGAAGATGCTGCTTCAGAAACTTTGTTTATAATTTTTTTTAAAGTGTTGATAAATATCGTCTTTTTGCATTGAAGTAATGCAAATAAATTAAGAGAAAGTGGTACATACTTGAAGTATTAACAGTAAACAAAAAAAAACAAAAAACAAAAAAAACAGAAGTGAACCAAAAACTAATTTTTTTTAGAAACTTTGTTTGAATCTACTTGCTTCTGTCATGGGTCGTCTTTATACTGAATAAGCGATTTAACATTAAGTGAACTGTAGTTTGTCTTAGGTGACACCCTGTATATGTATTAAGCACTCTGTTAATTAAATACACAGAATTTCCCTCTTACATTTGTGGTTTTGATGGTAAAACAAATAACTTTTGATATGGACTTTACTATAAAATAGCAATATAAAAATACAATAACTGGAGTATGTAATTCATTATAAAATAAAATGTAATTGTTAAAAAAAGCAAAAAAAAAATACAAAAATGTCAAACCTGCCAAAAACACTAGTATGGTAGATTCTGGTTCATTTTTATTACTAAATTGCATGCTAGAAATATATTTTTGTTACAAAAAAACATGTGTTTATTGTAATGTAACATTTATGACACAAGAAGTAGATATTATTGAAAGCTGTAACTTACTCTATTTCCATCAGGAAGAATCGTCGCTGCTTCCCTAGCCGGAGTAAAAACCTTGCTGTCAATAAACTTATCCGGAAATGACTGCAGAAAAGACGGCACGTCCAAGTCCTGAGTGTCCGGCCTGTGCAGCAAGGCGACCGACAGCGCATAATTGAACAGATATGGGTTGACCCTGTCCCTGGCGTAAACAGCCATTGATTGAAGGTCCTCGATACTTCTCATGCCCAAGAAAATGCTGATCAAACGGCCAGCCATCCTACGATGCTTGGGAATGAAAAGGGAAAAGTTCTCATGGCGTCCCAGGTCTAGGATCTCACCCAGGTCGGGAACGGAGATCTGCTTGACCTTGACGGTCTCCTCTGCATCTGAGCCAAAGCGGCTAACCAGCTGGACCCCGGCAGTCTTGAAACGATCTGCCTGAAATTTGATTAATTAAAAGTCGTTCAATAAATTCTTCGGATTATTCTAAAGTAGGTACATGCATTCTGTTTTAGATGGGACCGACCCTTTTTAAAGTCCCTTTAAATTAAAGAAAATACTCAATTTATATAATTTTTATTGTGCTATAACGTTTTGCAATGTTTTCTTTTATCAGAGGTTGCAAATGTTTTTAAACAACTTTCTCTTTTGTTCATATGCATTGGCAGCTAACTTGTACAGTGTTTCCAAAATATTAAGGGTATATATAGTTTGGTAGGTACTTTTTAGTGACTATGTTGCATTCAAACCTTATTTTCTTGATGCTCTTTGAATTAAATTCTTTATTTCAGGAGCATAAATAATTGTAAACTAATTTTGATATTACCATTGTCCGAATATTAATATCCATACTTTGATAATACCTTTCTAAATATTGCCTTTCTTAACAATTAATATAATTTATTTTGTACATTTTTATACAACATTCATAGACTAAACAGGGTAATTAGCACTAAGCACAATTATTAGACAGATTTTTGAATTGTTCCCGACCTTAAAAGGCTATCAATGGAACATTATCCAACTCTGTCAAAGCAGTTTTTTTAAATTTTATATTATAGGTTTGCAAAACCTAATATTGTATGCCTATTTTAAAAGTTGAGCAAAATGTGCATTAGTGGTTTGATCTTTAATAAAAAAGCCAATGCTGAGATTTTTTTTTTAGAAAGTTTAATTTGAATCTTGGTTTTGAAAATATACTATTTAAATGTACCTACTAGTTCTTTTGTTATTACACATTTTATACATGGTGTAAAAAAGTGTTTTATGTCTTCTCAAAGTTCCTTTTTATTAATAATTTCCGACACAGCATACTCATTAAAAGAAACACAATAAATTAAATATCTTCAACATTTCTCCACCCCGTGCGAAGAAATGTCTTCACATGTCTTTCATCCTCCTGTCTGGAGGGCTTTTTAAGTCATGAGAATCGAGATTACTTCTTTCCATATCAACTTTCAGGAGCTGGCACTTTAATTAACCCGAATGACCATGTAAAAAACAATTTTATGTCTTCTCAAAGTTCCTTTTTATTAATGACATGATAATCAATATAAAAAAAATTTCTATGTACACTATTATCTACATACTAATAATTTCTGACAGCACACTCATTAAAAGAAACAATAAATTAAATATCTTCAACACTAAACCAAACCAAACATACTTTATCGTGAATTTTGATTTACCAGTATATTTTAAAATGTATATGGTCTAAAATCAACGTGATTCATTATAATATAGGTGGACTGTATTTATTTTTAATAAGTATCATCGGTCCTTGAAAACTGACAAAATAGTGTTCTCGTAAGACAAAATTTTTTAACTAGAAATTATTTATTATATTCTAAAATAAAAACCTTACAAAAAAACAAAGCTGTGTAGGTGTTCTAAAATTCTGCAAACTCTTCAAAATGTGTATATCTCTTAAACAACTTACTATGTTAAAGACTATACCATTTATTATTCTGCAAAATATAGTTCTTTTGTACACAAGGTAATTTATAAGAGTCTGTCTCTCTATTGTCAACAAATCAACTATAGTACACAGAAAATATACCTCAAATCCAAATCAGATCACTCTATGTCTTAAATATATGTATGTATCCAAGAATGGTATAAATACTAATTCTGTCGTTTCACACAATCATTACATCAGATAGAAAAAAAATACCAGTTCTTTTTCAAAATTATATATAAAACATATTTTATGACGATAACTCTGAATTTATTAACTGTTATTATCAAGAGATATAAAGACTGCCAAAATACATGAGACTGCTTTTAGTACACATATTGAATAACTATCATATGTATAGCAACATCTTTTAAGTGATCCAATAAATAGTGAAGTATATTTCCCTTACTGCTATTTTATTACATTCTTTTTAATTACATTTTCTTAATTATTTTTAATTTTACTTTTTTGTGCAGTGCAGTCTTAAACAATAACCATTGCTTAAATTCTCTAATAAAAAAGTTTAATGGAATATGTTTTGGTAGGTACCTAATGAGTTGAAATAAATTGAAATTGAAAAAAAAAGAAAAATTAGCAAGATTTTATACTTAAATCACTCAGACATGAAAATTATGTCAAATATTAGAGAAAATTGTTTTAAACTGATGTAGTTGTACATGAATACCTTCGAAAAATTTCAGAATGTATGTTAAATTTATATAGGGGTGTATTATTTTTCAGTAACAAAAGAAACGTTTATTTTTTTATATGAACCATTTGCCTATTTTTTTTCGACATAATTTTGTTTTACTATTAAATACAGGAAAAATGGTCAAAATTCATCATAAACATGTGTGGTTATGTTTTAACAATGTGGCATGCTTATGTTGTGCCAAAATGAAACATATATTATGTTTAAAAATATAGCAAAATATAGCATCTTTCCCTGCTATTCTAAACAAATAAAGATTAACTAGCCAGAATGCGTCATAAAAAGTTTGTAATTTGACATGACAAAAATAATGGAATACATTGTACAAATTTTGCAAATAGCACCTTCAAATACTACTAGTTTTTGGATACTATAATTTTTGTTCGTATTTTTAATAGACATAAAATTAAGGACTTTGAGCTTTTCTATTTTGTAAAGCAATCAAATTTTAAATAAACTATAAGTCTATAATAAATAAAATATATAGGTAGTAATAACTTACCAAAAAGTTCTCTGGAACTTCAAACGAAACTTTTTTGTCACCTTTGGGCACAAAAACAGGTTCTTGGGGCCTGTCGAATAGAAGCAACAAGTTCTTTTTGTTTGCCGACATTTTTAACTGTTATATAAAGTTCTACTTGAGATGACAATATATCTACGAATGCTAATAATATTCTGTGCCCCAAAGGAGAAATGTGCTAAGGTTGGAAAAAAATCCCCCTTATATTAAAAAATGAATTTCCTTGTTTATGTCATACAACCAATCAAAATATGGGTTTGTGTGGTACAAATAACACAATGAGCTAATCTTCAGAATGTGAAAAAACAGATCCTGTGGTTTTATTATCATGTTTTTTCCGTGATAGTACAGTAGCTAATTCTGAGAAGTTAATGAGGGTAACATTTTATTGTTTCGGTTAAGTACCTATATTGTAATGTAGGCTTTTTTGCTGGGTAAAATTATGATAATAAATTTCACGAAACGATCGAATAAGCTTTTTAAAATATGTTTTTGATTGTTAGCTCCACCTATGAATTTCTAGTGGTAGATCAAAAATTAGAATGGCGAATCACTTGTCAATGTTGCCAAGTCTGGTTCTTACACTTATAGCCAGCTTTAAAATTTATATTCGCAATCTTTTTGAAAGAGACGCTCAAAATGAGCAAAATACAAAAGCTTTTACTTTTCACCCATTGCGTTCCCTCGCCTGCTTGATAGTATTAGAACACTATATTACGCAAATTCGAAAAGGTTACACATACGCTGTGTACTGTAACTAGGTGCATTTATAAGGTATACAGATAAATAATACTGCTCAGAACTTGTTCGATTTCCTTAATAATAACTTTGATTATATACATAGTAATTCTGTATTCAAAGAAATAGAGCTCTCCTTCGCAAAACAAATGTGTAAAATCTGCTTGTAATTCGACAGGTGCTCTGGCAACGCAGCTAATTATTTATCAAGCCGCGGCCATTTTGTGTCTTCTACGTGTGGTAGGCGACGCATCCGCTCATTCCACGGCAAATTCTTTAAAAAAATATCGAAAAGTATGTCTCACAGCCGTAGTGACTGCAGAATATACGTGGGCAATTTGCCGCCAGATATACGCACTAAGGATATCCAAGATCTCTTCTACAAATTCGGTAAAGTAACCTTTGTCGACTTGAAGAACCGACGTGGGCCGCCCTTTGCGTTTGTTGAATTCGAAGACCCCAGGTATGCTTGCTTATAATATACCGCTATAACTTCTATGAAAAGGAAATGTTTCTAGATTTGATCGTGAAACAAAACGATCTAGACTAATTTTGGATTAGTATGGTTTGACAATTACTTTTTTTTTTAATTTCGTGGAAGCTAAAAAGTGTATTTTTTGTGTACTTGCTAGGTCATTGTATGAGTTTTAACATTGTTAGGAAGCCTGGATCTAACTGTTGATAAGATTATCGAAACTCATACAGCTTAATTTAAATTATCTCAAGGCTCAGTTCACAGTTCACCATTGTCTAACGAAGGTCATTATAATAATTATTCAAGCTTAATTTTCTGTGATACAACATATTTTGTTAATATGAAGTAATGCCATAATTTTTTTAAACAAGGGATGCTGACGATGCTGTCCATGCGAGAGACGGATACGACTATGATGGATATAGGCTGCGCGTGGAGTTTCCCAGAGGTGGAGGACCAGGAGGCTTCAGAGGTGGCCGAGGTGGTGGTGACAGAGGGCGCAGCTCAAGGGGGCCACCTGCTCGCCGGTCGCAGTTCAGAGTTTTAGTTACAGGTACATTAAAGATTTTTTTTATGTATTAGAGCAATGGTCAGCAAACCACAGTTCTTTCGCCATTTCAGTGTAGCTCTTTCATAAAATAATACCACAAAGATAATGTGTATTATAAAATCATATCTTTACGATGGCTCTGAAGGGCCAAGCAAAAACAAAAATAAAACACAATTTATATTTTATACATGGAAGTGAAAAGTTGTTAACTGGCAATTGTCAGATAGTAACTGGCAATTGTCAGATAATAACTGGCAATGCCAGATAGTAGCTGGCAATTGCCAGATCCTAACTGGCAATTGTAACCGCTAGTTATTTGACCGGCCGGCGCGGTAGGCGTATGCAAAATGTCAGAACAATCGCAATATCCAAAAAAATAGTTAATTGTATAATCTAAGGGCTTATCTTAAGGGATTACATTAAATAAACCTTCCTGCATACCCACATACATACCGCAACTTAGCTAACATTTAAAATTTAAATGAATTAAAATGTAGTAAAAAAATAAAAATAAATATTTTATTAATCTTTTAAATATAAAAATGTAGAAAATCATACAAAAAGAAACATAAAATCTAAAGATTACATACTATTTTATTTCTAGGATGTATATCCAAGAAAACAAAGACATGAAATATAGAATACAAGACTAATACCGAATACCTATTGCAATTAGGGCATATAAAAATGGACGGAATCGTTTTTATTATTAACGCAATTTAAATGAAACAAATTTAAACATCGATCACACACCTGATTGTGGCTATTTCAGACACTCCTATATTGCACTGTGAATATGCCCATGTTCCATTTTTAGACAAAACATAGGTACCTATTTATTTGTTTTTATTACATTTCATTGCATACCTATACATTTATTTCTGTAATTATAACATCCAAATAACATATCCTTTACATCACATTTTTTGAGAATTTTATTTTTGTAAATATCTTCTCGTAATTTAACAATCCACTTCAGGATTATACCTATTCTGTCCTGTTTTTTTAGTTTGTTAAAAGGTGTACAACCTCATGTCTCTTCATTTTCCTTTTAGATGGTAGACAAATGGCGGTACGATCACTGCCACAAGGTTAGTCCCTCTTTTTATAAACCAGTGGAATTTTAATGTTCAAGCTCAGTATTATCAAAATTAAGGTTGTTTTTGTTAGTGTCTGTTATAGTAGTGATATCAGATATGACAATCAAGACAGCGCGTCTCATTAGAAATGTCAGTAGTGCTTTTACAGTTCATGTACTAATTTAATAATTTAAATAAAGTTAGTGTTCATTACAAAGCCCATGAGTTATTGTTGCACAGCATAACATAAAATGGTGTCAAGGTGTGGACAGTGAACTTTACAGAAAGTCGTGAATCACAAGTGAAAAATGCCGAACAACAAAGATGGGGACGGGGAGAGTGCAGCTTCCAATTCAGCCCAAGAAGAAATGCACCAGAAGATTAAGATGCTAGAGCTTCTGGTACAACAAATGGCCACACAGCAACCCAGTATCAACATTCCGCTGCCGAAACCTATCAACGTGAAGGATGGAGACATAACAGAAAATGTAGTCCACTTTAAGCAAGCATGGGAAAATTACTTGATTGCAAGTAAGTTAAGGCAGAAAACAGAAGAAGAGAAGATATCTGTGTTACTAATAGCCATCGGTGAAGACTGTTTCAAACTATATCAGAATTTTCCAATAACAGAAGCTGACAAAACAACAGCTGAAAAGTTGTTAGAAGCAATAGGGAGAAATCTGCTACCGAAAGCAAACAAAAGATATGAAAGAGCTCTCTTCAACCTAGCCACACAGGAAGAAACTGAAAATATTGACCAGTACATAAATAGATTAAGAGGTATGATCAAAAATTGTCAGTATGGAGACATTGCAGACGAGCTATTGCTAGACAAAATCATTGTTTCCATAAGAGATATTCGTCTAAGAAGCAAATTATGGGAAAATAACGCAATTACATTAGAGGAAGCGATTATGATATGTAAATCAGCTGAACTAACAGATAAACAGCTCAAACAATTAACAACGGAACCTGAAAAGGAGGTAAACATTGTGACAAATCGAATAACACAAAAAACTGCAAGAAAGAAAACATATAGAGGAAATATGTACACCCGGAGATGTAGGTATTGTGATTACACGCACGAAAGCGAAAGAGAAAAATGTCCCGCATATGGGCAGACATGTCGAAAATGCAAAAAATACRATCATTTTGAAAGCGTTTGCCAAGCGAAGAAATATAATCAACAAGCTGTAAAAGAAATACTATCCGACAGTTACAGCAGTGAAGACGAAAATGAGATACTAACATTAGAGAAAGAGAAACAACAGATTAACAGCAAAAAGAATTCAAAGGTAGTGGAAAAAGTAGGAAATAAACCAGTGTGCATGGATATCTATATAAGTAACGACGAAAATGAAATACAACAAGTAACCTGCCAGCTAGATACAGGAGCATCATGCAACATAATAGGAAAGGACAACCTAAAACGCATTCTAAAGAAAAGTCATCTGAATTTAACCGAAACAAACACAAAGCTTCGGGGATTTGGAGGAAACATCATACAAACAATAGGAAAAAGAAGATTAGAATGTGTACACAAAGGTAAAGCATATGAACTGAAATTCGAAGTTGTTCCCCTGCCACACATACCACTACTATCTGCAAAAGCGTGTGAAAAAAATGAAATTAATCAAAATATGTAATGAAATAAAAGAAGAAGATTATAAAACAGCAGCAAGTGAGGAGAACGGAAAATTAGCGACAGATCAGGCTATGAAAATAATTAAGAAATACGATGATGTCTTTAAAGGACTAGGAAAGTTAGAAGGAAAAGTATCGTTAGAAGTTGACAAAAACGTCAAACCAAAAATACAAACTCCTAGACGAATACCAGCAGCAATGAGAAAAGAATTGAAACACAAAATAGAAGAAATGGAAGAAAATAAAATAATCGCAAAAGTAGAAAACCACGAACAATGGACAAGTAACATCGTTCTTGTAAAAAGAAAGAACAAACTAAGAATATGCATTGACCCGACAGAACTAAATCAGGCACTAAAAGACATAAAATATCAAATGCCTAAGATAGAAGAGATTATTCCAGAACTAAAAGATGCTAAAGTATTTTCCACACTGGATGCAAAACATGGATTCTGGCAGCTAGAATTAGACGAAAGAAGCAGTAGGCTTACGACGTTTTGGACACCCTTTGGTAGGTACAGATGGCTGAGAATGCCATTTGGAATCAAACCAGCAATGGAAATATATCAAAAAAGACAACACGAAGTATTGGATGGTCTAAAAGGTGTGGAGGTCATGGCAGATGACATACTTGTATACGGTAGAGGAAAAACAACAGAAGAGGCAATAAAAGATCACAACGAGAATCTTGAAAATTTATTGAGAAGGTTAAAACGAGTAAACCTGAAATTAAATAAAGAAAAAATGAAGATCTGTCAAACCAAAGTTAAATATTTTGGACATATATTATCAGAAAAAGGAATTCAGCCTGATCCAGAGAAAATATCGGCAATTCGAAACTTTCCTAGGCCAAAAACCAAAGAAGAGCTAACTCGTTTGTTAGGTATGATATCATACTTGAGCAAATTTATTCCAAGTATGTCGAATGAAACAGAAAAGTTAAGACAGCTGAAAAAAAACGAAGAATATAAATGGGAGAAGATGCATGAAAAAGAACTCGAACGAATCAAAGATTTACTGACAAAGAATCCAGTTCTTAGATACTACGATCCAAGCGAACCTATTACTATACAAGCAGACGCATCAGCGTATGCTCTGGGTTGTGTACTAACACAGCGACAACGGCCAGTATGTTATGCTTCGAGAACACTATCGAAAACGGAAACCAACTACGCACAAATCGAAAAAGAGACTCTAGCAATTTTATTTGCATGCTGCAAGTTTGACCAGTACATATGTGGAAAACATGATGTGACAATAGAGACTGATCACCAGCCACTACTTACAATATTTAAAAAACCACTAACCACTGCACCAAGGAGGATACAAAAGATGTTGATGAATTTGCAAAGATACAATCTGAAAATAAAATATAAAAGGGGCAAGGAAATGTATATAGCCGATACTTTGTCAAGAGCGCCAGAGGTTGAAAGTGTATACAAAATAGAAGACATTGAAAAAACAATCAAAGAAATAGAAGCAGTAAATCCATTGGAGTATGTAAGGGTCTCAGATGAAACAGTAAGAATGACACAAGAGCTGACACAACAAGACGAAGAGTTACAGTTCTTGAAAGCTATAGTTGAAGCAGGATGGCCAGCAAACAAGAAAAATATACCACCAACTATACAAAAATATTGGACATATAGGGAAGACATCAGTTTATATGATGGCATGTTGTTAAAGGGAAACCGAGTAATAATTCCTACAAAACTAAGAAGAGAAATATTGAGAAAATTACACACATCTCACCAGGGTATAGAATACACACAAAGATTGGCCCGTGATACAGTATTTTGGCCTTGCATTTCGAATGACATAAAAGAAACGGTATCCAAATGTAACACATGTATAGAAAACTCAACAAATCAACAGCAACCAAAAATGATGTCATATCCAGTCCCCAGTCTTCCATTTGAAGAAATTAGCATGGACATTATGGAAACAGAAATAAATGGAGAGAAAAGGAGATTTCTTATAACAGTCGACCATTACTCCGATTTCTTTGAAATTGATAAATTAAAAAATATGTCGGCAATAACAATAATAAACTTATGCAAGAAGAACTTTGCGAGACATGGAATTCCATTAGTGTGTATAACCGACAACGGAACGACATTTGCGAACTCTCAATTTAAGGATTTTGCAAAATCCTGGGCTTTTATTCACAAGACATCAAGCCCACATCACCAACAAGGAAATGGAAAAGCAGAAAGTACAGTAAAAATAGCAAAACAACTGCTGAATAAATGTAATTCGCAAAACGAAGATTTTTACAAATCGTTACTAGTCTTGAGAAATACACCAAATAAAACTGGACTGAGTCCAGTACAGAGACTCTATTCCAGAAGAACAAGAAGCAACATCCCAGTGATAAAAAAACTATACGAACCAATGGTATGTACAGGAGTCCCGAATAAAATTAAAGAACAAAGAGACAAGGCGAAACAGTTTTATGACCGTAAATCACTAAATTTACAGCCTTTTGAAGTAGGACAAAAAGTATATTTTAAGAAAAATACAGAATGCAACAAATGGATTCCAGGCGAAATTGCGGAACAATACCACCCACGGTCGTATATAGTACAAGATAAAAACAGCACCAGATACAGAAGAAGTGGAATACATATCAAAGAAAGCGGGAAAGAAACGAATGAAGAAGAGCTGCAAACAGGAGAAGAGAGAACAAAAAATAGTGAGAACTTTAATAATACAGAAAAACAAACCAGCAACTGTAAAGGAGAAGAATCAGAATCTCAACAAGACGAGAAAGAGGAAGCAACCATTTTAAGACCAAAGAGAAACCAACAACTACCACAGAAGTATAAAGATTACTTAATGGAAAAAGATCTAAAACGAAAGGAGAGAGGATGTTATAGTAGTGATATCAGATATGACAATCAAGACAGCGCGTCTCATTAGAAATGTCAGCAGTGCTTTTACAGTTCATGTACTAATTTAATAATTTAAATAAAGTTAGTGTTCATTACAAAGCCCATGAGTTATTGTTGCACAGCATAACATAACAGTGTCTAAATTTTGAAAATGCTTACCTTGAAAATTTTGTATATTATTATTTGGTGTGCCAGCGCCTTAATCTCCACTTTTCACTTATACCATGTATGAATGTGAAGACACTTTATTTTGAAAATTGCATTTTCGTTTTGCCTACGCTCCGCCAGCCACGCCGGCGCCGGCCGGTCAAATAACTAGCAGTATTTAACCGTCCTATCTGGCATTGCCAGTTATTATCTGACAATTGCCAGTTACTATCTGACAATTGCCAGTTACTATCTGGCAATTGCCAGTTACTATCTGGAATTGCCAGTTATTATCTGACAATTGCCAGTTAATATCTGGCAATTGCCAGTTATTATCTGACAATTGCCAGTTACTATCTGGCAATTGCCAGTTAACAACTTTTCACTTCGATGTATAAAATATAAATTGTGTTTTATTTTTATTTTTGCTTGGCCCTTCAGAGCCATCATATATCTTTGCTCAAAATTAAAAAGAAGCTTTGTTTAACTTTTCCAGCCCGTTAAGACAAAATAATGATATTCTTGACATTTTCTATTTCAAAGAAACACCTTTAAACATGTTAGCCTTTGTTAAAAAACTTCTTAATACTACTTTAACAAAATTAATTTTTTTTCTCTTGAATATTGTTTAATTAAGGAGCCACAAGAAAAGAGTATTATGAAACTCCTATTTTCTTGACGAAACTTGGAATATTTTTCAAAAAAGGGGGAAGTTCGTAGATAGTTGCATGAAAAATTAAAATGATGTTAATTTTTTGTTAGAACAACAAATCACACGAATTTCTTAATATGAATGTCGTGCTGTTTTAAAAATTAATTATGACTATTGGAAGAACCTATAGCTATATTTATGAACAATGATTCTTAACGTACTAAATAAAAATCTTTTTCCAAACTGGCTGTTGTAACACTTGATACATGATGGTGAGCAGTAGGGATAAGACATATGGTAGATCCTGCCTTTAGCAGTTCATTATTGGCAGATAAAATAATTAAAATTAGTGCTAAATATTAATAAGAAAAAATTTCGTAAGGAAACCAGTAATCTGTTTTTTTAATCCATACAATTAATTGCAATTCGATGCTKCATATGTATGTGTATTATTAAAATCACATGACGTTAGAAACAAACGCTTTCATTTAACCAAAAAAATAAACACTATTACTTAAAGCATACAAAATTTTCAAAAACTAAACAATTTATAAATAAGGCAATATACATATAAAGAATATATGCTCAGATACAAGTATCTATGTACTCATATGTAATATTACGCAACAAGAATGATATCTGGAATTGATTTTTATTTTTTTCTATTAATCTTGCCCTCGATAGCTTTGTTGCGAAGGCCGCAAAAGAAAAGTGCTTGATGAGGCAGAATATTATTTTCAAGTGCCCATTTATGCAGATGTTGAAGGTAGAAATTGTTTCACTGTGTTTGACAACGTTAGAATGCATTTCATCTTCCCTGGTGCTAGATCCGTCATCTTCATTTGAACCTATGTCAGTTTTATATATTATTTCAGTATCTGTGAAAAAAGTCTGTTTCTTGTCTTCCTGTTGCCCATTCTTCTAGGTCTTCAGTTGAAATTTCTTCTTTGCTGATTCTTTTACTTAAATTTTCTGTCAATTATTTCAGCTTGTAACTCCTTTTGTTTTTTACCAAAAGTGACAAACTTCTTTCAAGTTCATATTTTTTAATATCCGTTTTTGACTTAACAATGGTTTTAGACAATTTTTTCGATAACATTTTAACAGCTTGGATCACGTGCTGATCCATAGGTTATATTAAGGACTTACAAGCCTGAGACATGTACATGACAGATCCATCATCATTTACTAAGTTTTCGGGATGACCTGGAGCATTATCTAAGATTAGAAGTAGGTACCTTTTGAAGTAAATTTAGTTCAGTTAGTTATTTCCTCACTGAAGACATAAACTCTGTATGGCACTATTCACAAAAAATATCTTTTTTCCTTTGACCTCTGCAGCAGATTGGTATAACTGAGTTTGCAAATGCTCTAGGTTTATTTGCCTTTCCAATAAAAAGTAATTTCATAATATGACTACTTGAAGTATTGGCACAAGACATTAACGTCTCCTTACTAATTTTTTGCCCAAGTTCAGATTTTTCACCACCATGACATCATGAGCCAGTGTTTTGTAGGGTAGCATTCTCTAAAATAATCCAGTTTCGTCCACATTGTAAATCTGATCTAAATTATTGATATTTTGTTTTAGTTTTGCTTTAAATGGTTCTACAGCATCCGCTTTACTAGAAAGTGATTCCCCGCAAATACTTAATTGTCTTATACCTAATCTATTTTTAAATTTCTGAAGCCACCCAGAAGTAGCTTTGAAGTCGTCATTTGGAAATAATTATTGATGGAAGTATCTGACTTTCTCACATATTACTTCACCTGACAGAAACGTCCCCAAAATATCAATTTTTTTTAACTACCTAGCGCAGTAAATCAAAGATACATGCTTTTTTAATATATATGTGTGCATAGAAATATCTTTAACAAAACTAGACATATATGCTAACAACTAGACACTTACTGTGAGCTCTTTCCTGAAGTAACGATGTAAACAGTGCTTGTTCCATTTCAGAATGTCACTTAGTTTAACAATTTCTTGGCTACTTGTGCCAGAATCAGAAGGTGCAATAAATTCAGTTTTTTCTTCTATTTTTACTTATATCTGAAATTGTGGATTCTCCAACCTCATATTTATTAGCAATGGATCCTGACACATGTTTTCTCTTCGACATTCTTGTACACTGTCTACATTCTACACTATGCAAATAAGTTTCATCCAAATGAATAATCTGCATATTCTTGCTGCGAAAATACTTTTCCAAGCATCGAATTTGAAGTTATCTAAAGTTATGTTTCTCGATAAGCACTTTTTAGCTGTTCTGTGTTTTGCACTACCTGGATCCCATATTAGGTAACAATACTCTCGTCCCATTCGAACCACGTCATTCTAAGTCTGTATTTATTTTGTTTTTTTGTGTTTGTTGACAGTATACATGTATAAGTATAATATAAGTTTCACCATAGCACTAAAACGAGCTTTAGAAAATTCGTTGGTAGTAAGGAGTTAGTACCAACGTTTTTTTTGATGGTAGTAGATATTCATTTTTAAAATTTTGCCTAAATTTATGTGAACCTCTTATTTCTCGTTGTCTTTACATCTGGGAATATTACTAAATATAAATAAACTTTTATGTTCAGAAGGGCACAACACCTTCAAGGTACTTGTTAAGACAAACAAAACTGCTTTAAGCTTGTTTTAATAAATGAATAAAAGAAATAAACTTGAATTTTGACACATATCACAAGAGTTGTGTGTGAAAATGGTAAAATTTCCACAGGTTTACCACCATCAGGATCTTGGCAAGATCTAAAAGACCATATGAGGGAGGCAGGAGATGTTTGTTTTGCAGATGCTTTCAAAGATGGCTCTGGTGTAGTGGAGTTCCTACGTTATGAAGACATGAAGTATGCAATTAAGAAGTTGGACGACTCCAGATTTAGATCACATGAGGTATACTTTTGCTGTCTAATAATTGACTTATTGTTTTTTATGTGTGTGCATGTTTAATTTTAGGGCGAAGTTTCTTACATTCGTGTAAAAGAGGACCGCGGTGGCAGCGATCGTCGTTCAGGGGGCCGTTCGCGCAGCCGTTCCTATTCTCCTCGCAGGAGGGGCTCTCCCACTTACAGTCCACTGAAACGAAGCTACTCACGCAGCCGTTCCCGTTCTTAAAGCGACACATGCTTGGGGACAGGCCTTTTTTAAAAATGTACGTATTTGTTTGAAACTACAGAAGTTTTGGTTTCTTTAATGTGGTTCTGTTTTTTGATGTAATTGTAAAAAATTATATTTGGAGAAACAAGAAAACGATTATATTGACATTCCTAAATTTTTTTATACTAGTGTTAAAGCACTTTGGCCAATTTGAATTTGTAATTATTGATGCGTTATAACTATGTAGTCATTTGTACTGGACAGTTTATTTATGACAGTTCATAAAATGTCATTTGATAATGCGAAATTTGATTTTTATTTTCTTCTTATTCATGATATTAGACTGTTTTAACCCCCCTTTCTGGATACAGATTCCGTATAGTTTATGTGTGTAATTAGATTTTAAGTGGCGACTAACTTTAGTAATTAATATGTATTTTTTTTTGTTACCGTACCTTGCTGAGGCTAACTCTCAGCGTTGGATTTGGTGATTTTGAAAAAAAAAATAAATCTTCTGAGCTCATAAAGTTTTCATTGGATGCAAGAGGAGGGAGGATGTGTGGATTTTTTGAGGATTGATGTAGGATAGTTTGCGGGAGGACACGTTACGAGAGGCTGAGAGACGGGATCAAAGCGGGACAGGATTGTATTCGTATTAAAGCAGGAATTGGATTCCTTTGGACAAAATTTTTATGCGAGGACATTCGGGATGATGCCTTGGGTAATGTTTGCAAAGTGGCTTCAGCTAAACTTACAGGGTGGTCAATTTTACAAAAAAATTAATCAGAACTAGTTTTCCACAGCTGTCAATGAATTTACAATTTTTACTTAAAAATGGTTGTCTGTTAAAGGAAAGCATTTTCTTGTAAAATTGTGTTCTTTTCTAATGAATTTTGGCATCTTCAATGTATGTTGATGATTCACTTTTAGTTATGAACTTTAGAATCTGAAAAAATAAATTAATTTTTAACTATTTTATGATCGGATCTTATTCCTATAAACTGTCCATGTAATTTATCCTTGAGAATTGAATCAGTCTATGTGGGTTCAAAACAAAAAAAAAAAAAAATTACAGCTTTACACCTTATGGGAAAGTAGAGATATCGGTCATACCTATTTTGTTTTCAATATTTGAATTCCTGATTTTTGCTTATTAAACGATTTTCTGTTTTCATAGCTTTTCCTTTGCATAAGTTCTGTTTCAGGTATTGGTATCATGACCATAGCTTTTGCTTTTCTTGATGTCTTCCTTCATAATTTTGACTTTCAAGGTTTTTTAATTTTTTATTTTAGGTGATGATTTTTTTGTCTAATTTGTCTTAGAAATCTTTATTTTGTTTTTTAAAAGACTGATCTTCATTTCATGTTTTCCACATTTTCTGGGTATTCTCAAATTTTTAATATTATGTTGAAGTGTTGTCTATTTTAAAAACCTTCAGTTGTGTCTAGTGGTTTTATTTTATAGTTTCTTATGGAAGCGTGGAAGGGGCATGTTGGAATTTTTTCTCAGAATTTCCAATTCTGACTTTACAGTCGAAACTCGAGACTTTAATCTTGTAATTCCGATTTTTAAATATAAATAAATATAGTCCTTCTACACCTTCATTGTTTCTAATATTTGACTTTTATATCGAAATATTGATATTCATCTTTGGATCTGAATTTTTATATCAAGACTTCATGTGGTTGATTTTTTCTTAATAAGTATTATGACATCAGAGTGCAAATATTTGCAACCCCAAATTGGCACTACTGGGCACATATCAAGTAAATACCACAACACCCTTTGCATTTGTTAGTCGGAGATTGTGTCATGAAATGGTTAAACACCTTTGAAAAAACAGTCTAGGTTAGTAAACATTGAGAATTCAAATATTGAAAAAAAAATTATGAATAGAACGATCCCTTAATAAACCTCTACACCCATAAGTTATAGATTCTATTCCCATTTGCTAAAACAAAAGTTATTTTGGCTTTCAATCAATACACACCCCCTGTATTAAACTGTTCTATTCTTAACAGTTATTCAGTTTGTAGCGTGACACAGTAACAGTTGACTTGTCAGATTGTGTGGCGCCGAACAGAACAAACTGAATAATGAAAGTACCCGTTCATTTCATGATATTAAACTGAGTTATCAATAGGTGCGTTCTCGTAACGGCTCACGCCATTCGTTCTGGAGGTACTCCACTTCGGAAACGAAAAGGAAACCGCCCTAGGACAAAATCACAAAATAAGTTCAAAACGCAAATAAAAATCGCGTGCTTCCCTCCCTGCTTCACTATTTTGAGGACAGCGAGGGAAACTGAGCGGACGATGAAAAAAATTTGCTCGGATTTCCTGGGAGTTTCGAAGTTGATTGTTGTGTCTCGGATGTTTAGGATATAGGATGATGTACAGGTCTTCTATTTTGTATTTCGGATGGTCTTAGGATTGGAACGTTGCTCTGGATTCTGGCCCCTCCAGGTATTTTTTAACTGATATTTACTCTTTTCCTTGTTTTTCTTTTGTTTTTAATGTCTTTTGCTTGTATGAAGTGTGCCCACGTTTCTCATAGATATAGCTTTTCGAACAAGTGTCTATAATTATTATTATTGCATGGAAATTGGCATAAAATAAATAATTTCTTTTTTAACATGAATCGAGTTGTTTTATTTCGCTAGATAAAAACACATTATTCCTCACTCACTTGGCATTATTTTAATAGAAAATTTATAGGAGGTTAGATATTCATTAACGTTGCTTTGCGAACTACTGCAATAAGTGCAAATTAATCATTTTCATTGGTGAATTTTACCAGTGAAGAATCTTAAACTTAACATACATTTTAGAAATAGTAAATAACATTCAAAGAGCAGGCCGCAAATTTAAAGCTCTTGTGATAACGGGATGGTATCGATCTACAGGCATGCAAAAATATTATACATTATCAAATAGCACCTGTGCCATACATTATGCTACGAGTTTATTTGATAATAATATAAAAAAACCGCTGCAAATTGAATCAATACTTCCACATCCAATTGTCAAAATGAAATTACGTTTTTATTTCTTATACTATACGATTAGTAATCAGGTTTTGAGCATTTTTTTCTCTCTACACATTTTTTCTAAGACGAACAGTCTTCGTGATATTAGCAAAAATATATACATTGTTAAAATCGGTTTTTCCAAAGAACTCGAAAATTATTAACTTAACAAAAAAATTACAAGAGCGCTTTCTGATCAGAAATTTGATTTTCTATATAATACCAAAATTTAAAAAAAATCGTATGGGCAGGGTCCAAAATAGGTTTTTTGGAAATATTTCGAAAATGTCAAAATTTTGGATAAATTTTCTAAGAAACTTTTTGTGAGAAATTTAATATCCTATCTGATGCCATTTTCATTTTTTTAATATATGTTAAATATATTCGGAGATATTTAAGAAAAATCATTTTCTTTAAGTGACGCTTTTTTGCTAATATCGTCTAAACAGTTTGCTGTACCGAAAATTTATAAGAGCTAATAATACTCGCAGTTATACTACTAATCACATACTAAAGCGGCAAAAAAATAAAAATTTCAAAAAGGGTAGTTACTCCCCAATTTCGCCCCCTTCCCGATACCCTACTTACTTCACAAATAGATCACTTTGGGTAGTTGAGATTAATACGTTTGCCAAATTTCAAGTTCATATATTAAGTCTTTTGAAAGTTATCGTGTCCACAAACAATACCACAGACACACAGTCAAGAAATTTTTTTTTGCTCAAATATTGTTTTTTTTTTGCGTTTTCGACCATTTTAAAGGGAATGGGCAAATACAAATTTTTGAAAATTTTTTTCGCGATACAATACTTCCCATCCGTTGGATGTGGAAGTAATTACACCATCAGAGGGCAATCAACATCTGCAAGTAAAAACAGTACCTGTGTCAAATCCTTGGCTTAGTCAGTTGTTTCGAACCATTAACACGGACTTTTGCTGTCACATGTTAAAAAGTTCAAACTTCGCAGGTAAGGTGGCAATTTAAGCTGTGCTAACCCGATGATACAGAGCAGTGTAGTACACAAGTGCACGTACCCATTGGGGGAGTTTCCAGCCCCAAGACCCATGAAGGATCATGCTGTCTTTACAAAAACGTGAAAACAAAAATTACATTTTAGTTGAAAATATTAGAAACTGCCACACCATGTGATAGTTTCGGTGATTGCTAATATTAAAATGATGGCAGGTTGCGTAAGTTCTATTCACAAAAATATCACTAGCATTTCCAGTTTCATACTGATGAACATCATGTGCCCTATCATTTTTGTTAGGTAAGGTGGCATGAGATTATTTATTATTTTATATATAAAGACCATCGTAAGATACAGCACCCTATCCGCAATATTCAACCACTGTAGAGCAATCAACATAGTCCTAATCGGCGTGAGCCTGGTACACTTTAGAATAATTCTTATTGCACGATTTTGAAGTTTTTGCAAGCAAGACATCTTGTTAAGGTTGAACTGGAACACTATCGACACACAGTATTCAAAATCAGGTTGTATAATAGTTTTATACACTCTTAATGGTCGTTTCCATAGAGAGGAATTTACCCACTGTTGATAAAAAGAACAACTTTTTAGATATTTTCTTTTGCATGTAGTTAAAGTGCTCATCAAACGATAACAAGCAGTCAATTGTGAGACCTAGGTATTTATATATCCTTACAATATCAATTCTACAATTGCAAATATGCAAATCTATTTTATCTAAATCTAAAWATTTATMTTTGTATTTAGTAGTCACAATCATACCCTTAGTCTTTGATACATTAAGCTTTAATCTATTTGAAGCTAGATACTGCTCTACCTTTGCAAGTTTTATTCATTTTTGCTATTGCTACATCTAAATTACAATCACTTTCAACAAGTAATGTATCATCTGCAAATAAATTTACAAAATCACAACCAACAAACAAATCAATATCATTAATATATAATGTAAACAACAGAGGCCCTATCACACTTCCCTGAGGTACCCCACATTCACTCACCGCCTCTTCCGAAACTATGTCCCCAATCCTGACTCTGTGTTTTATACTACTTAAATAATTAGCCAACCCCTTGTGCACCTTTCCCTGAAAACCATATTGAAATAATTTTCTGAGCATTATCGACCTGTCAATTGTCTCAAAAGCTCGCTTAAAATCGAGAAAAACACAAACAATATACTTATTAGTGCTAATATGGGCATAAAATTTACTGAGAGTAAACTGGAGGGCACTCTCACAAGAGTGATTTTGCCTAAATCCGGATTGATAAGGCAACAATATTTCATATTTTTCTACGTGCAGTAAGAGTTGTCTGTAAACTACCATTTCCAATATCTTCTCAACAGCAGGCAAAGTATTAATTGGTCTAAATTCGCTGCACTCAATAGTGTTTGCCACCTTTGGTATAGGAAATATAGTACTAATTTTAATGAAGTTGGGCTTGCAAACACCAGACAGTGAAGTGTTAATGAAATTCAAAATAACATGACCTATAGTTTGAAATATTCTTTTTAGGATTCTAGAGTTAGTGCAATCATTCACATTGAATTTATTATCCAGATTATTAACTATTTTCCTTAGTTGACTCATGTCCACTCGGCTGAATTCCGATAAATTTGGATACATATTGCTGTTTTTAAATTGACATGAATCATTGTAATCTATATCACTGACAATTGAACCAATACTTTCTATAAAATAATTATTGAACCTAACTAAAATACTAAACGTCAAAAATCGAAAAAAAAATTATGTGTTCAATTACAGTTCTTTCTCTCCCCCCTCCATCATAAACAAACCAAGCATCGATAGTCATTTCCCTTCAATTTGAACATTTTTTAATTTAAAAAAATTTAAACGAGTCCTGCCACACGGTTAATATCTGCATCTATTCAAGATACACTCTGTAACACAACTGTCGTGTTATATCGCAGTTTCTAATCAAAGCTAAAGTGTAATTATTGCTCTCCCGCTTTTGTAAAAAGAACAAAATTCTTCATGGGTCTTGAGGAGGGGAGGTTCTAACCTGCAAACCCCTCCAATGGGTACGCCACTGTGTGGAGCACGTTATAAACAGCACTACTATGTTCTGTGCCATCAGGTTAGCATACATGTGGATATCTGTGAAGGAGACCATTTGCAATTAATGTTATTTGAACTCATTACCATGTGACAGTGACAGAAAGTCTGTTAACAGTTTCAAACAACTGAGAAGGATTTATAACGGAGTGTAATTTTTCTGAAGATTTTTTGTATAATCAGTTCTTAAATTGGTGAAGTGGCTGAAGTTGAACAACCTGTTGAATAAATTTGTATCATTTATATTCCAATTCTATTACTGATTGAGTGTCACAGTTTGCTAAAAAGATTCAGTTTTATAAATGTTCTCCTTCATCTGAAATTACAAGAACAATTGTGGCAAATATACTTTTATTATACAGCAAATATTTATTGCAGCATAATCCAACCAAGTAAGCTCTATAAAATTCTGATAAATATGCAATGTTATTTAACAAAAAACTTATTAAAACTATAATATATAAAAAATAGGTAAGTAACTTATCAGATCTTAACTGTAGTACATGCTACAAATACGATTTGCTTTCAGTTTTAATACATTACAATCATAAAATGAGCTAATGTCATTTCAAATATGTAGTTCAGTTATTTAGTGATATTGGTATTTCTTATCTATATTGTTTGTTGGATGTTCCAGTTAATTTCTAATACATTATTTGATGTATTAAATCCTTTTTCTTGCATTAAAAGTTCTATTATCAAATGCAGTGAAAATATAGTCTGAATTTACTTAAATATTACAGTATTTAAAATATGCATTCACTTTTTGAAACTCAGGTAAAGTTTGTTTCATCTTGGTGAAAAGCCGTCATAATTTTTAATTTACAGGCAGATTAAATAAGAAGAGTTATAATGAGAGTTATTTGGTTCGATAGTGAAGATTGCATGAGGTATAACAAAATTAGAAAAAACGGAGTTGTGCATTTATTTATTCAAAATGCATTTTCCTTTATTCTATAAAAAAAAACTTTTAAAATCTTAACATCGAGTATTGTTTGTTTTATAGCTATAAAATTATACAACATAACATTCAACCTCTACATTAATCCCACCCAACCAAAGTTCACCACCATTATTCGTTAATTATCGTACAGTCTTATAACATCTAAGGGCTTAGCAGGCAAATTTGTAACAGGACACCTTTGTGTCTCCCTTAGATGCTTCAAAATGCAGGGAAAACAAAAAACATACCTGAAAAACGAACTAAATATTCTAAACGTCATGATGATATTTTCCTTACCCTGAGACTGGGAGCACTGTTGGTATTCTCCAAACCTGAAGGCATATTGGACATCTACCACTGTAATTCTTCGCTTTACCGTCAAGCTGCAAAGGTTTTAACGCTCAGAAGCAGTAATGCAGATAAAAACAACTTACGGGAGGCGGTGGTACTAAAGGCAAAGCCGCAGGATTATAATTTGGTTTTTCAGCATTCCAGACTTGTAGGAACTGAAGGAAAAATGCAGAAAGCTCCAGTGCTGTACTCGCAAAATTTTGAATCAAACCAGAACTTGCCTCAGATGAGCTAATGGAATAAGTTAGAATATGAACATAAATAATTACAACTACACTCACCTTAGTTGTCCCCCAAATAGAGCTGACCAAAAACCTTCTAAATTTTCCTTATTATCATCATACATCAATTTTAAACCTATTAGCTTGAGTGCGGGGTGCTGTGAATCGGACTGATTTGACATGTATCTAAGATAATTGAATATAGTACAAAAGCCCCAGACTAAATGGAATGTAGAATGTGATACAGTTAGCAGTCTTTTGAAGTTGTCATGTATATCCTATAATAGAGGTAAAAACTTTTGTCTTTCATCAGTTGTGAGCTACTCACATTTTTTAAGCTCCCTTCGGCTTTCTGAATCCTATACAACATTATCTTTTCATCAAATTTTCTTCGTAGATAAGGTATGATAATAAGCACTGCTAAAGATGTGTATTTATCATAGCTACTTAAATTATTTGTTTCGATGGATACTCTCTTTAAGCCATAAAAATTTTCAGCAAACGATGAACCTAGAAATGTTTTAAAAATTTACTGTTTGTCAGCTAAAATTATCTGTTCAATTTTAATTTTCAAAGGATTTTTTAATAAGTAAACCTAAAATGAATATTTAATACTGTTCTAAAGCAAATCTAGCAGATCTTGTTATCCTTAGCTACCAAATTATACAAATATTTTACTGTCAAAAAAAATCTATTTGAATTTGTATACTCTAATGGTACTGATGATAGCTTTATATTAGTCGAAAGTGCTTTACCGAAAATTTATAATACAATAAAGAAAACCTATAAAAAATCTTTCTAATGATATAAGGGTGACGATATATTTCACTAGTAGTTCTTGAGATACATTTTTCTTGAAATTTTGTTCTATCATGTTATCCATGATTCCTGGCATTTGTTAGTAAAGGGATATGTAGTCAAAATGTTAAATGACTGTAAGACAACGATTAAGGAAAGGAAAAAAATTTTTCCAAATAAAAATGAATAATTCCCTCTTTGGAAAGCAGACGGAAATCTACTAGGTATATCCTTCCATTCTGTATGACCAGTTTGAAAGTTTGGAACGAACTGCCTGTTTATGATTTCAATAAAACACAACATCCAGGACCGATTAGTAAAATTTGCTACAATGCTATAGGTAGTTTCATCATCAATCAATTCTAAGCTGCACTTTTATTACAGACCGATTCAGGATTAGTGAATCACCCTGTATAAACAACAAATACTTACCGTATTTAAAAATGTAATGACTTTGTAGAATACCATTTAAAATTAAAAAAACTTCATCGTAATATGTCGAGAGCCACTTGAATTTTTCAGGAAAATTGTTGGCTAAAACCTTAAGAAGAAATCACCGATGAATGTATGTACAGTATACATAAAATACGAGAACATACCAAAACCAATCTTTGCCCAGCTGGGTGAAGTGCTTCATTCAAGGCATTGTGGGCTATTATTTCAAAAATCGAAGGCTTTCCTAACGATGTCGCAGTAAAATGAGCAGCCTCGACAGCCATTTCGAAAACGTGTCTTTAGGGCACAGTTATTTAGATCCTACGATTATGTCATCTTGTAGAATGGTACATTACAAATATGTGCTGTCACTTAAAATGTATTAAATAACACAAATTTTGCTTCCTATCCTATAAAATTCCTGTTAGAACTTCATTAGAATTAAAAGTGAGGTTATGGTTAAGTTTGACAAATGGACAGTCTTACCAACCCCGACTCCTAGTACTATGGGCTTGTTTACAAACAATTTTAGGCCTTATATCATCATCAAAGTTGTGTGTGATAACAAAAAGTCATCTTTCTTTCATGATCATTAAAAATTAATGTAAATTTTAATAAATTCATTGTGCAAAATAAATATATAATAATTATATGCAACAGGTTGGTAATAATTTGATAACCTTCAAATGTACCAAGTTGTCATTTATTTACCCGCTTACCGTGTTTATATTTAATGCTTGGCACATTACTCAATTTGTGGATACCAGCTCATAAATTACTAGTCAGTGCCCGTGGCATTTGCCATATTAATTATTCACTGATACGTATGTCCTGCAAAACTTCCTGCACAGCCATGTCCAAGAAAGCTTTAGTATTTTTGGCACCCGGCGCTGAAGAAATGGAATTTGTAATTGCAGCTGATGTGCTGCGAAGAGGAGGTGTGAGTATTTAACAATATACCTAGTTAATATTTCCTTTTCTTTACAATTTCAATTTCTAGGTAGAAGTAATCATTGCGGGAATTCCTGATGCTTCTCCTATTAAATGTAGCAGGGATGTTGTAATAAAACCGGATATCGGAATTTGTGATGCCAAAGGGCCATATGACGTGCTGGTCCTACCAGGAGGCCTTGGAGGTGCCAAAACACTAGCAGAATCAAAAGAAGTTGGCCAGTTGCTAAAAGACCAGGAGAGCTGTGGCAGATTGATTGCTGCGATTTGTGCCGCTCCAACTGCTTTAAGGGCTCATGGAATCGCTGAAGGCAAGACAGTAACATCATATCCCGCTATGGAAGGTTGTATGACAGAAGGAGGAAAATACAACTACAAAAATGACAAGGTAGTAGTTGATGGCACTTTGATCACAAGCAGGGGTCCGGGCACAGCATTCGACTTTGCACTGACAATCGTTGATAAACTACATGGAAAGGAGAAGGCATCAGAAGTGGCCAAAGCCATGCTGCTCACATATTAAAATCGTGATTACACATTCTTACAGGATCTGATCACCTTGGGATGTTATTGAATCAAGCATTAAATGCATGTGATTGGCTGTGTTTAGTTTCCATGGTTACCATGTAAATAAGTATGTTGGCAGCCAATAAATTCTTAAAATAACTGTGTTTATATTAGTTAAATATTCATCCAACTTAATTGTTTATCTTGAAAATTATTTTGTTTGGGTTCCTTGGATAGCATTTTTACGCTTTTCTGGCAGTAAATAAATATATTTTATTTCTCTACATGTATATAATTTCTAAGTTAACAAAATTAACTACAATGTGATCATTTAAGGCAGGATAGGGGTTGAATCTTGGATATTATTTATGCTAGAATCTTGCAGTATTTTTTTTTAAACAAATATGGCCACCCAAATTTCATTTCATATGATTTGCCAAAATATTGTTTCTTTTATGTTTATTTTAAAATAAACATTGTAAACCACCATAGAAAATATTTCAATTTCATATTTTTGTAGTACCCAAGAGAAACAAAAACATAATCTACTGTTGGGCAATTTTGTGGGACAAAAATCAAATTTGGCGAACCATAGCAATATAATTGTTATTTTTAAGGTAATCAAGAGCAAATAAAGTTTTTTGTTTTTATTGACAAAATTCTACAAATGAGTTTTACAGCCAACTTTCAAAATAACCTCGTAAACACATTATAAAAAAATTACCAGCTAACTTTGGAATACTCTTTTAAGTCGAACTTTTGTTGATAGCAATACAAGTTTATTAAAAACAAATTTATTATAATAATTTACATGCACAGTATAAATAAATATCACAACTAAAACACATGCAACAACCGTTTTCTATCATATCTATTCATTTTTAATATGTTTTTTAGAAGTTTTTAAACGACCTTTACATTCGACATACAAATTATTTAAATCAAAAGCTGCTTTGACGTTCTCCTCGCTGAACAAGAAAGTTATCAACTTGCCCTTTGTATCAGCAGTTGGTCTTCTAACATATTCCTTACCATCCTTGAACAGTATCAGAGTGGGCAACTGCTTGCTTAAACTACTGTCGTTAATGCGATATTTCTTGGCGGCATCGGGAAAACGACCCACATCAATTTTTCCAAATTTCAGATTGCCCAAATCGAAATCATTGCTCAAATKTGCAWAGACGGGAGCAAAATTAACACACGCAGGGTTCCAAACAGTGTAGAATGCGACCAACCAGACTTTGTTTAGATCACGATTTAATTCCTCTTCAAAACTGTTCAGACCTCGGAAATAGATTACATTGTCAGGACCAGAATATGTTGGCTCTGGAAATACTAATGCGGTCACTAGAAATTATACTTCTCAGTAATGTGTTCACTTAAAAATCATTTTAACATACATGTAATGATAACTGCATACACAATACCCATTCGAAAATCTGCGTAAAACCATAAAAACAAGTTGGCTATTTTTGTGTAAATAAAACTGGACGAAAGGTAATTTATCATCGTTACACTACCTGTCTTGCGTGTACGTATCATTATTACTATTAAGAGAAAGAAAAGTACTTCAGTTTCTCTCTAAAAGAACAAAGCTTAATAACAGTTTACTATTTAAAATCCCAGTCAAGATACCCCATCAAATTCACAGTTTTCTTCTGCAAACAAGTAGTTACAGACACCGGGCAGACGCTTTAATATTATATAAGAGAGACTTAACAATATGTTTATCATATAATAAGGCTTAAAAAGCTGTTGCAGGTCTTTTTTAAAAGCCATTTTTGTGGAAAAGCAAGGCAACTTCCCTTTAATTCCTCGGCTCAGATTTGATTTAATGGTTAAATGTCAYTTGTCATTGTCAGTATTCTATATGTCAATTGGCTCATTTATCGATGTTGCMACATCTGATGCTTAAAAGTTTGTAAACAGTAGTGTAATAAATTTTAATAACTAGTTTATTAAATAGTTAAAAAGTACAATTTGTATGTGCTATTAATTGTGGTGGTTTGGCGATCTTAATCAACTTGTTTTACACATGTATTTCCTTTTATTAAAATCGTAAATTTCCAAATTGATTTTACGTATCAGCTGGTAAATTTGACGATTAATTCCATTTTGATGTGGTCTACAATGAAATGAAATAGGAAAATAGGCAATTTTTAAATTTTAATGTAACTGTTTTCGTATTGCTACGTTATATTTGATATACAAACATAAAATGAACCATGCATGCTGCAAAATTTTTAAAAGTAATTCAGTATAATTTCTTTTTTCTATTAGCCGCAATGAAATAAAACCGGGGATTTAATTAATGAAATTAATTACACGCGTATTAATATTACAACTTATTCATCAAACTTAGAAATATTTTAGTCAAAATTTAATAAGACTCACGTTTGCTTTTTTTAGGTTTGCGATTTACTAAAATGAATATAAATTGATTTTGTTTACTTGATTTATGGTGTTATTTTCTGTTGTTAAAGGTACAAAATTTCAATTTCATATTTTTTGGACCTGGCAGTGTAAGTAAAATCTTAATATGTGTTGGTGTTGGCAAMAWTGATCCATKGTACTCAAACTCGAAGTACGTGTGCAGAATGCAAAATAACTACCTCTACGCTCTAAACAAGAACAATTTTGTTGTTGTGTTAATTATTATCCTTATTAAATTATAATGGATACTTCCGTGTTAGACGGCGAAAATATGGACGATGACGAACACGATTTACTGATTAACTTTCCTCCAGAAGTCCAAAAAGCTATAAAGCAGGTTAGGTTTAGTTATTGCACTTTCCCCCTTTTTTACTAATAAAATACAAAATGTACAGGTGCTACCTAGTAAAGATCCCCTTGATCAGCCGGACTTTAACACCATCGATTATATCAATTCCTTATTTCCAACGGAACAATCATTGTCAAATATCGATGAAGTGGTTGCTAAAATGGAAAACAAAATAGAAACAATCGATAATGAAATAAGCACCGTGGTGCGTGGTCAAACCATGGCCAGTCAGGATGGGCGTCAAGCATTGGAGGAAGCTCAGGGGATCATTAGACAGTTGTTTATTCACATAAAAGACATTAAAGAACGTGCGGAAAAATCGGAAGAAATGGTTCGTGAGATAACGCGGGATATAAAACAGCTTGACTGTGCTAAACGTAATTTGACCCTAGCGATAACTACTTTGAACCATTTGCACATGCTGGTAGGTGGGGTAGACACGTTAAAATCACTGACTCAGAAAAGACTGTACGGTGAAATTGCTTTACCACTGCAAGCCATAAGTGAAGTGATGATGCACTTTGAAAACTATTCAGACATTCCACAGATTAAAAACCTAAGTGATCAGGTCAAGCACATACACATGGAGTTAGCGGAGCAAATAACGCATGACTTTAAACAGGCTTTTTCTTCAACGAACGCCAAAACAATGTTACCGAACAAACAACTTGGCCAGGCCTGTCTTGTGGTCTCAATTTTGGACCCAAGAGTAAAAAGAGATCTTCTGAAATGGTTCGTCGATCTTCAGCTGCAAGAGTACAACCACTTGTTTGAAGAAACCGAAGACACAGCATGGCTTGATAAAATCGACAAGCGATATGCTTGGATAAAGCGTCACCTTTTGGAATTTGAGGACAGACTGGGGAACATGTTCCCGCAAAATTGGGAAGTATCAGAAAGAATTGCTGTGCAGTTTTGTCATAATACTAGGGAAGAATTAACGAAAATCATGGCAAAACGGAGGAATGAGATCGATGTCAAATTGTTGCTGTACGCAATTCAAAAAACGGCAGCGTTTGAGAATTTGTTGGGGAAGAGGTTTACTGGAATCACATTGGGAGAATTGGAAAAGACTGATGACACAAATTCTACTGAAGATGCCAGCTTGGACGGTGAAGCACTGAAGAATCCATTTGATGGCTTGATAGGTAAGTTATAGAGTTATAGATTGGTGCTTCCTTTTGATGATTAATATCGGTGCACATGAATCAGCCGACACTTAAATCAACCGACACATGAACCAACCGACAAAGTTACTAAACGTCAGTGGTACTCAACAAGTTAGAAATGAAGCGTTGTCGGCAACCAACTATGCAGCTACGTTAAAAATGTAATGGCATTGAGTGCTTTATTACTTTAAATTTAATTTTGATTGAGAATAATGGTCGCAACTTGTTGAATGTTCAAGCTTCAGAAGTAGGGGGTATTCGACCTTTTGATTTAATAAAATTAAGCGAACTCTTTTTCCATAGCCAAGCTTTCGTCATTATTTAAGACATCATCAGGGCTTCTACAATAAATTTACAATGGAATAAGAATATGATAAAGATAAGTTTTATGTAAATCTTACCGAAAGTGCGATTAATTTAAAGAAGTCTAAAGCTTAAAGTTTAATTATTATATATCTATCACATGTAGTTCTAAATGGTTTGGCTAACATCAGTATATTATATTGAAACATCTAGTATGTTGCACACATGTTTATATAACCTTGTAAAACTCGTGTAAAACTTGTTAAAAAACAATACAATATTAAGTGTTGTTAAGTAATGCCCTTGATTATAATATAAATAATAACAAATAAACTTGTAATAACCCACCGGGTGTGGATAGCCTGCGGGTAAAGAAAACTCAGCGGAGAATTATATACAACTAGGCATATTGTAAAAATTAAATATATACAAAATGAAACGTGTTTACGTTATAAGTTACGTTAAGTTATAAGATTTACAATTAGGAATAAAGAAAACAATGATTAGTTGTTCAAACATTTATTAACAATGCTGCTGTTGAAAAAAGACGAATAAGATAATGCAATTTTTCAATTAATATGTATATATATCAAATAATAAACTTAAAAATATAAATAACACAAACGACAGTCCACACTAAAGGTGCACACTGTCGTTTGTGTTACTTATGACCCCAAAAAATTGTTTAATAGGCATTATCGTGTTAAACTTTTTTTAATGATGGTAGCTTCATCATGTAGTTAAATATGAATATTATAAAGCTACTGAAAAAGTAATGCCCTTAATTATACCTACCCTGGAAGCATTGGAAGAAATTTTTACACATCAGTTTAGGAACATCCTTATTTAGTCGTTTAGTTGTTTAAGTACATACTTAAACTGTCCGTGTTTATATTTCAATGTCATTCCAAATGTTGTTTTTGTTAAAATTCGTTTGTGGAGCTAAATATGTTTTTGAATATTAAAAATTTATTTATTATCTTAGACGTTACTTGTGTTATTACATTTTTAAGATTACTCCTTCACCTGCAAGTAGTTTTTAGTTTAAAGATTCAATGGCTTTTCCTGCAAGCACATTTACTGAACATCGCGATAATTCAAATTACACGTGTACATGTCGTGTTGCCTATTCCATATTTTGCTGTTTACACCAACTATGGAGTACCACTGGAAATCACCAGATCTGCCATGTCAATTCCCCCAGATAAAAATTCATGACCTATATCTGTCGGTTGATTCATATGGACTCGATTAATATAATAATTGTATTTTTTGGGTTGGTTGGGAGGTAATAAATAGTATGGCCCACATAACTTATTTTTAACAGAGTGCAGTTGGAACTGGTTATGTAACACATTATTTGTTTTAAAATATAACCTTTGCAGGTATATAAAATGTGTATGTAATATGTATTGTATAATATAGTGTCTATGAAAGTTGTCAGGCCCATATCCTGACAAAATCGCAATTTTCCTTCATATACTCTTATAATAATATCATACATTGTTTATCGTATGGTCCCCATTTCACAAAAATGTTTTGCAGTGAAACATTTTCCTTGTAAAATTCCCCTGATTACTCGACATCAATCACTTTCCTTTAACTGGTTCATTCGAATTCAAGAAATTATGTGAGTTTTGAAGTAGCTTAAACTGACATGAGAAAATGTCTCAATCTTTAAACCATAATGAGAGGTCTTCACAGCTTATTATGTTTTAATAAAAAGAAGCATAAAAAGACATGTACAAATTTTTTGTTTACACACCCATAGAAGACCATTTTGACTTTTTTCTAGGTGCCGTAAGAAAGCTGGGCAGGGCTCTTTTATGCATTTGAATCTGTATTTGTTTTTAATTTAATTACTTCTACATAGTAGAGAATTGTCAAGTTTAAATAAAATAATAAGTTTTAATTAGAAGATCTAATTTCTGTTTGAGAAGTTGGTTTAAAAGTGGATAATTATTTTCAGGCAAATGTTTTATACCCCATTTGGAAATTTACATTGAAAGTGTAGACAGAAACTTATCAGACCTGATTGACAGATTCCTTCAAGATGAAAAGCAAGCAAGACCGACGGAGGCAACTGATACACAGGCAGCAATTCTTCCTTCTTGTGCAGATCTCTTTGTGTTTTATAAAAAGAGTATGATACAATGCACCCAACTCGACAGAGGTCAATCCATGCTCAGTTTAACAAAGACATTTCAAAAGTACCTGCACGAATATGCTGAGAAATTGTTGCAGAGCAACTTGCCAAAAGTAGAAACTCAAACCTTAGGAACCAGTATGCAGGCCATTACTAGAGATCTGCAGAAAATTTCCACATCTGGCTTGATACACAATTTCTCTTCTTTGCTGAAAGAGGGGGAGGTAACTAGATTCACGAAAGATGAGTTAACAAAGATCTGCTGTATTTTAACTACTGCTGAATATTGTTTGGAGACTACTCAACAGCTTAGCGACAAACTTAAGGAGAAAATCGAACCTCCTTTGGCTGATCAGATCGATTTGTCAAAGGAGCAAGACACGTTTCATAAGTGAGTATACATTTTTCTGCTACTACTAGCTCAAGTTAATAGGTGCATCTTATTGCGGCGTACTTAAGGTTGTATTCATTTCAAGCAGGCTAAATGAATACATCTATACAAAAGGAAACTTGTTATGCAAGTTTAGCAAGAAGGTATCATAAATTATTAGTGTTTGTATAATTTTTATTTGAAAAACTAGCTGCCTTGCTTTATTGAATCAATTTCATCACCTAACTTTTAACCATTAAATTTAAAAACATTCAAGTGAAGGAATGTTTATAATATTTTGACAAATTGTATGCAGTATAATAAGGATTCATTCACTATAAATAATATGTACTACAGAATGGACTATTTTCAACAAGCAGAGATAAATCTTGTACATGTTTGTGAACGTGTTCACAATAACTGTACTTAAATATTACGTTTATGTATAAGTTACATATGTACATAAATCTAAAATAAAGTTAACTTTACTATTATTTTTTCTTATAGTATTTATTTGTAGGTTCTGGCTCCTTATTTTTATAAATTAAAGATACTTTCTTTAATAATATGACGTTTCGACCTATAGTTTAGGTCTTTGTCGAATATTTTATTTAGTAGATTGACAAATTATTATGAAAATCAATATGACATTTACAATTTTGATATTAATATAAAATGTACCTTCAAGTTTATTCCTTTGTTATCATTGTGTATGGTAAATGTGATGGTGAGAGGGTGTGTTTAAATGACGGTGTAGTAGGTATTACTTAGTCCTTGTATGTCAGTCCTGTCGTTTACACATGTGTTTAGGTTTTTTTGAATATGTATCATTTCTAAAAATTGTCTTTTTTGTTTATGTTGTTCCGTAGTAATAATTTTGGTATTATCAAAGTCAAAAGTGTGGTCAGTTTGTTCTTGATGTTTTTTTAAAGCTGTGTAGTTGTTATTATTTTTATGTTGTTGTAGTCTGTTTTTTAAGTATTGTCCTGTCTGTCCTATATATTGTTTGTTACATTCTTTACATTTTATACTGTATATTGTGTGTGTTCTTGTTTCTTTTGGTATTTTTGTTTTTAACGGTGTGTAGAATTGTTTAATTGTGTTAACTGGTTTATATGTAATTTGGAAGCTATGTGGTTTTAGTAGGTTTTTTATTTTTTGAGTGAGTGGTGGTATATATGGTAAGGTTAAGTATGTTATGTTTGTGTTTTTGTCTTGTTTTTCGTATTGAATACTATTGTATAGTTTTTCTGTTTGTTGTTTTATTGAGTTACTKATTAATTTAGTGGGGTAGTTGTTATTTTTTAGTATTTTAGTAGTGGTATGTAAAGTTTCARTTCTAAGTTCTGGACTAGTTAATTTTATTATTCGCTGTATAGTGTTGTTTAGGACATCTATTTTTTGTCTGTAGGGGTGGTTAGAATGGTAATTTAGTAGTCTTCCCGATGCAGTTGGTTTTGAATACCATTTTGTGAGAATTTTGTTATCTTTTTTAATTAGTGTAAGGTCTAGATAGTTAATTGTGTTTTTCTTTTCTGTTTCTACGGTAAATTGTAATTTTGGATTATAACTATTAAACAAATTTAAAATTTCGTTTACTTTGTCTCTTGGTATTATTAAGAATAGATCATCTACATATCTTGTATAAAATTGTATATAATTTATTTTGTTTGTTATTGTTATTTCTAGATCTTCCATTATTATTTGTGCTATATTGCTTGAGATGGGTGATCCCATTGCTACCCCATCTATTTGTTTATAATAGTTGTTCTTAAATTGGAAATAATTTGAAAATAATGTAAAATTTAGTGCTTTTATAAATTCTGTTTTTGGGATATTTGTATATTGTTCTATTTCTTGCCAATTTTTTGTGATAATTGGTTCTATTAATGTTATTGGTATATTAGTATAAAGAGAAATTACATCTAGAGAAATCATAATGTGATTATTAGGAATATATATGTTGGATATTTTGTTTTTAAATTCGAAAGAGTTTTTAATATAAAATTGGTTTTTATTAATAATGTTTTTTAAAATACTGTTCAAGAATTTTGCCAGGTTGTATGTTGGTGATTGTATGTTGTTTATTATAGGTCTGAGAGGGATATTTGGTTTGTGTATCTTTGGTTGTCCGTATATTTTTGGGGGTAAAGCATTATATATTATAAGTTTATATGCTATTTCGTTAGATATATATTGCTGTTTTTTTCCAATWTTGTATCATTTTGTTGTTTTTACGTTGTGTGGTGTTCGTGATGTCGTTTTTAATTATGTTGTATATTGTTTTGTCATTTAATAGGTCATGCATTTTTTGTTCATATGATATTGTGTCCATAATTAGAGTCATGTTAGATTTATCAGGTTTTAATATAGTGATTTGTGGGTTGTTTTTAATGAAAGTTTTGGTTTTTTTCATTATATTGTTTATTGCCTTTGTCTTATGACTGTGACTTATGACTGACATACAAGGACTAAGTAATACCTACTACACCGTCATTTAAACACACCCTCTCACCATCACATTTACCATACACAATGATAACAAAGGAATAAACTTGAAGGTACATTTTATATTAATATCAAAATTGTAAATGTCATATTGATTTTCATAATAATTTGTCAATCTACTAAATAAAATATTCGACAAAGACCTAAATTATAGGTCGAAACGTCATATTATTAAAGAAAGTATCTTTAATTTATAAAAATAAGGAGCCAGAACCTACAAATAAATACTATAAGAAAAATTAACACAAAAGGACTCCACAAAATAAACACCAATTTACTATTATTTTACGTATAGATTTAGTAATTTTGAAATAAGTAATTAGCGGTTCAGTTTTAATTTGGATCTGCAGTTGACCTATAACTTAACTGCTAACCTGCATTTTAATAAACACATGGATTCACATTTGTTTTCTAAATGTCAAGTATATGGTAAAATATTACACACACCAGGCAAAGTTAAAATTAGGTTATATGTCATCAAATATCAGATGTTTGTTGGCCTCTGTTTACGAGGGTGTATGGAAACTAAATTACGCTCAGCAGAAGGAGATAGCTCCAAAAATATCCTTCAACTCTCTTGTAATGTGTTCATAAATTCAAATTTCTGAATTTTACAAAAATAAAAAAAAAATTAGGAAGATTCCTTAAACTAGGCCCATAGAACATTCCCTACAAATATTCTAAAATAATTATGGAACGTTATCATGAATAATAATAATAATAATAATACATTCCATATTATTTAGAAATATCTTATGTGAACAAAATAAATCCTCGATATTTTATTTACAACGCATATTGCATTTTCCAGTTAATTTATCCAAATGCTTGACAAAAAACTAAATATTCTATAAATATAGTAGACGTTCGATAAATCTAATGAATACTCGATATAAAATTTTCATGCAGGTTAAAATAATAAATACTTGGTAAATATCATAGACACTCAATAAATGTAATGAATGATCGGTATAAATTTTACATGCATATTAAAATAATAAATATTAGATAAATATAATAGACGAATAATGTAACGAATGTGCAGTAAGTAACAAATTCAAATGTTTCCTGAATTAAAAATATTCGTTAAATAAATAATAGATGTTCGATTAATTTAAGGAATGCTCAGTACCAGATTCGAATGCTTCCTCAATTAGTAAATTTTCGGTAAAATATAATAAATGCTCGGTAAATGTTAAATGGAAAATTGATGGTGAAACAATAGGTACTTGCCTTCAATAAAAAATGGCCTCTCCATCAACTTTTAAGCAGTAGCTGCACAGCAACATATTTTCATTGATAAAAAACAAGTGAAACAAAAAAAATATTTAATTGACTAAACAAACATATTTTTGGTAACTGTTTACATAATTGGAAAACAAAATGTACTCGCAGCAAAGAACTTAAAATATTGTTTGGTAGGTACACTAACAAAACTTCTGAAATAAAAATGCCGCATGTACAACATACATCAGGGAAATACGAGTATTAACCTGTCGCTTACCTATTGAACTAAAAGAGCTCTTTTAGATTTGGCTGGTCGCCTATGAGGTCTCTTCCTTCCAATTGGAATTGCTTTTGCTTTTTGCATTGAACAAAATAAGCATTAGCGTTGGGAAATAGATGCGACAAGTGGCTGTTTATTTGTGATGCAATATAAGACATTTCAAAGTATTATAATAAGCTAATTTGATTTRACAGTGCACATGACTTATAGAGCATTTATATATTTTTTTTAATTCCGTATTGCTGTAAAATGCTAAACTTAATTCAATAGTGAATGTAAATTATCGAGCAATTATATATTTTTATAGTGCATATTTCAGTAAAATACTGACCAGAACTTAGCGTATAAATAGGATATTTTACATTGTAATTTTATAAAAAATATAAGGCGCTTTCTATTATTTTATCCTGCATTTTTTATTTTTTTATCGAGCATTTAGTATTTTTTAAATCTGCAAACTGCATTAAATTACCGGGCGTTAATTACAACCCATTTCTTATTGATACACAGTCAATTTTTTTATTAGAAAGAAGTATTGTTTGACCAAGAAGGGTGTTTGTTTAACGGGGGATAGTTATATAAAATATAATATACTACTAATACGCGTCCTGGTAGGAAACAAAAAATTGCGGTTACTATTTTATTAGCCAAGCATTCATTATTAGTCTGCCTTCAGTGATAAAATTTTAACAAAACAGTTTGATTATATTAATGTATAATAGTAACTCGCATTCAAAAGTCATTTCTGCAGTTTATTATCTGCTGGTTTTACTTTATCGTTTCCTTAAGATGAAAAAAATTTTAATGATGTAGTTACATTCAAGGATAAGTGGTTCAGTAAATATTATTACATTCACACTCATTTATTCACTGTAGTAACTGTAGCTATTCTAAGAGACTCAAGATTAGTATATAAATATGTAAATTTGCCATTTGGGACAGAGTTCATCATTATTATTTACATTTGCTTAGCAATGCCAAAGTTTTTACATAAGATAAGAAATAACTGTTTTTGAATATTAAGTTGAACCTGACTTTCACATAAATTATTTTTTTAACTGAAGCAAAAATGTTTATTTAGTGTGAGCTTCATTAACAAAAGAAAATTATTTTGATGTAGTCTGATTATTGCCATGCAGTATATTTTCAATGGCAAAATTTAAAAATCATTTTGCTTATTTATAACAAGAATAATCATTTAACTGAAAAGGTCTGATAGGGCAGCCATCTTTACATATTTCATTTTCATATCATTTGTCATTTTTAGGTAGTATGGAACACTAAAAACTAAGTTAACATGCTTTAACAACAGTTTTTAACATTAATTTATTAAAATTCAATTTAAAAAATGTATTATTATATGTTCAAATGGTTGACATAGAAGTGTACATGTGAATGAAGAAAAATAGTTACTTTGGTGTGAAGTATCTTTTATATAACTGTATATGTGATAGCTTTTAACATAAATAGCTAGAGAGGATAAAGAAATGCAGCATTGTTTTTTATCAAAATGATTTTTTTGAACAATAATGGACCGGTAGTATAATTAGTACATTCAGTAGCATTGTTTGAAGTCGAAATGCCATTATTAATAAATAATTGTGTGTCCTTACATAATAATGTGATCTTATAACCATGGACATCTCTAATTTAAAGTAGCTGTATATTGCATTTTTGTTTTATTTTACAATTAAGTTCGACTTGCTCTATTTTTTTAATTCTTGTTGGATAAGCTATGTAGTCATATAATTTATAAAAAGTACTTTGTATTGTTTTTAGTTTGAAAGTATTTTTTTTACAGGGTGATATCTAATTGCATTCAAGTGCTGGTACAAGATCTCGAAAACGCATGTGAACCAGCGCTAACAGCTATGAGCAAGGTAAACCAAAACAATGTATTTCCTTTTCCCTAAACAAATGTATTTAACATTTCCTACAGATTCAGTGGCAAAATGTGGACACTGTCGGTGACCAGAGTCCATACATAACAGCGATAACCACACATTTCAAAACAACCATTCCAATAATACGCGACAACCTTTCTCAGTCTCGTAAATACTTCACTCAGTTCTGCATAAAGTTCGTCAACTCCTTCATACCGAAATTCATCCAGAACATATACAAATGCAAGCCGATAAACACGGAAGCTGCAGAGCAGCTCCTGTTGGACACTCACATGCTTAAAACGGTGTTACTGAACCTGCCATCCATAGCGTCCCAGATTAACAGGCCGGCTCCCGCGTCTTACACCAAGGTCGTAACTAAGGGAATGACGAAGGCCGAAATGATTTTGAAAGTAGTCATGACACCTCTGGTACCAAACGAAGCATTTGTGGACCAGTTCAAGAAACTTTTGCCAGATGGTCAGTTGGCCGAGTTTAACAAGATTTTGGATATGAAGAATTTAAAGAGGCAAGAACAGACTGTTCTGGTTGAGTTGTTCAAAAACCACAAGTCGAGGGAAGGAAGTGTTTAAAGACAGTGCATTAGTCCCACATTGGGATGCACTTTAATTATTAAGTATAAAAGAATTTATTTCCATTTTCTTTGTGATATGTTTGTTGTTAATAAAGATTTATTTATAGATGATGTATGTATTCTTTGTTTGTGATGTTCTTATATTCCATTAAAACCTTGCTGCTGAATACATCCTTACTTTGTTATTTATTAACAGTTTAATACACAGTATCAAAATATAATATACATCTTGAAAACATAATACATAAATCAAACAATATAAGTTTAATCTAATGGAGGCCAACATAATGTGACCTCACCTTGGGCTGAAGATGGTACCCACTGTAAGTATTCTTGCAATAAATCTGTAACAGAAATCACAGAGGTAAGAGGCAGTCACTCTAGATCTAGTTAGACTTTGTAATAGTATATTACATAATATAAGATGTAAGAAGCATATTACGTATTATTATCCAAGAGTGCGTAATTGCCTTACAACTTGCGTAATGTACTATACTTTTTCTATGAGATCTAAATTTTTACAACTTTATATTGTATTTTTTCAGCAAAAACAAGTAGGTTAATGACAGTCACAACAAAATATTGACGTCAGATCGACTTGGAGAATGGGATTCATCAGATAATTATATCCGATGAACTTACACTGCTTACAATAACTGGAACGTTTTAATTCTAATTTAATGTTATTTAGACATAATCTAAATATTTTTCGAAACACAAAAGCATTAACTAAAAGTCTGCACTTTGCACTTTCATGATAATGTTGTACAAACATTAGCTATTTCTAACAATTAACTGACATGGATAACATGCTGTGAATGCAATACTGAATTTGATACTGTAACGTAATAAAAAAAAATTATGTGCTAAAAATTACGAAACGCTGTGTGTAATAGCGAATTTACTTATCAAATACACTGCATAATGAGCAATTTACTAATAAAGGAGTAGAATTTTTTTTAAGTACTGGGTGATATATAATTATCTATTGTGTGAGCCTCACATTTGTTGTTTTAAGTCTTATAAGTACTTTCACATCTATTAAAAAATAGGATTTGGAACCTGTATTGGGCTAGAAGATTTTTCACTTTTGAGTCCATTTTAAAAATAATAAATTAAAAATTATTTTTTATTTAAATAATTATTTTCTGCTTCTTAGTTAGGTGTGTTAAATTTTGCAATCAATTTAAACATCTTGATAAGATTACAACTATGTGGCGTTTATCAGGTTTATTTCAGTTTCCTTTCACTTGATTGAAATCAGAAATTGTTACACACAGCTATCAGTAACATGTCTTCTGCCAAATTAAAAAATTGTGTCCACAGCACACTGTATTCTTAAGCAGTCATACATTCAACCAGAGATAACCCTACCGAGATAGCCTATAGCCCTATAGTGATGTTGACATAGTCCCTAGATAGATAAAGTACCGCAATTGTCCGCCATTTTAGTGCGAAAGAGCAGTGGGAAATTTAATTGTTTATGTAGAAGACAGGATCAAACCTTTTTGGTTTCATCTACAATTTTAGTGCAAAAAAAATGGACAATGAATTACGGTACGGTATATTTAGTTACTGTATATTGACAATGTTTTTAGTACCATCTGTCAAAATATCCCCGTACTATGTATTTGCAAAATAACGTAGAACACTGTTACACTTTTTTATACACTATCTGGCGTCTACTTTTGGAATGTTAGAAAATTGCTTAACCTTTTATTTAATACTTATAGATATTAACGTTTATTTTGTTGAGTCCTTTTAATTAATTATTTCCACTGTTTTTATTCATAGGTTCTGGCTATGATGGCATTAAATTAAACAAACTTGTATTCATATAACGCTTTGACTTTTAATTTACGTCTTTTTTAAATATTTCCTTATTTTATAATTGACAAAAAGACATAATTAAAAGTCGAAACGTTATATGAATAAAAGTTTGTTTAATTTAATACAGTCAGGAGCCAGAACCTACCAACAAAAGCTATGGATATAATTTTATTTTATATTAATATAATCAATTTATTGCTATTTCTTTCAAAGAATGTCATTTGTGCAACAAAATTACATTCAATTTAAAGAAACAATATTGAAGAAACTAGGATAACAAGACCCTAAAACTATTTTATTTTCTTTTTGCTGGGCTACAAAACACAATGGATCTGGACGAATTCACCATAAATCTTTATCAAGCAATATTTATTTATATTTATCTCAAGCAGAATAGAAAAAATGTTATGACAACTTGTTCAAGCACATGCAAAAGTGTATTGATCATCATGAAGGATATTCTGAAAAACCATATAGCCATYTTCAAAAATAAAKATGTTTTTTCATTATTAAGTCAACAATATACGAAGCAGCCATCATATAAGCAATTTCCTTAAACATGGATAGATTATTCAAATTAATGATTCCTAATTTCGACCTGTAGTTAAGTGATGCAAATCCGAAAATTAAAAAGGCACATAATATGTATATTATCTTTTTATGAACTTCTAATAAACACATTAAATACTTACATTTTGGATTCTCTCTCCAAACATTCTCCAAAGCTTTCTTTGATCTAACTTCCCTATTCATAAGTGCCTTCAGCAAAACTTCCGTCCGAGCTTGCAGTCTAGCCCAACTTTTCACCATAACACTAGGTGAGCTTAGCAGCTGTCCCGCATACTTTTCCAGTTTAGCGAAAACTTTTCCCTCCAAGAAGAACCTAGCAAACCATTTGTACGCATCCACACTTAATGGATATTCGACTTCGGCCTGGGGAAGTGACCATGCCTGCGGCCCAAATGTACCTGACACAGTACAGTACACTTTACCATTTGTTGGGTCGTATCTCGGAGGAGGCTCGTTTAAGGGTTCTCTGAGGTTGCACAGCGCTGGGACGTAAGTTACTAGCCATTCTGGTTCTATTGCACTAACACCTGTTGGAGAATTAAAGATTGTAATAATGATACCTTGGGATGCAGTGTTTTATATGGTTAATGTTTTTACAAAAAAAAAACCTAATGACAATAATATAACTGCAATGGAATAAGCAATAAAATATTATACAGTTGGCATGCAAAAACTGAAATAAAAATATTAGGATAGATATGCACACTTAAATAAATTTAACAATTTGCATCCTGAATTCAATGAAAAAAATTATATACTACACCATAAACACCAGTTATTTCAGCATGTGGTTGTTCATAGTTTTGAAACTTTGTTTTTAACAAAAGCATCTAATGACATTTCACTATGTATTCAGCTACAAAAATACAATTTTTCTTGTAGAAAGTAAATATATTTACCCAAATACCAGTGGAAGAAGCGTTGGAGATAATAAAAGAAAAATACAAACCGCCATCCCATATCTTAAACTTAGTCCAGCATTGTTTAAATAATACCTATTACATTTATAACGGACAGCGCTACAAACAGATAGAAGGAGCACCAATGGGTTCGCCGTTATCGCCGGTCATAGCAAACTTATTTATGGAAGATTTCGAGACCAAGGCGATTACCACCGCCACACAAAAACTGACCCTATGGTTAAGATATGTGGATGACACACTAGTAATTTGGCCGCATGGCAGGGCAGCCCTACAGAACTTCCTGGATCACCTCAACAGTCAACATGGCAAAATTCGTTTCACAATGGAGATAGAAGAGCACAACAAATTGCCGTTTTTAGATGTGCTCTTGACAAGAAAACGTGACGGTTCCCTTGGGCACACCGTATACAGAAAACAAACACATACGGATCGCTATCTTAACGCTGCGTCCCACCATCATCCAGCGCAAGTATACTCAGTGGCTAAAACACTTTTAACGAGATCAAAACGTTTAGCCGACGAAGAAAGTAACGACGCTGAAATGAAATACATCAAATCTACACTGCTTAACAATGGATTTTCTAAAAAAGTTATAAACAGAGCACTCAGGCCAAGACGACAACGTAATGATACAGACGAACCACCAACTGGAATTGCCTTCTTACCATATATCAGAGGAACAACTGACAAAATCGGTAGGATACTAAAACGGCATAAGATCAAGGCTGTCTTTCGACCACACAAAAAGATAAATATGCTAATACGTAATCCTAAGGAACGTATACCATTGGAAGCCCAAGGGGTGTATGAAATACCATGCGGTACATGCGCCCAGTCGTATGTAGGTCAGACTAACAAAAGGATTGAAGTAAGAAGAGCCGAACATGTTAATGCGGTAGTAAAAGATGACAAGAATTCCTCTCTAGCGGCACACGTAAGAATTACGGGTCACCAAATAAACTTTGAGAAGACGCGAACCCTGGCAATTTCCAAAAACCGAACAATAAGAACAATAAGGGAAGCTATAGAAATAGAAAAACGACCCGACTGTTTAAACAAACGGGATGACGGACAAAGATTGCCACACACCTGGACCACGGTAATAGAACCAGTTATCACAAGCACAATCAATCTCAATACAAAAAATGATTCTGCTACGGGAGCCGAGGCAATGCTGAACATTCAAAGTTCCCATAATGTACCGGTTATCAGTAGGCAGCAAAGCGTCATATTGTCTCAAGGGGAGGCACAAGCCAGTTTGCCTAGAACACGGAGTAGGACACGCCAACAAGCACAGTCACAGCAAAGGCAGACCAGACCGTAACGGGTGATAGCAAATTGACAACATAGCAATTAATAACCGTACTGGAACTTTCATTGCGAAGAATAGAGTGAAAGATTACCACTTGAAAATGGCAAGTGCGACCTTGCCGAAACGTCGGAAGAACGGTCCTCCTGAGGATCAAGCTACTACATGGAATACAACCCGGAAAAGTTTCACACCATACTCAATCCGTGAAAACCTAAAATCTACCATTAAATATACATTATATACACACATATTATCTCCAGTACTACAGGCATATTCAAACAAGTATGAGTACACTGTCCTGTGCAGTCGACATCAAATTTCATGCACCTACCCATGTTATGAGATGTTCATTTTAACCACATTAATTTCAATATGTAGTTTTACACTGTACAGAACTTCTTAATTAATCTTTTCATAAATGACACTAATTTCTTATACTATAAGCAAGTGCATTAAATTCGAGGCCTTGGTGGCAACTATTTTGTTAATGTAAGGAATTGTCAGTGAATCAAAAATTCATGAAGACACGGGAGAAATAGTAAAGTTCTTAGTAAACGTTTTATTAATTATAAAAGATCACTGGCCACTTTGTCTCTCTGTGAACCAATCAACCATCAATTTACAAAATACAGCTGAATACAAGCACTGAGAGGAATTTGGCATTAATAAGTAAGAACTCGAGCAGTATTTGAAGTTTGAAGTAAAACTATCAAAAATATTTGTGTATGTTTTTCTTGGTTAAAAATAAATAGATTTACATCAGTAGTGTGTTGTCACCTAAGACGAGATGGACTGTAGTTCGGTTAATATTAAAAATTCTGAAAAACTTAAAAAAAAACAGTTGTACTAGATGTTCCTTATGTTGTAAAATAACTTTGGTTTATATAGAATATTTAGTTTCCTCTAGGCATTTTTGAATGCCACATATGAAGTTTTTTTAAAAATTTTGACATTTGGAGTGACAGAAAAGTAAAATGGCTATTTATATACCAAGGGCATTATGTAAATTAGGCATTCCAACGAACTGTCAAAGTGTCTTTAAAAATGGCGTCTGTAGGGTAAACAAAGACTGGACATCTCTGTTTAGCAAAAAATGAAATAACAATAATAGCCGAATCACCTACGCAGATAACGTATACACAAAACTCAGTTACACACCTAAAATCATTTAAATGATAACTACAAAAATACATGTAAACATACTATTATATCAAGTCTTTGTTTACCCTACAGACGCCATTTTTAAAAGACACTTTGACAATTTGTTGAAATGCCTAATTATATAATGTCCGAAAGCAGCTCGAGGACCTTTGGCCCGAGGGATATACTGGGTCCGCCACCTAAAACTCCCCAGGTTCGTATTTTCATTATTTTTTTAGGTACAACTTAAAGTTATATGTCAACTTGCAGGTCTTTTTAAACTCTTTAAAAATAGCATAGTGAGTGTTCAAAAATTTTTTTTGCCGATTATGATATTTTGAAAATAATGTTAATTTTTCGAAATATTTTTTTACCTTACCCCGTATAATAAATATTGCTTCATAGTTGGATGCCGACTTTTTTCTTCTTCAATTTGTGTCATTATAACATATGCGTAATTTTTACTCCTTCTTAATGAAAAACAAGAAAAACTCGTCACTGTCATATTCTGTTAATAGGGCTGTTCACAATTATTTAAATGTTAGTTTAGTAGCTTATTATGGTACAAATTATGCCCACATACCCATCGCTGCACATAAAACCCCAAAATTTTGAGTAACTTTTAAATAAATCAAGGAAAAAGTTCGTTCTAAAAAGAGAGGCTAGAATACGATACCCTGAGATGAGGCTAGTTCATGATCAAAAAACTAAACTAGCCTCATCGCAGGGTATTGTTATCTAGCCTCTCTTTTTAGACCGAATTTTGTACTTGATTTATTTAAAAGTTACTCTAAATTTTGGGGTTTTGTGTGCAGCGATGGGTATGTAGGCATAATTTGTACCGTTATAAGCTGTTAAACTAACATTTAAAAAATTCTGAATAGCCCTAATAACAGAATATGGCGGCGACAAGTTATTCTTGTTTTTCATTAAGGAGTAAAAATTATGCATACGTTGTAATGACACAAATTGAAGAAGACAAAAGTCGGCATCCGAATAGGGAGCAATATTTATTATACGGGGTAAGGCAAAAAAATTTTTGGACACTCGCTATACTATTTTTAAAGAGTTTAAAAAGACCTACAATTTGACATATAACTCAAGGTTGTACCTATACTAATGAAAATACGAGCCTGGGGAGTTTTAGGTGGCGGACCCTGTATATTTCGCCTGATGGGCTTTATAGTCTAACAAAGTCCGTGGTGCATACAGTGCTTTATTTTCTACTCAACAGATGTTTTTTTATCAATTTAGTATCAAATAAAATTAGGTTTTGAATTTGTATGTCATTATTTAGTAACCTATGGATTGTGAAATTGAAAGTGAAATTTATGTAACTGTTGAACATTATGAATCTGAATGAAATTTATTTTTCACATTTCTGGTAAATCCGTATGAAATTGGACATACAATAATAATAATAAGTTTATAATAATCAAATGAGCGAGTATTATTAGCGGGCGTTATGATATCATAACACCAGCTTATAATGCCCACGGTTGTTATGGATATGTTTACGTATTTCATCTCCAAGGTATTATAGATCAATAATAGTTGAGTAGAAAGTGTGAATTCCATCTTTAGTTTTACTTCCACGTCCAACGGATGGGAAGTATTGTATCGATAAAAAAAATTTTCAAAAATTTTTATTTGCTCATTCGCTTTAAAATGGTCGAAAACTCAAAAAAACAAAATTTGAGCAAAACAAATTTCTTGTCTGTGGTTTTGTTTGCGGACACGATAACTTTCAAAAGACAATATATGAACTTGAAATTTGGCAAACGTATAAATCTCAACTAACCAAAGCGACCTATTGTTTGTGGGGTAAGTAGGGTATCGGGCAGGGGGGAAATTGGGGTAACTACCCTTTTTGCAAATTTATATTTTTAATTTTTTTTTTCGTTTTAGTATGTGATTAATAGTATAACTGCGAGTATTATGCGTTCTTATAAATTTACGGTGCAGCAAACTGTTTAGTAGGTATTAGCAAAAAAGTGTCACTTAAAGAAAACGTATCTCCGAATATATTTAATATATTCAAAATATGAAAATTTATCAGATAGGAAATACAATTTCTTACAAAAAGTGTCTTAGAAAATTTATCCAAAATTTTGACGATTTCGAAATACTTCCAAAAAACCTATTTTGGACGCTGCTCATACGATTTTTTTTAAATTTTGGTATTATATAGAAAATCAAATTTCTGATCAGAAAGCACTCTTGTATTTTTTTGTTAATTAATAATTTTCGAGTTATTTGGAAAAAACCGATTTTAAAAATTTATATATTTTTGCTAATATCACAAGGACTGTTTGTCTTAGAAAAAATGCTCAAAACCTGATTACTAGTATAGTATAAGAAATAAAAACGTAAATGTCATTTTGCCAATTGGATGTTGAAGTATTGATTCAATTTGCAGGGGTTTTATGGAAGGTAATTGTAATTGTAACAAAATGGGTAATTCAATTACAATACAATTGTAGAGCAAGTAATTAATTATTGCTTCAATTACAACGAAAGTAGTTCAATTACTTTTTGAAGTAATTGTAATTAATTACTAACTACTGATATATATGCTTTCAAAGTGGTTATGGAAATGTCCATGAAATGTCAAAATAACGCAGATTTTATAAAATTCTCCTTCTGCCACCTTCCATTTTCTTAAAAAAAAATAGACTGTCTTTTAATCATATTCAAACACTGTTTGATGGTGCAATTAATTTCAGCCTTGTAATTTTAATTAACAGTCCTTCATCTAATTTAAAATCTGTTTGTCTTCAATTAGTTATAATTACTTCTCATGTACATCTTGTTGGTTTCGTATATCTCCTGGTAAATTACGAACTCCGGAAGGGACTTTTTCAACACAGATCCTTGATGCAAAAAAACAGGTTCCTCCATATCGTTAGCACGATATGCGTACTTGAACTTTGTCCGGTCTTCGTCTTCTTTGATTTCGTCGGGTGCTACCTTCTTCGCCACCTGGTCTCCCATGCCGGCCAGCAGCACCTGCCTGAGAAGCTTAGCCTGCAAGTCGCTCGGGGGCGGTAATTTCGGGTCGACCACAACATCTGCATCGGGAACGTTCGTCCTGATCTCGTTCGTCAACTGCAAACGCAACTTTCTGATCTCGGTGACCGCCTTATGTCGAAGACCATTTTCGGCACAGAACTGTTCGAGTTTTCCCTCAGAATTGGCAAATTCCGCTGCTCCGACGGCTCTTAAAAGAACCATGTTGTCACCCAGTAAGAGAGAATTGCCGGTTCCAGCCCAGTGTCTCCTCAGTGCGGCCCATTTCTGCCTGATGTTCTTCGTTTCTTCTGAAGTTGTTGGTAGGACTGGCGTTTCCAGCAAAACTTCTTGCACTGAGAGCGCTGCTACCAGGCAAACTGTGTACGGCAGTAAATCGTGTTGGTGACTTAACGCAAGCATTTTTCCGAACCTGGGCAGCACCGGGAATTTCGCTATGACACGACCAAGTGGCGTTACTTTACCTTCCTTAAAAGCACCTAAGATTTCTAGACGTCTTTCGGCCGTTTTCAGTTGTAACATGTCAGGCGCAGTCGGAAATGGAAAATTCACAACTTTATGAATGTTCATGCACTTCATTTGCAAATACAGATCATCAACAGGCTTCTGATGTATTTCCGGCACACTGAACTCCTGGAAAGTATCATTGAAGACGGCACTCGAATATAATCTGTAACAAGTCCATTATTAATTTTTTATATAGAAAGAAATAGACTACATATCATCAATTAACATCAAAACTTAAAAAAGGCACAAAATTTTAGGGTAACGTTTATAATTAATGACCAATGAAAAAATATGTATGAGATAGACTAGGCCAGGATATGATAACCAGACTATTTTATTTGCTATTAAAGCCGTTTGCCACTATACTTATTTAAGTATTGAAATAAGTTCTTAAAATCATTATACTGAAAATWAGAGGCGTGCGCCGTTTCAATACAAGAAATAAGCGWAGGGTTTTGTATACAATTTGAAATTACAAATTCTTTTCAGTAAGTATTTCAATACGTATGTGTGCGCCCTTTTGTAGTTGTAATCGTGATTTTCTCAACCTAAAGCTAGTCTAACCGTAATCTATTAAATTCCGTCTTTATACAATAGCAAATGCAACGTAAGGTCTATTCTACTGCTAGAGAAAAGTAGACCTTAGATGTAACCCACTCATAAACAATTACTTTTACTGTTGTTTGTGTTTGTGGTCACCCTGAATTACCACAATTTGTATTTAAAAGTAAAAAAATGCCTGTTGACTGAAAAAATTATTAAATGCATCAGCGTTGATACTAACAATGATATTGCAGAAGGAGAATGAATGTTCATGGCTTCTTAAATGTGCTGAAACAAGAGCTGCTAATAATAACAATAATAATAATTATTATTATTATTTATTTCCAATCAGACTACAATGTCTATAATGGACAGCCAGTACAAAAAGATAATACAATAATACAAATAAGAATAGTATAGAAAGCAAAAAAAAATACAATTAGAATTTAACATATGAGAAAATGACGAAATTAAGAAATCAAGAAGTTAGGGAGAAAAACATCGAAGAAGCTTGACCTTTACTGATTTAAAGTGAAATTTGTGAAAGAAGATATCCAGTTCTAAGCCATTAACACTATTATATAATTTAAAACATTTAAAAAGAGGTGAGTTAAAATGATGCAAAGCATTTGAGGATGAATAATAAAATGTAGAGGAACTTCTGTTGTTTATTCTTGGTACAGTAATATTAATGTGGTCCAAGAGATAAGTGCTAGAAAGCTCACCAGAMAAAAGTTTTTGAAGAAAAACAACACAAAAAACATTCCTTCTACATAGTAAGCTATCTTCTTTCACATTAAAGAGATCACTCTGGTCACAATGCTTACTGGGATACCTATTAAATATTTTGAAATACAGATACTTGCAAACTTTCTTAAAACGTTTTCTAACATATTTATATAGAATTGATAATAAGGACTCCAAATAAGGCAGCAGTATTCAAGTCTGGACCACACAAGTGCATAGAATAACATTTTAAGACATGGTGCACTAGTAAATTCTTTAGTGTTTCTAAATATGAAGCCTAAGGTCTTTAAAGCTGTACTAGTTACAAACATTATATAGGGAGTAAAAGTCAAACCACTGTCCATAACTATGCCTAGATCCGTAACTTGGTCACAGGATTCAATCACAACACCATTTATGTTATAATAAAAATTAATTAAATTAGATTTTCTAGCAAAGGTAAGTTTCCTACATTTTTTAGTATTTAAATCGAGACGATTATAATGACACCATGAATTTAATACATCAATGTTATTTTGTAACTCAAGGCAATTTTCACAAGAATCGATAATATGTACAATTTTCAAATCGTCTGCATGTATAAATACCTTACAATTTTTGATATCCTTTACAACGTCATTATAAAAAATAATAAATAGTAACGGACCTAGATTGGAACCTTGTGCAACTCCACTTTTAGCACAAAATACCTCCGATTTAAAACCCCCATACTCAACAAACTGCTCCCTGCCAACAATCATTGACTTCATTAACATTAGAAATTTATTACAGAAACCAATACGTTGCAATTTCTTCAACAATACACAGTGGTGCACTCTATCGAACGCTTTCGTTAGATTTGTATAAATGGCGTCCACCTGCAAACGATTGTCCAAGGCTGAGGATACGAATTGCGTAAATTCACACAAATTTGTTAAAGTGGAACGCCCTCTAATAAATCCATGTTGTTCCTGAATTATTTGACTACTAACATGTGCATAAATAACATTCAATAACACGCATTCAAAAAGCTTTGCAAAATTTGACAACAATGCTATTGGTCTGTAATTGTTGATATGAGTCTTATCATGGAAGTAAAAAACATGATATACAATCCTTGACCAGAAAAGATGGAATATTATCTGGCCCACAAACGTTGTTACCTTTCATCTTCTTCACAGCCGTTATAGAATAGAAGATCCAGCAGCATATAAAAATTTTCTACAAATGAGCAATGCTTCATTTGAAATATTGTTTGAACTTGTCCATAACAAAATAGGGAAACAAGATACACAATTCCGTGAAAGTATTCCTTCAGTTTCATTTACAAAAGCATGACAACACATCACGTTCCCGGGGTTGTCAAAAGTTTAATCACACCAATATACATATTTTAAGAGGCCTAAAACTKCATTTCAKGTTGATGTATTAATTAGCTGGTAGTAGGAAGTCAGCCCAAAATAACGGATAGCCTCTATTCAAAAATTTATTTCGCCGATATCAGTACAAAAGCTGCCTAATCTCACAAACCTGCTTATTGTGTAGGTTCGAAAAGTAGGTTCTATGAACGTTTTGTTTATAAATGGTAAAACAGCTTAGTGCACATCGATCTGCGCAGTTTTAACACAAAGTATGGAAATTTCAATACAAGAAAATGGAACGTGGGCTAATTTCTTGTATTGAAACGGCGCGCGCATCCAGTTTCTGTATAATAATTTTAAGAACTTATTTCAATACTTAAATAAGTATAGTGGCAAACGGCTCTTACATCATGCAAATCCCTGCTGGAGTATGAATGAATTCTTTTATATGTCTCTTGAAAATTTTCACTGATCCATTTCTCCTGATAGTCTTTGAGATAGTTAGGTGTATGACAACACTGACAACCCAGCGAGTATTTGATGGGCCCTTTAGCCTTATGGCAGTGGTTGTAACTCTAGTTTAAGTTTTCCATGTTGTGGCATAAATAGGAAAAACTGTCCTCACCCAATCAACTGCAATATTTACGCTAACTTGGCTCTATCCATTATTATAAAATAGACAATGCATGGAATATTTGAGTAAAAAAATGTGCTTAAAATTGACTAAAAAGTAAAGAATAATTTCTCCTAGGTCCATACAGATTTATAATTCCCATACAAATTCCTAACCTCATACACTGTCCTGAAAATTTGTGATTAGAGTTTTAATTTCTGAAAATACTTGTACTTTTAAAATGAAAAATGTGGGGCGTGCAATAGATAAATGATGCATGTATTCCCTTTTCAAAAATCATCTCCCACATATAGCCTTTTTTAAATTGCACTTGTCTTCTACAGCAGTTGATAAGAAAATTGTATCATTAAGAATTTATTAAAATTGGGTAAGTGCCCTGAACATGATAATAAAAGCTGAAATATTTTGAAAACATTTTTTTTTACTAATAAGTTGCAATTAAATGATCTTATACAAGAAGTACATGAAACACTAACGTGGCCAAAAAGCTGCATTAATTAAAAAAACAATAAAATCAAAGGAAAAGAGAGCTAGTCAGCGTCTTTTAATTGTGAAAAGGAATACTCGCTTCCCGATTTTATTTTAAAATACAAACAGATTAATAAATGTATGTAATATCAGTACATGAAAAAAAAGGTTAATGTTTAATCGAGGTGTAGAAATTGTAGAAAATATTTCTGAAATATGAGAAATATAGGAAATATCACGGAAATATCGGAAATATTGGTAATATTTCAGAAATATCGGAAATATTGGTAATATTTCAGAAATATCGGAAGTGTCTCGGAAATATCTGAGAAATAAAGAACTGTTCGGCAATGCTCAAGCCCCGTGGCACCTGCTGCTATTAGCTATTATTTCATCTGAACAGGTCGGTGTATGCTGAAATTAGTGAGTGCAACCAAGACTTTCTTTGTGAAATTAAAGAAAATCACGTAGTAATAGTAAGTTTGTTGTTTTTTGCACTTTAGATTTATGGTGTACACCATTTGCATCAGCGGTTTACCTCTCGGATTTATAAAAAATCTTCATCAGGACTCTCCAATAAAACATAGATAACATAGTAGAGTGCTCGATCGGACATATTTTGACTTGTATGGGAACTTGGCGTTACAAGCTGAAACTTAATAATTGATAATTTAAATCCAGAAGTAATCAAAAATTAGACCGAGCCGGCAGTCAATATTGTTAAAAATATAAGTAACAGTGCATTCTTGAAAACCAAAATATATACGATCTATAGGTATTTAATTTGAAACATTTTCAATGCAGAATATTTTTTAAAAAATTTTTGCCTTTTGAAAAAAACATTGTCTCTTATGGCCAAAAATAACAAAAAGTCAGTTTTATCGGTTTCACGCTGTCCAAAATTAATTGAAAATTCCTTAATTTTCGGTTTACCTCGCATTATCTCGAAAACTAAGGCCTAATTAAAAAAAAATATTGTAATAAAATATAGCCGCGCCTTCTTGTATCCCATTCATTCTAAATTCCTAGTTTTTGCTTTATCGTTAAAGGTAGTATAGAATTAAATGTAAAAGACTACATTTTTCTGGCAGAGGGGGCTGGCTACAGACTCTCGTGGCTGCATCTTCCATCTCTACTTATTCCGTAGCTCCGTCCTTCGTCCATCAATATAGCTCAGAGAGGGACGCGATAGATCAAAATACAATATAATTAGGAAATCTGTCGAATTAATCCTATTTCAGTTTTCGTATTGACAGACGCGTAGTATTACGTTGAAAATCTTTACATTTGCAGACTGTGGCAGCAAAGTTTTCACTTGCAGGAAAAATCGCATGATATGTATCGGGATCTGTAGATGTATAGCCCAGGAATCGTGTAGAAACCAGCTTACTAAAGTTAACCCCTTCTACTACAGTTTCCAGTGAAAATAGAGATTCCCATGAGTAAATTGTGGGGTTATGTAAAAAGATTAGTTTATTTTATCATGATTTTCATACAGAATTGTATAATAAAATGTATTAGTTGTTTAATGCATCACATGTGTAGCTATTAGTTTAATTTCTCTTTCATAGGTCAGTGAGGATTTCTAATAGATATACTATCAAACGTGTCTGTCAAAGCAAAAAATATCAATTTAGCACGCATGGGACGTAAAAGGACACGCTTAACTTTTAATAACAATAATTTTTTTTGAGCGAGGCGTTAGTTTTCAAGATAATGAAATTCTGAATTAATTTTAGATGGCGTTGAAACCGAGAAAACCGACTTTTTATTATTTTTCGGCCGTAAGAAGCAATGTACGAGTATAATGCAAAGTAAAAAATTTGTTAAAAAATAGATCGTATATATTTCGGTTTTTAACAATGCACTGTTAGTTACATTAAAATTAAATGCTCTCTAGTGTAATAACATTTTAATTTGCAAGTAAAACTTACTTTTCATGAAATTGTCTTGGGTATTTCTAATGTTACATATGAAAAAATCGTTAAAAATGTTTTTGAAGTTCGGAAATATTTTAAAAATATGGGAAATATCAGAAACGTTTAGGAAATATTTGAAATACTTTGGATATATCGGAAATGACGGAAATATTTTGAAAATATCGGAAATATTAGATAATTATTTCCGAAATTGGAAATAGGTGCACAAAATTTCACGAGTGAAAAGCCCCTAGTTTTTAATACCAATGTCAAGGCTGGTCAATCCGGAAATTACAATATATTGGGAGAGGTTTTGGGGCATTGCAGGTAGCGGTATGGCATTCATACTTGTTTTTGTAACTACTATCTACTATCATCAATCGACCTCAATTAATTACCAAAAAATTCTGATATGTATATAAATAATTCAGTTCGGTTAATGGGTTTATGGTGGCATTTAATTAACAATTAAATAGCAACAGATTATGACATGATTTTCAAATTGGTAATAATATATTGTGTTGCTAACTTAATGGACATACCTGTAACAATGTCCCGGACCTAGACGTCCCGCTCTCCCTGCTCTCTGATTGGCTGAAGCCTTGCTCGTCCAAGTCACTACATAACTGCTGACACCTGTCGTTTTATCGTACAGTTTGACTTTGGTTTTACCAGTGTCTATCACGTATTTAATGTTCGGGATCGTTAAACTAGTTTCTGCGACGTTGGTGCTCACGACGCAGAGTCTGCAACCGTTAGGCGGAGCTTTAAACACCTCCTGCTGTTTGTGAGAGGGTAGGAGTGAATATAGCGGTAACACCCACATTGGTTGGGTACTGTTAATCACGGGCACTTCATCTTCAGACTGTCCACTTAGTTCTTCATCTGAGGCGGCATCTTCATTATCTCTGGGCAAACTGTAGTCATCTAGGTTTATTTCGGGAATTACTTTAATTTTCCTCTTTTTCTTTAAGGTTTTTCGTAATCCGTTTTCTATATCAAAATCGCTTTCACCTTCACTCTCTTCTTTGTGTTCTCCATTTATTTTCTGGGTTTTATTTTTGTGTCTCATAGGAAATGCTTTGCGTAACCGTCGTACTAAGGTGTTAACCTCTTGCTGCCCTGTCAAAAATATTAAAATGCCTCCATCTGGAAGAGTCGTATGTACTTTGACAGCCTTACTAAAAGCCTCTTTCAAATAATTCTCGTTTGTCCTTTTATTAAAATGAACAGTCACCGGAAACTGTCTAGCTTCTACTTTAATAACAGGCGGCGTTACTTTAAACAGTCTTTTGTTTTCAGTGAAATCTTCAAGCCTTAGCGTAGCCGACATGATTATAAGTTTCAGTGGGTCACCGCGCTTTTGTCTAAGAGGGACAATTCGTGATAACAACCCAATAAGTATATCCGTGTACACTGAACGTTCATGGGCTTCATCTAGTATGACAACTGAATATTTCGACAGCAAAAAGTCTGACTGAAGCTCTTTCAACAATACACCGTCGGTCATAAACTTAATTCTTGTCTCATCCGTTACATTACCTTCAAATCGAATCAAGTAAGAAACTTCCTTTGTTGACAGGTTCATTTCTTCTGCAACACGCTGTGACATTGAAATGGCAGCTACCCTTCGAGGTTCTGTCACTGCTATTTGCCTCTTTAAAGCATAGCCTGCCTCAAAGAGGAACTGCGGTACTTGAGTTGTTTTCCCGCTTCCAGTCTCACCAGCTAAGATAACAACGTTATTCTCATTTATCACCTCCATTATTTGCTGCTCCTCAGCTAAGATCGGTAATTTCAATCGGGCTGCTTGAATTTCCTTTGTTCGCGAGACTTCTACAAAAACTGCAGGTTTACATTCAACAGGTGGTTTTTCTTTTTTAGCTTGTTTAACTTCGTTCGCTACTTGGATCTGACATTTTGATTCTTGTTTCTCTGCAGAAGTAACTTGCTCTTCTCTTTTATCTGATTTAGTGTGCTGTGATAACTCTTCATTTGTTTTAATGGTGTCTTGTGTAACGTCCATCTTCAGTTTTTTGTTTTCTGGTTCTTCTTCACTTTCTGATTCACTCACAGAGCTTCCAGATGATTCAAAACCTACCACGTTTGGATCATCGCTTTTTGTGTGCCTATCATTAACTGGTTGTTTACGTTTTGAGCCAGAAATACTGTTTAGTTTAACTTCACCAGACAAGATGGCTTGATCACGCTTATTTTTTTGTTCACCTTCGTTTTGCTGTTCCAAGAAATATCTCTTCAATCCCTTTGTTTGTATAGTAGCAATTGATGTTAACTTTTCTAGTTCTTCTGGAGTGGCTTGAACTTGTGACAGGGCTTCCAATAAAGATGATCTCTGCAAAGTAATATTTTAAAGTAGTGCAACTACTTTATGCTTCTTACGTACTGATTCTTTTTTCCGTTTCTTTTCCACCACCTTCTCCAGTAATTTTCGTTGTTTCTTTGATAAGATACGTGTTGTTTCAGTTTTATCACGCTTGATCTTTGTTTTCCTCTTTTGCGATGGCAACACAACCTGATTGCTTTCATCGTAGTTGCCTTCAAGTTTAACATCTAGTTCGATCTGGGATAAAAGGAAAACATTATTTTTGCACCAATAGTACAATTATTATATTTATAAGCCTACTTTTTGTGTAGACGAATTATCTATAATTGTGTTTGCTACTTGTCTAGCTTTCCAGTTGTATCCCTTCTTGTTTTTACCCATCGTTGTTTACAAAACTTCTCACATTTGCTCTTTTTGTACTGGGATAAAGTGAGGTTAGGTGGAGCACATGGTGTTTTGACATTTTGTGACACAGTGTTGCCAGGTACAGGTAGCATTATTAATGGCTTTGGGAGCTTTGGACCGATTCAAGCAAAAATTGCTAATTTTTCTGAGGTCACTAGTCCATTTCGTATTTCCGTAAATATAAAATATCAGTACACTGTTCTCATAATTTTTTTATAAACCGCTTTGGGTTATGAAATAGGGTTCACGTTTCGTCCACTCTTATAAGGGGCATCTTCAAGGCATGAATACAGACAGATTATGGCATATTTCTGTTCTGAAGATGCCCTTTATAAGAGCGACTCTATTTCCTAAGCCGATGCGGTCTATCCCAAAAAGATCAACAATTTAATCTGACTCTGGCTGCAAAATATTACATTTCTACATGTAATTTCAAGCTATTCCTATAGGTTTCTTGACATTTATTTTTTTTGATACATTACGGGGGTATCCCCACGAATCCCGGAATGTCGAACCACGAAATTACGAACTAGCGAAACCAGTACCGACGAACACAGGAAACGTCGAATCATGAAAAGAAGTGAAATTAGTTACATACCAGCGGTACCTCAAATGTTGTACGAATGTATATGTAGCTTATGCAACCGTACATACAAATGTGTCTGTAGCCATCCTCATCAGTACCACATATTATTGTATTTGTATTATTTCGTATTGTACATAAATAAAAGATGTTATAAACTGCTGTTCTAGATCTAAAATTATTATAACATGTGAGATTGTTACGTGGTGCTTGCAAGAATGTCGTGACAAACTTCATGAAAACCTTTGTTTTCATTGCATTGCATTTTAAAAGTTTGCCATATTACATTCAATGCATCTATTTTTTGTAAATACGTGGAAGTTGCCTCATAGAATCAAATAGTTGACGGTATCTCCACCACCTTTAAGTTGGCCTTAAAAATTCAAGCATAATCATACCTATTTTGTTCCAGATTTTTGTTATAATTCGAAGTTTTAACAAAACATATGACGTCTTATTTAGAATAAAATAATTTAATGTCACTACCTTATAAGCAAATATATTTCCGTGGTAGATTAAATAAGAGGTAAGTATTAATCTTTTCTATTACTATGCTCAATAAAGTTTTAGAAAGCATTTTAAAATATTGACAGAATACAGAAGGCAAACCTGTTACTTTTTGCACACAATGATTTATATATTATGTATGTACAGTTACAGTTTTGATCCGAATCCTCAATTTAAAAAAATCTGCATTTTTTAGGGTAATAGTTACGGTCGGCTGGAAGAATAATTACCTAGTTACCTGATAACTACTTATTAAATATACAATACAACTAAAATATGTTTAAGTACCACTGGTTTAATGTTTCCCCCGTTCGACTTTCTTGTGTTCGTTAGTCGCGTACAAACAGAATGTTCGGTGGTTCGACGATTTCCTTGGTTCGACATTCCGGGATTCGTTATGGACTCCATTACGGGGATGCCTGTACAGACAGGATAATTCACTAATAATAATTGTTTATTGACGGTGTATATACCCTTACATTACATAGAAAAATAAATATTATATAAATATACAACTTATAAGTTATAACAACATACTATACATAATCGATAAAACAATACATATGTGAGGGTAAACATTTGTAGCGTTTTTACATGATTTTATTTATTTACAGTCAAGGACACCATTTAACATCAAAGAAATATGTGGACAAACAGTATCAATTGATAAATATAAGAAAAATAAACAGTCCAGTATCAATCATGTGGTTTCTAACCTGGATACAATGAGAACAGATACATATTATATATATTCTTGATGTATAACATCAAATGGCCAAAACCTCTCTAATATGCTTTAAAAATGTTAGTGTCTTAAAAGCAAATGCATCAATGTTTTTGCTGTAATCATTGCATATATGTAAGATTGTATTTAGAGATAAATGTTGAGCATAATTAAGCTTATTGGATTCCTAACAGAAAACTGGAACAAGTCTGGTGGGATATGAAAGTTCAGAGGCGAGAAGTTCTGGGGCAACAATTGGATTGTCGACAAGCTTATATACGAATCATATAGCCATATATGTACGCCTCTTTTCCAAGCTAGGAAGATTAAGGTACCGCATGCTCAAGCTAGGATTGGAAATAATTTGCCTAGAAAGCCTCCATCGGATTCTTTTCAAAAACCTTTGCTGAATGGATTCACGCCTGTCACAATGAACCTTATAATATTATGGTGACCAAACTATTGTATTATATTCCAGAAGAGGTCTGACTCAGGAAATGTAAAGAAGTATTATTATCTTTACGTTGTTAAACACTTTGCCATATCTTAAAATACACCCCAAAGCCCTACCGGCTCGGCTGATAATGTTATTATGATGAGTAACACAGTTAAGTTTACAGTCCAAAAGGACTCCCAGATCTTTAACAAAGCTCTGAACAGGGATGACATTTTCATTAATATTATACTGTAGAACTCATGGATGAATTTTTCTGCTAAAGTTGATAGCCTGGCATTTATCAACATTTAATAACATGTTGTTATCAGTGCACCAATTATGCAAAAGTTTTAAATCGTTTTGCAATAGAGCTATATCATTTGCTTCAGGTACAACACAATATATTTTCAAGTCATCAGCAAAAAGGGAATAATGCGCGTAGTGAAATTCGACCCAATGTCGTTGATAAATATCGAGAACAACAGTGGTCTGAGAATAGAGCCTTGAGGGATCCCAGAAGATACGTTAATAGTGTGTAAACGCAAGTTGTAAATTTTTATTTGCTGCATCCTTCCAGTCAGGTAGCTAGCAAACCATGTCAGCAAGGAAAAAAATAGTTCATAAGCACTTAGTTTTTGCAGAAGGATGGAATGAAGAAATTAGTACTGTCAGAATCTGAGATCCTTGTATTCAATATTCGAATATGGAGCAAATGGAGTATTTGCTTTATTCGAAAACAAATATTTGTATTTGTACAGGGGCAAATTTCTGCGACCCGAACCAAAAAAATTGTGAAGATGCTGCAATGAATGATAAGTTGTTAAAATGCATTACCATGATATTGCATGAAATAAAACCCATATACAGAGGTGCATTATGTGAAAAATATTGAAATAATATTACTCTAGCAAATACAACAGACCTTTGCATAAAATATGAAATATGTGATCGGGGGTAAGAAGTTTTTTCAGAGCTGTTGCCGGGCGAATAACAGTAAATACCATTGGTTTTAAATAAAGCCACCCGCAGTTGGTATCCGCAGCAACTCAATTAACCCATAGCACATTTATGGCATCGTTTGTTTAACCGCTTTCACTGGCAAGCGTAGGCTCGTAAACTTTAAAACTTGACCGTAACCGTTCTGATACCATTTGCTACTACGTATCTTTGTGAGGTAGGATTTTTAGTTCTGGTGTCGATAAAAACAAAAAATCACAGTCGATTGAATGTTAGAGATGACATGCGCCTTGCCTTGTCGAAGACATGCAATTCCACAATTTAATGTGATCACTGAAGTCAAACAATAGCATTCTTCTCATTAACTTAGTTTTGATAACATTAAATTGAGTAATAGTAATTAGTGTAAGCAAACTATCAATAAAAGTTATTTTTTTAATATTAGGTGTGTTTTCTGTGCCTAAAATTTTGACAGGGAATTTTTGAAATTCATAAAATTCATCCTTAGTGTAGTTATCTATAATAAAATAAAATCTAAAATAAAATAGCAGGTGCTATGTTTGTGTTAAAAAAAACTATGCTTGCTTGACGTTTTTTTAGGAACGCTTGTATTCAACAACATCGTAAAATATTCATTGTTGCCTTGCTGCATAAAGTTACAAAGAAAAGAGAAGTGTAATACAATAAACTKGTGAGCATAACTATAGCCCCACCCCAAATTTTGGCTGTATCTACCATAAACTTTACATGAATTAATTGTGCATTTGGGAACTCAGAATACAAAATAAAAGAACGCTTAAAAATAAATTTTACATCAATTGCAAACAATTTGTTTTATTTATTCAACAATATTGCATAACTATAGCCCCTATAATACATAACTTTAATAATATTTACTCATCTTTAATTTATTAATGGTTTCTCTACCATTTTTTCTAATTAATTCGAAAACTCTTGATCGCATACTATTAACGAAGTTTACGATATTCCAGGCATCAAATTTCTCCGAACTTCCTCTAAAGAATGTTTCAACTCGTTAAGGATGGCCTTTCGCTTGTTGTCTTTGTATAGTTGCCGAACTATGACTCCCCAAAGGTTTTCGATGGGATTCATATCTGAGGAGCATGCAGGGTACTCTAACAAATTGATATTTTCATCTCTAAAAAATGCCATCACCTCTCTGCTCATGTGTATTCATGCATTATCTTGCTTGTATTCATCTGTGTTGAAGGAAAAACCAAATTCAAAGTTCCTCCTTTGGTAAAGGCTCCCCACACCATGAGTACCTCCACCAAAATATCATTTACTGAAAAATGTTTGGAGTCTAGGAAAAATTCGGAAAGAAATACAAATTAAATTAAAATTACATGATGCCAGATTTGGTAAAACAAATTGTTTGCAATTGGTGTAAAATTAATATATATATATGGTTTATTGAACAAATATTACAATTTGTACAAAAGGCTAACGACCGAAGTCTTTCTGCCCGTATTACATAACATTATATAAAAAAAGGAAGTAATTTAACTAAATATTTTGTTGTAGATGGTGTTTTCTGGAACTTTCCGTTTTCTTCTTAGCCTCTCGTGTTCCAAGTCAATTATTAGGCTTCTAATAAGTTCTGCATTATGGGGATATTGTACAAATTTTGTGACTAAGGAATGGAATCTGTGTAGGATGGGAACTATTTTGGTTTTTTCATACAGGAACTGATTTGATGGGTTGTGCAGGGGATTATGTGGATGACGGATCTTTGTTATAGTTCTTAGGGTTCTTCTTTCTGCAACTTCGACTATCTTCAGTGCTGTTGGCCTGCAACCGGTATACAATGCATGTCCATATTCTATGATAGGTCTACATATCATTTTATATATCCTGGAGGCATTGTAGATATTGATTCCTTGGTTTTTGAATGTAAGGGAGCGAAAGTGTTTAGCCCTATTTATCATTTTTTGTTTCATTTTCTGTAGGTGATATTTGAAATTTAATTTGTTATCTACATGTATTCCAAGATATCTTGCCGATGATGATGGGGCTATATGATTTTGTAGCATAACAATATGTGGTGATTGGGGAGTTATACGATGACCAAATATCACGAGACGTGATTTATCTGGGTTTGCCATTAGTCGCCATTTTTTAAACCAGTTCACAGTTTCATCGGTTAAGCGTTGTAGTCTGACTAGGGTTTCTGTCAGAGATTTTCCATGTGCTATAAGAGTTGTATCGTCTGCAAACTGTAGCACATATGAGGTAGTGTTTATAGCTTGTATTGGCCTTTGACTATGATGGATATCATAACAGAAAATATTGAAAAGAATCGGGGATAATGGTGAGCCCTGTGGAACTCCCTGTTGGGGTGATAGTGTTTCGGATAGTTGGTTGCCGGTTCTAACTTGTAAAGTTCGTTCATTAAGAAATTCTTTGATTATAGTTATAAGGTACCTAGGGCACCCTATCTTAATAAGCTTGTATATTATCCCACAATGCCATACACTATCGAAGGCTTTCTGGATGTCCATAAATAATACAGCTGTTTTTTGTCCATATATTTGGTGAGCTTGTATATTCGAAGTGAGCACCATAAGTGGATGGATTGTAGAGTTCTTCTGCTTGAAACCAAATTGATATGGTGGTATGTAATGTTGTCCAACAGATTCTTGAAGCCTCTTTTGAATTATTTTTTCAAAAACTTTTCCTATTACTGGCAGTAGTGTTATTGGCCTGTAGTTTTTAATGTTTTTGTGATCGGTATTAGGTTTAGGGATGTTGATAATCGTGCCTTTCTTCCACTCCTTTGGGAAGTATTCCATCAAGAGGCAGTAATTCATAATTTTAATTATTGTTTGGTGGATCTTGTCATTCAGTTGTTTAAGTACTTTTCTGTGAATGTTGTCATTGCCGGGAGCTGTATTTTTGCCACTCATCAGAGATTCAAAATATTCTTCTTCACTAATCTCTCCATAACCACCGTGTTGGTCTACAGAAAAATACTCCTGTACACAGTCTTGGACTGCCTGTTTATTGTTGATATCAAAGTTGTCATTCTCCGAATATTCAAAAATCTGTTCCCAATGATCCCTAAACAGACGAGCCACAATTTTATCATCTGATATAATTTCGTTGTTATTTAGGATTTCACATTTTGAGTGACTAATTTTATATTTTGAGAGTTTCTTTATTTGTTGCCAGTATTCTTTGCCTTGCTTAACATTAATTTCTTCACAGGCTGAAATCCATTTGTGTGCTCTGTATTCTTTGACCATTAATTGTATATGTTTGTTGAGTTCATTATACCGCCTTTTATGGTTTAGACCTGGATTTGATTTTATTTCTCGATATAATTGTTTTTTCATTTTTATGAGCCTTATTATATACGGTGGTAGTGTTTGCGAATAGTATTTCATTTTTATTTTTGGTGTATGGTTTTCTACAGCAGCAGCAAGTGATTCCATGAAATCGGAGATGTAGTTAGTAGTAATCTCATCAGTGTCTGTTATCTTTTCAACCATGTATGTGTTTATAGCATCAATATCGCTCTTGTTATATATATATTTATATATACATTCTGTAGCCTGAATCGGTACATTGCTTTCTATAGTTATTTCCATAGCCAGGTGATCAGACCCCAAATCAGGAATAAGATCTATATTTTTTATCATGTTTCTTATATTTGAAGTACAAAGGACAATATCTGGAGTGGTATCCGGGTTATTTGGCATTAAGAATGTTGGTTCTGTATGTACTTGAATGAAGTCTGAATTATTTATAAATGATTGTAATTGTTTTTTCTTTTGTTGATTGATGTTAAAGTCTCCTATTATTAGTACGTGTTCAAACTGTGATGCCCTTACAAACAGGTTTTCCTCTATCCTTGAATATGGGTGGATGTATACTAAAAATATATGAAGCTTAAAATTCTTTAGTTTGATTGTGCAATGTATAACTTCATTCAGTGTGTTGTTAAAGTGGGGTGGATTCCCCTTTCCAATACCTAACTGCTTATCTCCCTGTATCAGACTACCTCCTCTATAATTCGCATTTAATACAGTTCCGTTTTTTTGTATTACTGTCCAGTCTCTGTACATTATGTCCTTTTTGTTTTTAGTTTCCACAAATAATCCCATTTGAATGTTATTATTCTCAATGTAATGATTTATAAGAGGGGTCTTTGGTCTATAGCTATTAATATTAGCATAAAGTATTTTAAAGTTAACCATCATTAATTTGGTATTGTGCATTATTAGGAGACTCCATTGGTTCTGTAGGTGACTCTGATTCGGGGTTTTCCATATCAAACATAAAAATATAAATGCGATTTCCTGTGAATGTAACATTAGTGTCAATATTGTAATTTTGTAAGAATCTTTTCTTTAATTTTATGAGTAATTCTTCTCGGTCTATATATTTAGGATTGTTTATTTTATTTATATAGGTGTTAATTATTGTGTCGTGTATCGTGATAGGTGAGTGGATACGGTTTTTCTTTGTGATTTGTTGGTTAATGTCGCATGATTTTTTGTTTAAGGCTTTTATTTGTACATTGGGTATTCCTGGTATGGGCTTATTTGGTCTTTTTGGGCACTTCATTGACCAGGCAGGATGCTCTTCTGAATTGCATGTGGTGCATTTTATTGGAAGTGGTGAATCACATTTTTCTGTTAGGTGAGAACCTAGACACTTGCTGCATTTCAGCGGAGATTTACAGTTGTTTGTTGTGTGTGTATATTGGAAACATCTGTTGCAGGGTATTGGTACTGGTGCAGGTGGGGCACTAGGGTAAACTGCATAATGTTTGTGTTTGAAGAATATTCCCTCATTGAGCAATTTCTTAAAGGAGCTCTCATCTCCACTTATCACTCTTATATAGGAAGATGGTTTGTTGGTAGCTTTTGCAATTATTCTTTTACAAAATCTGTGATTGATTTTTATTTTATTAAGAAATTCAGATATTTGTGTATCTTGTATCTCTTGCTCTACTGAAGCTATGACTGCACAGTATGTAGGCTGAGGTATTTTTCTTTCTGATGGTCGTTGTGAGGCTGATGTTTCTTTATATGAGATTATGGTTTTTTCTTTTATCAGATTATTTAATGTGCTCTTTATTTCATTTTTTTCTGTGTCTGTTTTAAGTAAGAGTCCTCTTTGGGTTTGAAGTATAACATCTTTTGAATTTTTGTATATTTCGTCCCAAATGTCACTCATTTGAAATCTGTTTAAATTGTTTGGAGTAATGTAGAACATGTTCTTATATTCCTTAAAGGTGATTTCTTTCATTTTAGGAAAGTAATTGTTTGAGATCCTTTTTTGTATGTGCTGGTTTTCTTCTGATAAAGTTTGTTTTTTTGTTGTAGGTTTTGTGTGGGTTTATCTGATGGTGTACGATAAGTATCGGTTGTAGCTCTATGTTGGCTGAATTCAATTTCCATGTTAGAAAATCCATGTAGTTCTTCTCTGGCTAAATTAGTATTAGACGTGTCCTTTTTTTTTCTTTTTCTTCTTTGTTGGTCTACTATTGTCCAGTTAGTGTTATTACAATTTTCAGTATCACTTGTACCATCACTTTGATCACTCATTTTCCCACAAATTCTCTAGCCTGTTCACACTGGCAGATGACCTTTGACTGTGTAARATTAATTTTTAAGCGTTCTTTTATTTTGCATTCTGAGTTCCCAAACACATAATTAATTCACATAAAGTTTATGGTAGATAAATCCAAAATTTGTGGTGTAAAGTGTAAAGGTGTAATCTTAAATCCATGAGGTGAAATTAATTCAAGTTGTCTATTCAATGACATAAATTCTGTTGATGATACACGGCTCTGATTTGATATAATGCAATAAAATTTTGAAAATTCTTCCAGAAAAAAGGATATTTAATTAATCACTCAAGTTTGTTCATCCATGAAAATGTGGATCAATAACTTTTACAACTTAAAAATAAACAACTCAATTTATTTATGTATGAAAAATCCATGATCAGTTACAACATAATTGTAAAAAATATAATTTTAGTCTGATTCTATATCACTGCTAGGTGCTAGAACATCACCTAACTCCATCGCACTTTGATGAAATGTTGGTTCAAAACACCTCTTAAAAATGAGTTTTGCTCTTTTACTTCTCGGAGATTCTGGAGAACCAGGTACTACATCATCCAAATTACCATTCTCGCTATTATCATTATCAGGAGATTTTTTATCAACCCAGATCCCGCTGTTGGCCAAAATCTCATCAATATCTCGCCTACTAGCTTTTGCTTTTGTTGATTCTGTATTTGTATCGAATCCATCATCCCAATTAATGCTGTCTATTGCTTCCTTGTCCTGCATTGTGATGTTACTGTATTTGTTTGTTTTTCCGTTTTGACTAGGAATAGGTGGCATGCTTGGTGTTGACGACATAGTCGACTGCGTTATGCTGCCTGGGTTTATCGAAGACAAGATAAACACTACTTCATAGGTTGGATGTTCGATTTTTAATGTCAGAGGTTTCCCTGATATTTGAAAGCTTAAGATGATGTTTGAGTGAAAATTTTCTGCGAGCAAAACGGCGACTCGAAATGGCTTTAGCGCGAATGTGATGCTTGCTTCTTGGGCTATCCTGAATGTTGAAAATTCCGAGGGATTCAGGGATACTTGGGTCCTTATTATTTTGGTGGCATTGGTTGCATCTTAAAACAAAACACAGTTTTTCAAATATAAACAGAATGTATTTTTGGAGAATTTCAACAAAAATGGTACTCTTTCAATACTGAAGATGGGTTCTCTACCAATTTTCACAGAGTACATAGAAATTTATGTTTGGAAAGAGTAGGTAACATAAAGGTTGAAATTTTGATGGTGTCAGAAATATAAATAAAAAGGTAGGCACCAGAAATAAATATAAGATTATGAGTAAAAAGCATTACACAAAATTAATATTATATGAGTATTAATATTAATATTATATTAATCCCAGTAGTGCAGTGAAAAACAGTGCAAATATATATCATATGACATTATGCTCCTCGTAATCTTAATATTACAACTAACAAGAATATTAATCTTTTTATCTTAGGTAAGTTATAGCAAAATATGTCACACATCTTTTCAACCATTTTAAATTAAGGTAATTTCATTGTTGTAAGAAAAAACTATAACAGACAAGCAAAAATAGAGAGTTTGGACAATTTKGAATGCCATAACAAATTTTATGTAACAAGACTGAGATTAATATTATAGGTTTGCTAAAAAATACTGTAATATTGGAACATAAGTAGTCTATTGCCCATTTCAAATACACTCTGACATAAAACTTTATTAAACAAAGTTGTTTATACTTCATCCAAAATAAAGTCTAAATGTTGATAATGAAATTAAAATTCCAACTTTTTATTTTTTCCAATAGTCTTGCTTGTGTGAAGTTATTTTTCACATTTGAGAGAAAAATAAAATTAGCCAGTAGGTACAGCAAATGTCAAAGACAGATCAGTATCTTATTTATGTCTGTACTTTCAATAGGGTTTTATCAGTATGCCATAGATTTTCCTAATATTTTGTATCAAGGAAAACAGTGCGAAAGTTGGTAAAAAATTTACTGAAACTATACTATAATGAATACATAAAAAAACTTGTGATGAAAAAGACAAGTCTACATTACTAGCATTAGATTAAGTTTTGCACAGTCCTAAACTATCTTTGATGGCGTGCTCAGAAATAAACAAAAGTTGGTCCCAAAAATTTTAAAGGAGTCCAAGCTTTTCCCTTTCAACCAGAAGGTGTTACTAGGGTTGCTAAAAAACGACTGATGTATCGTCGATACTTTTGCTTCCCAGTATCCATACCGAACGATATCATGTCAAAAAATATCGATTTGCATTTATACTCTATACAATATCGGTGTTTTGTATTTTTAGCACTTAACACATAGATGATGCCATTAGCTAGCGATATGAAATATTGATACTAGGCCTTCTAATTCAATACCACATATAATACTGAGGAATCAGTGTCAATACAAATTATCAATATGTATATATATTGCGATATTATCGAAGTATCATTAGCATCCCTAGGTATTACATACCCTTGAAAGAGGAAGCGAAAAAAGACGTTTAGAGTTTTGTTTATGGGCAAGTGAAAATTAGGTGAATAATAGAAACTTTTACCGATTAATTTATTTCATGGATAAATCGACATTTTTTACAAAATAGCATTACGACTTTGACAATTGTAGCTATGTAATGAACAAAAAAGAATTATGTATGGGGGAAATCTTCTTTGATTGCTTTGTCAGTCTGCAATTCATTAAAATGAAATTTAAATTAACATGTTTACTTTGCATTTTTGTGCCACCATTTCAGGATACATTAGAGCCAGAAAAAGAAATAACATGTATTGGCTGCGAAAAGGTTGAAATTGGCTAGAAAGCCCCCCTCTTTAAAGATACTACTAAATTTCTTTTTATGTGGTGCCTTAAAACAGCAGATATATCCCCATAATACCTCTGATATGGACCTCAGGTTTCTGTGGCACCTAACGTTTAATTTTTTTGTCGAAAAATTAAAAATGGAATTATTTAATTTATTTTGGATTATAAACAACTTTGTTTAGAACATTTTCATGTCTTTCAGATTTACTAACACCTTGTGCAATACAATGTACACAAAAATTGCAAATAAATTTTACTTTTAGTCTATGATAATCTATATAATACAATAGGTACTATGTCATTAGGTGTACCGTAAAAAAATTTTAAGGTTTAACCTTAAACAAGAAAAATATAAAAAAAATATTATAAGCTTTTTAATTGGTTCTAGAGATTTTTGGTTTCAGGTTAAGATCCTAAAAAGGCATTTAAAGACATGTTTATTGCAAAATTTTACATCATTCATATGATTGAAAGAAAAAGAAAGAAATTATTGTATCTTACTTGTATCATAGTTCCTAGCGACAGCTTTTGTTTTTGTGATATCCCACGTAATATCTTCATCATGTATTTGGAACATGGTAAGCAGTCTTGCATAAAAGGAACCTGGTGCGTTTAAATGGTTACCATTACTATAGTCTGGAATATTTATCGTTAACATTTGGGAATCAGGCAGTCGTATGGAATGGACCATAGTGACGTCATATTTGTACCTAAGAGTGATTTTCATTTTGTCGTCCGTTCCATATTCAATTTTGCAGATCTCTACCTACATACAGCTAATCATTATAACAGATTCATTTGTAAGCTTTACTACTCACGTTTCGATCTCTGTGAGTTTTAAATATACTAGATATTGCCTTCATATTAACTTTGCAGTAGCAACCGTCTAGACTGTCAGTCGTGTCCGCATCGCTTACAAAATAACTTGAAAAAAAGGATTCCAGCAAGTTGATTGTTGCATAAGCAGTACGTGATATGTTTAGTGCTGTTAAAGATAAACGGTCTGCTTTAGCTTGAAAATAAAGTTCTTCTCCTATCCTGGCCAAAGCTTGAATCGCTTTTACCATTACTAAAACAAATGAATTTGTGAGCGGCTTAACCTTTAAATGTCTTAAAGATACCTTTAATGTTAGGACCAGGAATGATACATTCCATTGTTTATGTGTTGATTGTTATGGCTTCATTCTAACTTTATGCAATATGAACCATGAACTTTTTTAAAATTAATATGAACATTTAAATCAATGCTGATATTTCGAATTCAAATACAGGTTATTATGGAGCTTGTCATTGGAGCAGTGCTGCCAGACTGCCAGACCACGGTTAACCTACTGTCTACTGGGGTCACGGTCAGGCATCTTGCAAGATTCACAGAAGTACGTTCGTTTATCTTTGAATATAAAAATATACAAAGCCAATATTAAGATATGACATCACTACACTATTAACATGAACAATGTACACAATTATTATACACTAAATCATTAACTTTATTAAAATAAAGTTAATGACTAAATGCAATGCTTTTCTAGGTACCACATGCCTATCTAAGTATGTGATAAATATAATAATACATAATGCCAACTTATGAGTTTACTGTGCTATCAACATGAGTATTAATTTCATATTCATATGTTGTATAATTCACAACCATCAAATTTAATTCATGTTTCCAAAAACGTAATAACATTAATTATTAACTAGCTGATATTTCTATGAATTTGGCATTGCTGTACAACGAAAGACAGTTTCGAAATGAAAGCTGACAAATGACGTTCGTCTCTGACGTCTGGCGGGAAACTGCGGAAACTTCAAAAGATCGCACAGGTAAATTTGATGACGTCAAAAGTGTATTTTGACCGTGTAACATGACGATCGAAAATTAACGCCAGCGTGTGATGATTGACAAATGTGATAGTTTCGTCGCCAATTAATTCATTTAACTCGTTCGTAACATGCACCCACTAATGAAGAATTTCCCGTTCTCTACGTAACCCTACTTTTACTAAAAGATGTCAACAAATATAAATAATCCTTGGTACCTGGTTGGGGCAGCTGTTGTTGGTATAGTAGGTGCTGCTGGAATGTTCATCGTTGAACACTACAGGCAGGAAAAAAGAAGGCATGTGCTGTCTCAAGATCTAGCGCGACTCGACCAGCAGGTGTCCGTTATGCGTCGAGAACTGGAGCAACTCAGGGCCCTACAGCGGGATAAGTACGAGAGATTGTTCATTTTCTGGCTTATGTCTTACGTGTTTTCCGTTCGAAGCAGCTCGAAAGCTAACAAGCTGAGAAGGAGTCGTCCTGCATCTGTCGTATCTTCTGCGGGTGATGATTATTTAAGTGCTGCGGATATTGACAGCTCAGATGTGGAATTTTATGATTTGAGTGATGACGAAAGCATAAAAACTGTTACACCTTTAGATAAGGTAAGGCGACTGATGTTACGGCATCGAATATAAAATTCGTGGATATTTTGGATATTATTATTATAGCAAAAGGATACCAAATTGTACAACAGTAAATTAGTATGCATATTAAATATATATTTACTGAACAAGTCATGTGCCCTTTCTTTATAATATAATAATTTACAATGAGGATTTCAACATTATGCAGTAGCAGCCATAAATAAATGATCATTATTTTAAGTAGCTACATTGAGCATTGAACATTATAATAAAAACTGATTGAATAATCAGTTCAAGCACCGAAAGAAATCAATTATGAGTGAATTAATTTAGTGTTAATATATTAATTTATTTCTTAGCTACAAAGTTGTCGTACTGCTCAATTAAAAGCAAGCTTATATACTGKGTTTGCTACCTAAAACTCCCCAGGCTCGTATTTTCATTATTTTTTAGGTACAACCTTAAGTTATCTGTCAAATTATAGGTCTTTTAAAACTGTTTAAAAATAATATTTTGCAAATAAAGTTAATTTTTGTAAATATTTATTTTACCTTACCCCATTAATAAATATTACTTCATACTTTGTAGCCAACTTTTGTCTTCTTCAATTTGTGTCTTTACAACGTATGCGTAATTTTTATCTTTTTCCTAATGAAAAACAAGAAAAACTTGTCGCCGCCATATTCTGTTAAGAGGCTGTTCACAATTTTTTAAGTGTTAGTTTAACAGCTTATTACGGTACAAATTATGCTTACATACCTGTCGCCGTACAAAAAATACCCAAAATTTAGAGTAACTTTTAAATAAATCAAGTACAAAGTTCTTTCTAAAGAGAGATAGGCTAGAAAACAAACAAACCCTATTATAAGGCTAGTTTGGTTTTCTACATCATGCATTAGCCTCATCACAGGGTATCGTTTTCTAGTCTCTGTGTACTTGATTTATTTTAAAGTTACTCAAAATTTTGGGGTTTTGTGTGCAGCGATGGGTATGTAGTGATAATTTGTACTATAATAAGCTGTTTAACTAACATTTAAAAAATTCTGAACAGCCCAATTAACAGAATATGGCGGCCACAAGTTTTTCTTGTTTTTCATTAAGAAGGAGTAAAAATTACGTATATGTTGTAACGACACAAAATGAAGAAGACAAAAGTCGGCATACAACTATGAAGCAATATTTATTATACGAGGTAAGGTAAAAATATATTCACAAAAATTAATTTTATTTGCAAAATATCATAATCTCCAAAAATTTTTTTGGACTCTCACTATGCTATTTTTAAAGAGTTTAAAAAGACCTACAATTTGACATATAACATAAGGTTGTACCTAAAAAAATAATGAAAATAACGACCCTGGGAAGTTTTAGGTGGCGGACCCTGTATATATTTCACCATCAGTAATAATTAACTAACATTGTTAGTTACTTTAAAAAGGAACTAGCAAAAAATAATTTAGACTTAAAGGTGCTGGGTGCTGGGCTAGCATTAATTTATATTTTTAATTATTTCCATTTTATTCTTTGGTTTTAGCATCTGCATCATTTTAACGATTTAATAATCTTGATTGTCTTTAATGTCTTTTTCGTTATTTTTTTCATCTGCTTTTGGATGATTTTTTAAAGGTAATATTAGAATTGGTTGCAACACTGATACATTTTTTCTCTTATTTCTTTCTCTTCCCAATTTTCTTTTTCTTAATGTTTTTCTGTACCCAAATAATTTCGATAAGCAGCCGCTACATTTTTATTTGGATTAAATGTCATACTTTTCTAAATTCTCATAATTTTGCATTTTATTTTTACTCTAATTTTTACTTTAGATTTTAAAAACATAGATTAATGGCATTTGTTAAACTGTTTCCACAGCCAACCGCTAACAAATGCGAAACTATTATTAATAGTAATCATAATTTTAAAACATTTATTTATATATTTTTTAAGATCAGAGGAAAACAAGCTTTTCTCAAATGCCAAATAGCGCCATGATTTACATAAAACTGCCAAACAAATCATTATTAAATTCATTGTAAAAAGGTGCCTGAATATTGTCATTGTTTCAAATTTATATGTATCTTTTATAATAATGAATACATAGTTTTTTAAAGAATTCTCTAAAATATCAACTTTTCTTTATAAGTTGAAAACAAAAGACGACAGCGAGGTACGGTTTTGATCAAAAGTATCTGTTCCAAAAGCACATTTAGCAAAGCTGTTTCTTATTATGGGTATGCATTGCAAATTGCAACTATTATTAAATTACTATTATTATTGTAGTTTTTCGGGCATAATGGCCATAGTCCAAGAGATGATAAACTTTTTGACATTTCACCCAAAACATCTCTTGGACCACGGCCATTATGCCCGAAAACAACAATAACAATAGTAATATTGTCGGCCGTTGAAGCCTTCACAGTTACATATTATTAAATTGGTTTATTTAGCAGTGAATATAAAGTGAATTCTTTGCTATGTTTAATAGTTTTTATCTAAAAACAGGCAGTTTACAGTTACCCAATTAGGGTATTATCACTTTTTTTGAAAATTACGTAAATGAATCTTGAAGTGCATATATATCGTACGCCATGTTAGAAAAAACAAAAAAAATAWTTGTAGGTAGAGAATKTCAGGTCTGAAATTCGAATCTTAGGAGTCACCGCCAAAGCTCTTCTGTCCAAGGTTATTCAACTTGTGACGTCAAGTGTCATGTAAACATTACCGAGGAGCGTGCTGTTTAATGTTGTAGTATCAGTCTTCTATTGGAAAAGCTTTTGTGTGGTGTTTATTGAAAGGACGGTGTAAGAGGTCGCACCAAAAAGTTATTTGTCTGTTTTACAAGCATCTATTATGTATGGAAAACAAAACAAGTGTTGTTTTGCACATGGTTATAAAAGTACTTCAGTCAGTACAGCTAACAAAATTTTTGTAACCGTTCCTCGAGATTATCAACGTATGAAAAAGTTATTTAAGGCCCCTATATGTGATATGCCGAAATCGCAAAGTTTGTTTATCTGTTGTGAAGATCATCTTAATTCTTACTGTAAGTTTTATTATTCTTTGTGGGGTTATAAGTGTTTACTATTCAGTTTCCATTTTGTTATAGCTTGAAGAGGATATAAAAAATTATATGCGTTTTAAGTTGATAGAGGGAATATTATAATAAAGRACGACGTTGTTCCCCATATATTCGACTGTTAGCCAGACCGGAAACGAGCTGCAAGAGCCCCGAAAATAAGTGGCAATTTATATTTATTCTGACCTCTAAAAGTCATAACTCATAAGTATTTCACTTTTTCTTGGTGCATTTTAATTCGCTTGTCACAAAATGAACGCAAACAACAAACTGATAAATTGACGGGCTGAGGCTGACCCGTGACGCGCTGACCCCAGATGTAAATAAGCGGCCATTTACAAGACACCTGACGTCACGGCCAATATGTTGGCGTTTTGGCGGTTCCTTTAAATATTCACATTTTTAATATTAAAAATACACCTTACGATCCATTTTTTCGAATTTATAAGCTGTCACAGCAGTATTGTGGATAAGATGCTACCTATTAATATGCAATTTAATAAAATATAAATACATGGCAAATACCCAATTGTTAAGTTTAGTTGTGTTAGTGCTATTTGTTCTGAGCATGTAATGTTTCGAGACTAAACCCATGCTGTGCGTGTTCCTAAAAAGTGCTTATTTATTATAATATTTTGTGTTTTGTTTTAACAAGCTGAAAAATTAAACTGATGATAATATTACTTTTATTTTAACTGCTTAAATTTACTACATTTAGTTAAATGTGATTACGGTTATATTTTATAGGTGTTAACTGAAATTGATGCAAAACTGGATGAAGGCAGCTTGCTAGAGAAGAGTGCTGTATTAGAAGATATAAAAGATTTGAGCTTAGATCATCCTGAAAATCCTGAACTTTTATGGAGGTTAGCTAAAGCACATCATAAACTGGGTGATGCTACTCAAGATGTAGAAGAAAAGAAAGAACACATAAACAAAGGTGAGTTACACATAATTTGTGTAGTTTTGTTTTGTTTATGAAGAAAAATTAGGTAAAACATTCATTCAAATTTAAAATATGGTTGTTAAGAAAATTTGCATTGTGCATTAAATTGGTGCCTTGATCTTATCCAGTAGTGAAAATAAGTATTAAAATCACATAACAGTTTTTTTTCAACTAACTTTGCACTCACTTTCTTATTAATTGTTTAGTAAAGTATTTACCTGCTGTGAATATCTACTATTAAAATTAAACTGTTAGCTTCATCCTATCTACTATATTTTTAATTCTGCTTACAAATGTCCATTGTTTGTGAAAGCAAGGTACCAATTGATCCAGCTGTTCTCAAGCCATTATCTTCGGACCTACAGCAATTTCAGATTTTTTTTTTCTTATTTCTTATTTCTTCGCTTTAATATTTACCTAATATTGATGTTAACAAAGTTTGTAACGTCCCAAGTAAAAGTTTATTTTCCTTCTTAATTCACCTGCAAGAAGTAATTTGGAAGTATTATTTATTATAAGTTTATACTCATATGTTAGTAAACCTTTATTTTTATTCCGGTAGGCATATATTGGTCTATTAGGATGTTGCCTGTAATATCTTAACTGCTTGAAGAGATCTCGACTATTGTTATTACATTGCATTGCAAAAGTGTTATAATCAATGAGTAACATGAACGTTCAGCAACCGTTTGTTATTTTTTTCAGTATGGTATCTTATTGTCCTTTGAATCAAGCAAGCAGGTTGATGCTAATTTCTGTAAGGTCTTTGATAAGGTGATTCACTAGGTTTTCGTGCACAGAAGCTTCCTCCGCCAGATTTTTCATCTATTTGGATTCATTGGTGCTTGTGAAACTTTAAAGCTGTTTTGTCTTCCGTTGACATTTCTACAGGTTTGCCTCAGGGCTGCCATTTTGGTTCACTACTGTTTTGTCTCTTGATGAATCGCATTTTTGCATTGCTAGTATGTTTGAGAACTATAAATAAAGTTAATTTTATTTGAACACAATCTAAAATTATATCTACCAATTAAATACTGAGTTTATCTAATCAAAGCAATCCACATATTTTTTTGTTATTGTGTATATAAAATGGATTACTAATGTGATACATGTGCTTATGACACATTGTTTTCTAACTGGTGTTTGTTCTCTTTGTATATGCAAAGAAAATCATCTGACTTTGTTTATAATAACAAAATTGTATAAGTATTAATTGATTCTAAGCAGTTGTTATATTTGGTTAGATTTAGAGTTCCTAAAAAAAGTTACTAGAAATATAGCATTGTTTTCTGTGCTGTACACTAAAATGAATTATATTAATAATGATAATAATAATAAAGCTTATTTCCAGCAGTCCATAGTGGAAGCATATAGAGGGTTTCTATAAATGATTCATGCATCCAGGGTGCTTATGGAAATTATCGACTGAATCAATGTGCCGCCTCTCAGAAAAGTGATGTGTATTTGTCATCTGTCGATTTTTGAATTATTTGATATATTTTAATATGAGAACATGCCTGGGAGTGTGTATTTTCAACATATTCTGTAGTGTTTTGTGGGATAATCAACTTTAAGGTTGTAGAAATTTCACGTTTTGGAGCTGTGGTGTGAAATTGATCTGAAACTATCAGTACTATCACTGCCCATGTTCCATGAATCATTTATCGAAGCCCTGTACAATGATGATACAACATCAAAAAACAATTTAGGAATAATTAACATAGATAAGCGAACAAGTGTACGATACATAAATGGAACACACAATAGAGTTGATTAGAGACAGATTTAACTACAACTAGTATTAAAATAATGTATTACTATAAAAATTCTATATCATTTCTTTCTTGATTTTGGCATGACAAAAGTTTACATTAAATATCAAATTTGGAATCAGCAATAGAATTATAATATAAACAAAAACAATACAGTAAAGCAGAATTAAAATAGTATTGTGGACGGCGTACAGAATAATAAACTGTTAAAGAGCACCTATTGTTTAGTCGGGGCACTGCAAACCTAACCTGGCTTAATAGAGTATTACTATCAATACACCCCTCAAAGAAGGATTTTTTGACTACAATGTCTTACAGGATATGAATTGAATTTCTTTAGCTATACATATTTAGTGAACTTTCTGAGGACACTTTCAAGCAGGTCCATGTAAATGTGATGGCTAGGTTTCCAAACAATTGCACAATATTCAAGTCTAGATCTATTTCTGCAAGGCAAATTCAAGTTTAAGTGTACGAATTTTGAACAAGCTAAACGAGAATGTGGCATAATTTCTTGTTTATGGGGTAAACGTAAGGTTTTATTTTCATTTCAAGTAATAAAACTGGAAATACCAACAATCAGTACTTATCATAATAATTCAAGAATTTGTGTAGCACAACAGATTTATTTATTTGATTGCTGTAAGCAAACATAAGTGTCAAATCGAATTTTAACTAATGAATTTAGCAAAACTCAAATTAAAACATTGTAAAGCAATACTAAATTTAAAAAATACAACACCCAACCTATTCCATGTTATAACTTGATCAGTTTATAGTAAATACTGCTATAAAACGTCTTCCTATCATATGATCATCACTGTGAACGAACAAAAAAAATATCACTTATAAAACTTTCTGTTGAAGCAATGCTGTTTTACTTCCACATCCAACAGATGTTGTATCGCGTAAAAAATTTTCAAAAATTTTTATTTGCTCATTTGCTTTAAAATGGTCGAAAACGCAAAAGAAACTAAATTTGAGCAAAAAAAAATTCTTATCTGTGTGTCTGTGGTATTGTTTGTGGACACGATAACTTTCGAAAGACTTAATATATGAACTTCAAATTTCGAAAAGGTATAAATCTCAACTACCCAAAGCGACCTATTGTTTGTGGGGTAAGTAGGGTATCGGGAAGGGGGCGAAATTGGGGGGTAACTACCCTTTTTGCAAATTTTTATTTATTTTTTTTTCATTTTAGTATGTGATTAGTAGTATAACTGCGAGTATTATTAGCTCTCCAGAAAACCTATTTTGGACCCTGCTCGTATGATTTTTTTTTAAATTTTGGTATTATATAGAAAATCAAATTTCTGATCAGAAAGCGCTCTTGTAATTTTTTTTTAAGTTAATAATTTTCGACTTATCTGGAAAAAAAAACGATTTTAAAAATGTATATATTTTTGCTAATATCACGAGGACTTAGAAATAATGTGTAGAGAGAAAAAATGCAAAAAACCTGATTACTAATCGTATAGTATAAGAAATAAAAACGTAAATGTCATTATGACAATTGGATGTGGAAGTATTAATTCAATTTGCAGCGGTTTTTTCACTTATGTGCCTAAAATAACATTACAACATTCTCATTCTGAGAACAGCACTTAAATAATTTAAAATCAAAATATAATGAATTATTAAATCAACTTTCCCATAAGGTGTAATGTAAAAATATTACACCTGCAAACTGCCGTCATCGTCAGATGGCAAAGATCATTATCCTTAATGGAATTATCGGCACTAACAGCTAAAAATATTAATATTCATATTTGGTCTTTTATGTACTTCAATGATTTCAAATTTAGCAATGTGAAAGTTAATTCAACAAAGAATAATTTTAAGAATATGCTTTTTGATAGGATGTATGACTTGTCACGTTCAAAAATAACTGCAATAAAGATGAAAAAACTTGCACCATCATAATATAATACTTTACGTCTCTTTTAAACCAGGGTTGGCAAAAAACATGTTTTTTTTTTAATTAAACAAAACCAACGTTTATTTTTAATTAAATGTGTTTAAATTGTTTTAAACACGTTTTTTTGACCTAGCTGAAAACATGTTTAAAACGTTTGAAACACTGTTTTAAACATGCATTCTCATGCAGATATGTTAGTGAAAATAAATATGAGTAGATGGCGCAGAGCGTAGCAGTTGTCTAAAAATCCCTAGGTGACTACTTTTGTCAGTTGTCATTTGTTATTTGTATTCGATGTGTACGGCGTTTATGCGACAATTTTAGTTATTATGAACCGGTTTTTCTTCTCCATTTTAAGCTAAAATCAACTCTGTTCTTAAAATCTAGACCAATCATATACTGGTTACTGGGTTGATTTTAGCTAATATCAACTTTAACAAAGAAAATAGGAACCTACCTTGTATGTTTAAAGTTTAAAGTTCAACAATTACAATGACCTGTAGAAGGAACAATGCAGTGTGGAATTACTTTGACAAAATTGAGGTGCAAAATGGTACAATGCGAGCTCGCTGCAAGAAGTGCAAAGAAGATATGGTTGCACTAGTAAAAATATTTTATTTCTTGTTTATTGTTTTTTATATTCCCTAGTTCTAATAACTATTGGTTCTTTTGTGCTAAAGATATAATTATCTAGTAAGTGTTGAATGAACGTCTTATTTATTGTTTTGTTGTATTGGGCCAGAAATACAAATTTTTATATTATGTTAAGGTTAAGATTTTTATTTGTTGTTTTAAATTTTTTGTAATTTACAGCTTCAAAAAAATTAAGTTTGTCATTCATTTCTATAACTGTTGTATCAATAAAAAGCCAAACAAAATTCTGCATGTTTCTTCTTTTTTTTAAGTTTGAAAAAATGCTTATGTATTTACCAACTGGGCCTGGTTTTGAATTCAATTTATTTTATATGCAAATGTGGGGTGACATTATGTAGATATGTAATTACTAATAATCTTGTTTATCTATTTGTGGAGGGTAAACAAGCCTAATAGTAATAATTAATGAATTATATATGAGTCACCAAAAAAAAACAATGTTTAAATCATTAGTAAAAATAAACACTGTTTAAAACAAATGTTTTAAACATTTTGTTTTAATCATGCCAACCCTGTTTTAAACATGCTTTTGTGATGATAAGGCATTTTTTATGGCACAGTTGGGTTTATACAATTTTATGTTTTATTTAGCCTATTACTTAAAATTTAATATTCAGTAATATCTAAGGTTTAAGTCACGCAAAAGAGTTATTTTAGGTATAAATAGAGCTGAAAATATTTGAAATTTTCTTCTCAAATTACTATTGAAGCCATTTACAAGTATCCCTTTTAAATTTTAGGCATTGAAGCCTGCGAAAAGGCTTTAAAATTAAACCCGGACCTATCAGAGGCACACAAGTGGTTCGCCATCCTCGTAGGTGCCAGGAGCGACTTTCAGCCCATGAAGGAGCGTATCCTAGATGGCCACCTGTTTAAGAAACATGTTGATCTCGCCCTCAGCTTCAATCCGAACGATCCGTCTTTGCATCACATGCTCGGCAGGTTCGACTACGAAATAGCGGGCCTAAAGTGGTACGAACGCAAGGCGGCCTCCGCTTTGTACGCCACTCCCCCCAGTGCGAGTTACCACGATGCACTCGAGCATTTCAAAGAGGCCGAGAAGTTGGCCGAAAAAGACTGGAAAGAAAACAAGCTGTTTATTGCCAAATGTCACTTAGCACTGGGAGATTATGAGTCTGCAGTTAGTTGGTTGGAGGGTGCGGATAAGATTAGGAGCAAGGATGGAATTGTAAGTTGAAAACTTTCCTCATCATTCATTAAGTATACAAATGAAAGAGTACCATAGATATCTCCTATTTTTGTCTGTACTGTACAGGGYGAGCAAATAAGAGAGGTGACTGGTCCCATWTTGAACGCACAAATGAGCAGGAAGTTTGTAAAATAAATACTTCTGATGGTGTTCTACTGTAGGTTACAGAAAAAACATTTTTTTTCTGTTTATCAGCAATTTGACATATTAAACACTTCTACTATCCAAACCAAAGATAATAAATGACTTTCCTTCGTAACACTAAGGGCCAGTTGCATAATAGTGGGTCAGATTTGATTAGAGTTTAATCCACGGTTGTTGCCTGGCAACATCATGAATCCAGCGTTCTGATTGATGTTGCTATATCAACAACCGCAGGTTTAAATTGGGTATTTCAGCGTTTTTTTTTTTTTTTTTATTATGCATTCCGAACGATCCAATTGCAATAAGACTGCGTGTTTTTTTAATTTCTTTCAATGTTCCCTAGAACTTGAGATATTAATTAATATAAATTAAGGAATTCCGCTGTGACGACATAAGTGAACAATCAGGTTGTACCGTGTTGAAAAGAGGGATAAACTACAATCGGAGTAAGTAGCAACATCGCCTACAGCTGACCACTGGCAGTACAGTGACAGCTGAGCTGAATCATCTGTAAACATGTTTTTTATGTGTTGTGTTTGTTTTTTTTGTTTATTGTTCGTTGTTCTTGCGTTAATTAAGCATTATCAAACACAAACACACAATCTAACACCGGCAAAGATGATAACGTTTAGAAAACCATGTGTGTTTACAATCAGCTTGTCTGACGCCTGACATCCTACTGTGATTTGACAGACACAAAGGAATGCAAAGTAACACATCCTTTGGAGGGCGTTTTAAAATAGTTCAACTCTGACTTGAATATTCACGTACTTAAATACATTTTTTATACTAACCAAAATATGGAATTATTTGCATATGTTACAATTAGTAACGAAACTATATTGAATTCCGTAATTTTTACTTCAATGAAATACCCAATTCGGATCAAAGCCTATAGTATGATAAGATGGTAAAAAATGCCCCCGCCGGAATTTGGCTCAAATTGACATATATTGTTCCCAATTAAGGTTATATGTTGCACGCCTAATTACACACCCCATTTCCACCCCGTTTTCCAGTTTTTTCCATTCAACTCTTAACATTTAACATTTTTTTTCTCCAAAATTGTCAGAGATAAAAATCTAAAAAAAATTGGATTAATGTAGTTCCGTAAGGTCTATTCTTAAAAAAAATTACAACCCTCTACCCTTACTACCCTTAGTTATRGGGTGCAACTTCCTTTCGGGGGTGTTTTTTTAATCGTGTTTTTTGAGCGACCACTTTCTTTTCCCTATTAAAATAATCACCCATATATRGGTTATTCAMAGTAATTTTTTTGTCCCTGTAAAATTGGTACTAAGGGGGTAAAATAATTATTTTGTCTGCTTACCACAATCACATCCTAGGAGGCCACAGATGAACTCGGCAACATAGTATTTATACAATAAGAGTAATTTAAAAGATAATCATGAAATACATATGGAAAAAATGGACTAAGGTAGTTCGATAGGGTTTATTCTTAAAAAAATAAGATGCCTCTGCCGTTACTGCCTTTAAGGTTGGGGGTACAACCCTTTCCCTGGAATGTTTTTTAATATTGTTTTTGAGTGACCACTTTCTTTTTTCTATTAAAATAATCATTATATATGTGCTATTTACAGTATTATATTTGTCGCTGTAAGGTTGTACAAAAGCGGTAAAATAATTATTTTGTCTACTTACCACAATCACATCTTGGGAGGCCACAGAAGAACTCAGCAACTCAGTTATATAATAGCAGTAATTTAAAAAAGAAATACATATAAAAATGGACTATAAGGTTTATTTTTAAAAGTAATATCCCTCTGCCATTACTACCCTTCAAAGTTATGGGGTACAACCCTCTCTCTGGGATGTTTTTTAATAATGTTTTTGAGTGACCACTTTCTTCCCTCTATTAAAATAATCAATTATATATGTGTTATATAAAGTATTTTATTTATCCTTGTAAAGATGGTACTAAGGGGATAGAATAATTATTTTGTATATTTACCACAATCACATCCTAGAAGGCCATAAAGGTACCCAGCAACAGAGTAATTATATACTTAAAAACAGTGAATTAAATTATAATAAGGTAGCACATAAGCATATTGCAAAAATACAAAGAATGTATAAATAGTTATGTAGACAGATATACGTAGATACACATAAATGCCTCATACAATATACATATATTATTCTTTATTAAATGCAGCGTTTCTCAAACTGTGGTCTGCGGACCCACTAGAGGTTGGTGTAGTGGGATAAAAAACACAATAACATTTTCCTCATATTCATCCCTATTTTTTACAATTTCTTATCTACAAAGCCGTACAACCAAGAAATTTATTTTGTTTTTTCAAATCCTGATGAAGCGGTTTACTACACTTGTTGTTCTTGTCAACATTGTGCAGCTTAGTACTGCTGTTTGATTAAAAGGTGCGGCGCATACTCATTTGTGTGATATCAAGTAATTTATGGAAGAGAATAATTCGTTTTGTAACTGCCTAAACTAAAAATATATTAAGCATTTGGCTCAACCCAATACTTGTTATTAGCTTTTCGAAAAAAATATACATTTATTTCTCATTTTCTGTGTAAATATTTTGAAAGCACCAATGCCCTGAGAATAAAAATATCAATGTAATAAATACCAATTCATAAAAGAGGTCAATTCTATGCTGGCAAGCATAACACATTACGACATCCATATGCAGTAGGTGCTATATATTAAATAAAAAATAGTATACACAAGTATTGTATCAGGCATTTATGACCTATGTATATCTGTCTAGATAACTATATGTACGAGGCATGTTTTTTAAGTCAGTACCGTTTTGGAATTAAAAAAAGACATGCAAAGATATTGCAATAATTTTATCTTACATGAAAGCCTGTACCTTAATCTACTTTTCTACATAATTTCCGTGAATATTGAGGCGCTTGTCATAACGTGGCACCAGTTTTTGAATACCCTCCTCATAAAATTCTGCCGCCTGACTTGTTAACCACTGTATCACAAATGTTTCGACTTCGTTATCGTCTTGAAGACGCTGACCACCCAGGTGTTTCTTCAAGTGCAGAAACAAATGGTAGTCGCTGGGCGCCAGATCAGGGCTGTATGGAGGATGATCTATAGTTTCCCATTTAAAAGGTTTGATGAGATCTTTGGTCCGATTAGCCACATGTGGACGGGCATTGTCATGCAGCAAAACGATACCCTTACTCAACTTGCCACGTCTTTTGTTCTGGATTGCACGACGCAGATTTTTCAATGTCTTACAATAAGACGCTGCATTGATTGTCTCATTACGAGGCAGAAACTCCACTAGCAATACTCCTTTTCTGTCCCAAAAACCTGTGCACATGATTTTCCGGGCAGAAATTGTTTGCTTAAACATCACTTTTTTGGGTGATGATGAATGTCGCCATTCCATGGATTGTTGTTTCGATTCTGGTGTGACGTAGGCCACCCACGTTTCGTCACCAGTAACAATTTGGTCTAAAAAATCTTCACCTTCATTGTGGTACCGCTCAAGGAAAGTCAATGCACTGCCTMAACGTTGGGTTTTGTGCAAATCCGTCAACATTTTCGGAACCCAACGTGAACACAATTTCCGGTAATTCAAGTTCTCAGTCACAATGCGATACAAAACACTACGAGAATATTGAGGAAAGCAGTCGCACAATGATGAAATTGTAAAGCGTCTGTTTTCTCTCACCCTTTCGTTCACTTTCTGCACCAAATCTTCATTAACGACCGAAGGACGCCCACTCTGTTCTTCATCATGCACATTTGTGCGGCCATCTTTAAATGCTCTCACCCATTTCCATCACTCATAATGTTTTGTCCGTAAACTTCACAGATCTCACGATGAATATCGATCGGTTTTACGCCTTTAGCACTAAGAAATCGTATAACAGCCTATACTTCACAATCGGCGGAACTCACGTAACTCACTCAGTAAACAACGTGTACAATGAAGAATCAAACTGTAATGGCGTCAGTGCGTAGACAAGAGATGTAGGTAACCAGCACGTATGCGCGGAACGCCGACCGTAGCGCTGCGGCGGCGGAATCGCAAAACGGTACTTACTTAAAAAACATGCCTCGTACATTCTTCGTATTTTTAAACTATGCACATGAAGAGCCCAGGGGAAAGGAGATCAGAGTCGATTATTAACAAAAATTGGGTAAAGGCGCCATCTTCAAGTTCTTAACCTAAACTTTACTACGGCATGGTTTATGTTGGGTAAAAACGCTCACAGTCCTTGTATTTAAATTAAACAGAAACAGTCTGCAGTGCAAAAATAATCAGAGTCCAACACGGCCCGAGCGGTCCCGGACAAAAATGATCAGGGTCCATGCATCCATTGTTAGGTTAGGGTAGTATTTTGAGATTGTTCTGCTTGCTGTCATTTCTTAGAAAATATGTATTGTGTTTTAATTGTGCCTCCATACGTTTAGTTGTTTTGTTTTCTTTTCGCAATAATGGAATTTAGCGAAGAAAGTGAGGAAGAAGTTCCTAGTGCAAGTAATGTTGTAAAGACTAAGAAACGTCCAGTCACTAGACGCATCAGGGATGTAACCAAAAAGTTGAAAGTTAAAGGACACACTACTGACGAAGACTGTAAGTGTTCATGATTTGCTTGTTTTGACAACATTACTTTGGAGGAAAGAAAAACAACAAACAAATTCAATGAGTTTGATACTTTTAATGACCAAAATAGTTACCTGAGTGGTTTAATTTCTGTTATTCCCGTGCAGCAAAGACGAAATAGGAAGATAGAAAGTGAAGCTCGTTTTAATGATAGCTCATACGCATATCGCGTTCGTGTTGTTACAGATGATAAAGCTCTTGAAGTAGCAGTTTGTTATAAGGCATTTTTATCCTTACACGGAATAACTAATCGAAGAGTACAATCAATAAAAAAATCCATGCTGATTACTTTCAAACCAGATAAAAGAGGAAAACATAACAATCGACCAAAAAAACTTTCATCTGAAACAACAGATTGTGTAATCTCTTTTTGAGATCATTGAAAGGTAGAAAAGCTCATTACAGTCTTAAAGCTACAAACAGGATTTATTTACCAGAGGACCTAAATATAAAAAAATTACATAACATGTACTCTGTGAAACATCCAGGAAGTAGTACCCGTTATGGCAGCTAGGTGGCTTTGTCATCATGTCATTGTAATGCTGACAGATGGCATTGCCATCCTAAATTCTTAATTTCGTGATATATTTTCCACAAAATTCAACATTTCATTCAGTTATCCTAGGAGCGATACATGTAGCACATGTGATAAGTTTAAGGTTGATGAAAACAAACTGCAAGGAGATCTTGTTTTGCATGCAAACAAAAATGAAAAGATGAACGAAATAAGAGAAAAACTCCACTATGTACAGTTACACATGAAACTACACAAGCTAAAGGCCCAATCTTTTTATCAACGAAAGAGGCAAGCCAGAAAGAAGGCAAAAAAAAGACACAACCATAGTAGCTTCCAAAAAAACTTACCATTGCCAAATATAAACACAAATGACGTGTACTATCATAGGCAATTGTCGTTTTATAGTTTTAACGTACATATTCTTGCTGACCAACGTTCATTTTTCTATACCTACAACGAAACCGTGGCTAAAAAGAGATCTGACGAGGTATGTTCTATGTTATATCATTTTACAACTACAGTTCTTAGCAGTTTTGTTCAACATCTCCGCATCTTTTGTGACTCATGTGCAGGTCAGAACAAAAATTACACGGTTTTTCGTTTTCTACATTCTTTGACTGCAGGGTTGAAGCGATTTAAGACTGTTACTGTTTATTTCCCAGTACGTGGACATTCTTATCTTGAGTATGACCGTAACATGGGGTTAATTAATCAGAAAACTTCAGCGGAAATAATGGAATAATGTCATACGCAATAGCAGAAAGAAACCTTCTTCATTTATGGTTATAGATTGTAAACAAGAGATGTTCAAACGTTGGAGCGAGTATCTTAGTCTATATTACAAGAAAACATGCCAATTCCCTACAAGACCAGTGAAAGTGTTCAAAGTAACTCAAGAGCATTGTAGTTTGGTAGAACATAAAAACTCTTATATTCCAAAACAGTGTAATAAAAAATAAAAAATTTCTACCTAAGACTGTCGGTCTTCGAAATTTGCAAAATTCATACAGCGAACCTTTGCCGTTAAGTGCTGCTAAATTGAATGACATTAAACACTTGATGCAGTTTTGCTCGGTAGATTTTGCGTGAATTCTTTGCTAGTTTAATGAGTTCTTCCAACGCTCGGTGCGACGATTCTGAGGAGTTTATTACTATCTGTGAGCAGGAGTTAACTACAGGGGAAGATGATCCTGGCGATCTTATTCCCCTAGCAGAGCTGGCAAGGAAGATAAAGGGCGGATTACAATAATTTTTGTTTTTATCGACATTTTCACTTTGTTATTTTCAGAACTGACACTTATTTGTTAACTGTCAATGAAAAACGAGTTTAACCTACGCTTTTTTGTTCATAATAACAAATAATAAACATAAAGTTAAGTTTGACTTTTTCTTTGTCATAACTTCATTAAAAAATAGAAAGACGATCAGAGTCCAGGACTGTGATCGTTCTTGCAATAGTAAATATGAGTTGATGTTTTTTTCGCTTATTACGAATAGGCTTAAGGTTGTCACAAAAATCCCTTCAATTAATTATTTTATGTGCGAATTAATAATAACCTCCCAAAAAAAAACTGTTCACATTAGGCTTTTTAGAACACGTGACTTTTGAGCGACTGCCAGGGGGCAAATTTCAAAACGATGCAGCTTCTAGCGCGCTGTCATAGAAACCCCATTACTTAATGCCAACGTCAGTCACTAGAGCTGGGACATTCGATTCAATTCAAATCGTTCAATCAATCGCGTAGATTCGGATCATTCAAGTCGTTCAAAAATCATTACTGAGAACGAGTTACCGAGTTGTTTAGACCTGCTTAAAGACATATGGATCGTGAATTGAAAGTGACAGCGGTGTCTCCTGTCTTGCCACAGCATATAAATATGCTCTCATGCTGTTCTCGTCGTGTGCTGTCGTCAGCCGTTAACCATGTACGACGCACGAACGACGCTGATTCATTAGCTGTGAGCCAAATCAAGGCACGAGTCATTCAATTTGAACGACTTGGTCATGAAGGACCCAGCTCTATCAACCACGCGTTCGTTTCCAGGGTTTCGCAGGCGCCTCCCATGCGTGCGCTTTTTGCCCCCTGGACGCCATATTGGATGACGTAATCTTAAAAAGCCTAATTGCATAACAAAGAAAAATAACCTGACTCTGTAAACTTAGTTTTCGCTATTCTGTAAAAATGGCTTTTTGTGACTATGATCGTTTTTCCCCTGGGCTCTTCATATGTGTCAGTTACCTTATTATAATTTAATTTACTGTTATTAAGTATATAACTTATATGTTGTTGGGTACCTTTGTGGCCTCCTATGATGTGATTGTGGTACATATACAAAATAATTAGTACCATTTTTACAAGGACAAATAAAATAATGTAAATAGCACATAAATATATGATTATTTTAATAAAAAAAAGAAAGTGGTCACTCAAAAATTTTTTTAAAAACATCCCAGAGAGAGGGTTGTACCCCATAACTTTAAGGGTAGTAATGGCAGGGGGATGTTATTTTTTTAAGAATAAACCTTATCAAACTATCGTATAGTCCATTTTTTATATGTATTTCATGATTATTTTTTAAATGACTGTTATTCTATAACTATTATGTTGCTGAGTTCTTCTGTCGCCTCCTAGGATGTGATTATGGTAAGTAGACAAAATAATTATTTTACCGCCTTAATACAACCTTTACAGTGACAAATATAATACTGTAAATAGCACATATATAAATGATTATTTTAATAGAGAAAAGAAAATGGTCACTCAAAAAAAATATTAAAAAACATCCCAGAGAGAGAGTTGTACCGCATAACCTTAAGGGTAGTAACGGCAGCGGGATGCTATTTTTTGAAGAATAAACTTTATCGAACTACCTTAGTCCAATTTTTCATATGTTTTTCATAATTATCTTTTAAATTACTTTTATTATATAACTACTATGTTGCCGAGTTCATCTGTGGCCTCCTAGGATGGGATTGTGGTAAGTAGACAAAATAATTATTTTACCCTCTTAGTGCCATTTTTACAGTGACAAAAAAATTCCTGTGAATAGCCTATATATTGGTGATCATTTTAATAGGGAAAAGAAAGTGGTCGGTCAAAAAACACGATTAAAAAACCTCCCGAAAGGGGGTTGCACCCCATAACTCTAAGGGTAGTAACGATGAAGGGTTGTTAATTTTTTTAAGAATAGACCTTATGGAACTACATTAATCCAACCCTTTTCAGATTTTTATCTCTGACAATTTTTGAGAAAAAAAATGTTAAATGTTAAGGGTTGAATGGCAAAAACTAGAAAACGATGTGGAATTGGGGTGTGTAATTAGGTGTGCGACATACACCCTTAATGGAACAATATATGTCAATTTGAGTCAAATTCCAGCGGGGTCACTTTTTACCATCTTATCGTACTATAGCCTAAAGTGATATTGATCCTGCTCCCACCCTAGAAAACTTTTGGGTTGCTATTAAATATATGTGCTTTTATTAGCTTTGGAGAGATTCTCGATTTTCTTAAGCACTGTGAATGTGTTATTAAAAAAATGACAGGTACCTAACAAACGTCAAAACTGCTCAAGATAGACCATAATATGTTTAATAAATTCACATTATAATTCAGTAATGAATCCAAAAATGCAGTAATATATATGATGTTTTTCCAGTATAACTGCAAGTGTGCCATGTTTGAAAATATTTATTGAACATGCAGTTGTACAATCTGGACAAGTTTGGTAAAGAACCTTTTTTTCTTGTTTTGAACAGTAGGGGAATTACGGAAGAAACATGTTAGAATGGGACACCCTGTATATCCATCAGATGCACTGTGTAGTGATGGGATTTATTGCATTTGTTTAATTCTTGACAGGTACATTTTTTATCTCTTTCAGAATGACAAGATTGATACTGAGGTGAAAAGTCTGCTAGAGAAATACAACAGCTATCGATAAGTATACTGGATGCGTTAATTGTTTTTGAAGTCTTGTTTTACTGGTGTTGTGTTTTAAGTATGGTAAGGAGTCGTACTTTTTATTACAAGGTTTAGTGTAGGTAGCGTATGTGGAAATATTTGGAATGACTTTTTTATGTAGAAGCTAAATGATAGAATTGTGGGTGTGCAGGTTTTTACTTTTATATTGGTTGCATTTAAAAAAAATGTAAGTCCAAAGTAACCCTACTACATTTTGATTGATATTTATTTTCTTCTGTTGTTCTGCAGCAGTCAAACAGTTAGTGGTAAACCTGAATGTTATCGTATGTGATGTTTTTCTTGCAGATTTTAGGTGCAAACAGTAAAACAATAGCCAGTGTTGTTACCAATGTAAATGTTATTTGTTGTTACATGTTTTATCTATACTATACAAATATTCAAATGTATTTGTTATATAAACAGTAAATATACACCTACATCGCATGAATATTTTTTCTTTRCTGAATGGTTTTAGGATAATAAATGTGGTATTTAATATTATTAATACTTCACTGTTCATTATTTGTGTGATCCTCAGTATTTAGTGTAACTTACTGAACTTACCTCTTATACAGGGTCACTACAAAGCATGGAACCAGCAGAATATTTCAGGTTCTATTTGCATTGTCCTATGGAAAATGCATTTATTTTCTGTAATTTTTTCAATTCCGTGTCAGCTCTCGTTTCCGAGATATGGGCGCAAGTTGCATTTTTTTATATGGGAAGAGGGGTCAAAAGGTACATCATTGAAAAGGATATTTTTTCCTGATTTCAAAAATGTATCACACTTGTAATAAATAATAATTTATTTGTCTGAGTTGAGAAAAGTGTAAATACAATAATTGAGCCTGACAAAGAACGAAAAGAATGAATACAATTTTCTTTATGGCTAAAATGGACAAAAACGCCAGGTATATTCATTTTCCTTGATAATTTTCTTCTAGTTTGATCAATTTATTGTGAATCGGGTACCCAAAAAGTGAAAAAGAAAAACATTATTCTGTGAAAGATGCAGTATTTTTTCAGATTTAGATTACAGAAAATGTTCAAAATATTGCCCATTTACTTCCTGGCAGTGATGCATCCTTGAGTAAAAGTTGTCTAATGTTCTTTGTAGCATATATGGAGGTAAGTTCTGAATTTCTGCTCCGATTTGTCCCTTTAGATTTCCTGTATTATGTGCCCCGATCAACATAAATTGTGTGTGGACTTGTTACATCCAATGTGGATTTGTATACGACCAATATCTGCAATTATGTCTATTCACATTATCATTGAGGCAAAAAGTCGCTTTATCAGAAAACAATCTATTTTAAAATGTTTCTATCTTCATCTATCATGTTCATAGCAGTTTGACAAAACTACGCGGCTCGAACGCAAACTTTCCACTCTTGTGTAATCGTAATATCTTTGTATATAAATCTTACACAAGATACCTCTATAACTGGTATGTCAACTCTTATATTTATGACTGGAATTTGACGTTTCTGACCAAGAGGCAAGTTAAGCTTTTATTAAAGGATAATATACTGATTATTGTTGTATTGTAAAATGACATACCTACTGTATTTGTGTAAAAAAATACTTTCAAAATCACTTAAGTGTTCCAAAAAATACGGCTTAGAATGTCAGTAATTCAAGTTTTTAATTATGGGATACAGTGTGTAAAAATGAAAATTTGTATTCTAATTAAATTTTGAAAAGAATATACTGATGCATGTTGTACTTTTATTGTCATTAAAGGAAATTAGTTAAACATTTGTTGTGTTGTATTTAACTTGAATTTATGTTCAACATTATTCTTAGACAAACAGAAGCCACCTATTATGCATCAAGAGTTGCTCAATTTAACATTTTCGAGAATAAAAAATAAAGATTATGTCCAAATGTCTACATATGAAAAGCTATTTAAATAGAATCACTCCAAACACCTGTATGAAGTTAAAAGCTCATTTTTGTAATGAAGGTTAATAATAATGGAATCGACCATCACAATCACCTAACATTAACTTGCTGTTAAACCATACCAAGGAAATACTGTAGCAATCAAAAGAAGTTAAATTCTTTAATTTGTATGATTTTACACTGTTATCAATGTAAAACTGGATCCTTCTTGTCATATTTAAACCACCTATAAAAATCTAATATTCATAAGTTTAAATGAATAAAGAGAGAAGTGCAAAAAGTAAAAATAAAAAAAAGTTTTGATTCTGATTTATCTTACAGGTACCTAAATCAATTCACTAAAAAAATAGAATATTCTACATATTCATACGTATTGGCTCCCAAGTTAATGTTAGAAAGCACTTGCGATAATAGAACTCAGAAAAACTAATAGGTAGTTTTGTATCCCCCACCATTACCATGCATCTTGTAAACTGGCTAGCTACCATATGTGCTGCTTGCCTTCTACATAATCACTTCATTCTTCCCAAAAGGCACCAGATACAATCCCGGATGCCAGGGAAGCGCGGTTAGCATGTTAAAGATATGAATTAAAAACTTCAAGAACAACATAAATATCTCTGCAACTACCATAGTAATAGGTACTGACAACCTTATATCATTTTAGAAAGGGTTTTAATTCTGCAGCTATCTGAGATGAAAAACAGCACCCTGTTTAAAAAAAATGTTAATCTTGTTTGAATTAGTAAAAGTTGGGATTTGTTAATTTAACTTCTGCAAATGATTATCACACACTGCAAACGTCAATATTTAGAAAATTTGAAATAACTCGTGAACAATATAACTGAGGCTTAATGTAATATTAATAAATTAACTTTTCATTTACGACAAATCCAAAATTGCACAGGGTGTTCGATTTAAAATAATGAAACTGGTGCTCACTTCCAGTATAATGGGGAGTCCACGAAATATTTTTAGATTGTTAAAAGCTTAATTCTGAATGACTCACTTGAACCATTTCTATAATTTTAACTTAGACATGTATTACTTATTCGTGCTTAGTGAATCACCATGCATGTTAGGGGCAAGCGGTGGGGGCGCCATAATTGTTCCATCTTAAAAGTTGCCTGTATTAAGCTAGGGCCAGAGCTGATTATAATCATCACCTACATGAAGTCGTATATATACATGTATTCCTCCTGTATTCATTTAATTTTCTATATTAAAACTGATGCATATTTTTTTTGTATGTGAGGATATGTGCACCTAATCGGGATATTTGAGATGGAAGGTTGGAAGGACAGGTTGGATGGGAACTTTGCTCTGTTGGAACTGCATAGACACACCTTCTAATATTTTTACTACCGGCATCTGAATATTCTTGTACAAATTTTTGGTTAAAATGTGCTATACGCAAGAAGTCTATTTCATGTAAATCTACACCAACACATTTTGACCATGTTTTCAGCCTGTAAGCATCCTAAAATAAAATTGTTAAACACTGCGTATAAGTAAACATACAACTTTGCTAATTATAATTAAGTATAACTTTTGTATCAACACTTGAAATAMTGAACTATCTATATTTAATAGTTTTACATGCCCGTAAATGGCACACTTTTTTATTTTGTACAGATTGCAAGCGAAAAGCGATTTGAAATTACGGATGTCAACTGCCTGACATTACACATCACAGTCCGCAACTAACGTATGGCCATCTAGTGTTACCTTTATGTAGCTTAACTTGCCCTTGATTTGGGTAAGAAAATGGCCGCCAGTTGGTATACCACGTATAGAGGTATCTTGGTACCACCGTAGACCGTAGAACTTTTAAGTATAGGTTTGTACCCGTACTATTATGTCACAGCGACAGCGCCATCCCAGCGGCCGTCCCCAAAACCAATGCCATTTGGTCCCCAAATGTGATCATTATTTTATACATTTTATATATTATAGAGGTCATCATACTACATACTATAAGATTTATATACAAATGTGTAATATGCTTCTTATTACAGCTTTCTTTATGTAATATATTATTTAGTCCGTACAAGGTATTTTTAAGGTAGATCAAATGTTATTATTAGGCATTTTCACATCCGACAGTTGCATGGATCTGTCAGATCGATGGATAGTTTATAAAATGATATACTCCAGAAATGTCAAACTAATAAACATAACCTTATTTCTTAGTTAAAGAACCTAGTGTTCCAATGTCGCTGGTTATTTTGATAGTCGTGTAATTGTGGCTTTTTTTGTTTAAATTTTAATGTAGAAGTAAAGTACGTGTATTATCAATAAGATAGACGATCATGGCTGACACAGCAAGTGCGTCTGCTGTGCTCGATTCTTCACCAAAAAAATCGCCAGTTTGCCTTATTGTGCTGGGAATGGCTGGATCTGGTAAAACTTCATTGGTGCAGCGTCTGAGTACGATGCCAGAAAAGCCGTATGTGGTTAATTTGGATCCTGCCTGCTTACAAGTGCCATATTTTGCGAATATAGGTATCCACGCTTACAATTATTTTTGTATCTTCGATTCTGACATTTGCCTTTGTAGATGTTAGGGATACAGTGGATTACAAGGAGGTTATGAAGCAGTACAAATTAGGACCAAACGGTGCTATAGTTACATCGCTCAACTTATTTTCAACAAAATTTCTCGAGGTTATTAAATTTATCGAGAAGTGTCCAAATAAGTATTGCGTGCTGGATACACCTGGACAAATTGAAGTATTCACTTGGTCAATGTCAGGTAATGCAAATGTTCTTAAATTAGTGAGACATCAATAACTGTAACCCTTGTAGGTTCAATCATAACGGAATCATTGGCGTCAACATTCCCAACAGTAATATTGTATGTCATAGATGTAGTTCGCAGCACTTCTCCAGTTACGTTCATGTCGAACATGCTGTATGCCTGTTCCATCCTATACAAAACACGATTACCATTCATCGTTTTATTGAACAAAACTGATATTGTGAGTCACACTTATGCAATAGATTGGATGCAGGACTTGGAGGCTTTCTATGATGCATTGGAAGACAGTGAACATTACATTACCAATTTGACCAGATCAATGGCACTGACTTTGGATGAGTTCTATAATAACTTAAAAGTTTGTGGTGTATCTGCTGCAACTGGAGATGGTTTCGAAGAATTGTTTAAGTTGGTGGATCAAGCAGCTGAGGAGTATGAAAAGTGAGTTAAAGTATTGCGAATATTTCTCTAAAAAGTATACCTAAAGGCTTTTGCTCTCCTTATCACTTCAGTTGATAAAATTGTTAMGTCTTGTAGTTTTAATTAAATGTCACTGTTTTGACTGTTATTATAACAGGCAATAATACTGCCAATTCTTTAATAATATTCTAATAAAAATAAAAGTATTTCCCACGAAATAAGGATCTCTCGTAGGCCCATTAAAAAGGTAGATCAAACATCAATTGAAATATGAGGTCTGCTATGGTGGAACAGTCGAACTACTGAATCAATTTAAACTTAACTTCAAAACCTCCCTCAAAACCAATAACAGCCAAATAGTAACTTAACTAGTGAATAGCCAGTAATAAGCAGGCCATGAAACCATTATATTTTTCGGTTTGGTTACCGGTATTTAACCGGTTGGTGTCATATCGGTTTCGGTTACCGGTTAAATGTTTTTTGTCCCCGGTAACCTCTATTTTTTAGGTTAAAATCAGTATTACGTACTTGCTAAAACAAAAATAGGTTTTTAGCAAGCTGTCAACGGGGTCGTCCCACATTTTTTTTATTTTACATTTAAAATGTACATAGAAAATGAAATACAAAGACATTTTGTTGCGATTTTTCTGGTTGCTGTCTTATGCTGACAAAAGCAAGAAACACCAACAAAACACCAGAGCTCTAGCGGCATTGCCAGTAATATTTGTTTACATTTTTGTTCAGCTGCGTCGCGTTGCCAGTTTTCACGATGCAGTGAGGAAAGTACCTACTCATAAACTGACATTGAGACAATGATAAGTATATTTTTGATATGGGGTTTTCATGAGTCAACTTAAGGCGTATTTGTGAAAATAACTTAAATCACCTTTCAGTCAGTTTATTCTATAATGAACAGTTCAATATAATAAGCGCATTCACTGGACTTTGTTAAAACATGACAGCTTTTGAACCAATGTTTTTATTATAAGGAATTAAACGACGCTGGAGTTATTGCTTGATAATGTTTAAAGTTTGTATACTTACCTATGACAACGATATGATAAATTTTGAAATATCATGTCTGTCTCTGGCTGTGGTTAGAAAGAAAACGGTAAAGTACCTCTGACAACATCGCACAGGATGCATGTGTCCCATATGCAACGTAATAAACCTAACCTAACTCTAGCCACACGTTTTTGTTTACATAAGTTGGTTAAACTTTCTAGTTAATTTGTCAGATTAAGTGGTTGCATTATTCGTATTTCTCTCGCTACTTATAAAACTGACAACAGTGAGCGTCTGCTATCTAGAGAGCTGTAACAGTGCACATGACGGAAACTAGGAACCTTTTTTACGTAGTTAATGGCGGATTTAAGGAAATGTTTGAAACAGGGTAATTTCTTCTACCGCCGTTTGTTACAAGTTAAATTAATCTGAAAGCAAAATAGATGCTTAGCACTAGTATACATGATGTAAGCAATAAGAGGCATATGATAAAACTATCAAATTTTAATGTGCGGGAAGACCCTACTAGGCACTGCTAAAGACAAGCAGAAAACAATGTTGCCTGGAATCGTAAAACGGTCGCAGTTGTTCGCATGGTGCATCGTATGGTTATTAGTTAGGTTACCGGTTAGTAAATTTGAAAAACCAGTTTGGAACCGGTTTAAGGTCAGTGTAATTTAGCGGTTTGGGTTTCAGTTTTCGTTTATGATTTTATCAATTTTAAACGGTTTATTAAACCGGTTTGAAACCGGTTTCATGCCCTGGTAATAAGTAATAATTAGTACAACAAAAGTGATGTGGAAGAAGCTAGTATTCTTCGCAAATTATTGAGAATACTTTTACATATACCAATAAAATGTCAATATCATCACCAATTTAATGTTATTACATGTATTTGATAGAAATGGACAATATTGTTTAACACAAAATAGTTAAGAAAGTGGGACTTTGGTAATTATTTAGTATACCGGTTATTTACCTATCGAGCTGAAATTGTGCATACCTCTAGAAAGTGGCCTCCTGAACACGAATATGAAATCCGTTTCTTGCGCTCGCGCTTAGTTTTCAAAAAATTAATATTTCAATTTGGAACTACTTTACGACGCGGAGCGTTCTCGCTTAAGCCGCGCAGTGTCGCATGCTCCTTAACGTCCGGTCGTCCTACGCGGGTGCGTTTTCAGGCAGATTTGGGGTTGTTTTTTTCACCGCGCGATTTTTGAGGCGTTTAGGCCGTGTTTTTTGCGCGCGGCGCGCAAAAAACACGGCCTAAACGCCTCAAAAATCGCGCGGTGAAAAAAACAACCCCAAATCTGCCTGAAAACGCACCCGCGTAGGACGACCGGACGTTAAGGAATACGCGACACCGCACAGCATACGAAAAACCTCGCGTGTTGTAAATCACGGCCTAAACGTTTCAAAAATCACGAGGTAAAAACAAAACGACTACCAAATCTGCCTGAAAAGGCACCCGCGTAGGACGACCGGACGTTAAGGAGCATGCGGCACTGCGCGGCATAAGGGAGATTACTCCGCGTCGTAGAGTAGTTCCAAATTGAAACATTAATTTTTTGAAAACTAAGCGCGAGCGCAAGAAACGGATTTCATATTCGTGTTCAGGAGGCCTCTTTCTAGAGGTATGCACAATTTCAGCTCGATAGGTAAATAACCGGTATACTAAATAATTACCGGGACTTTTCTTGTTAGCAATACTTTTTTTGATTCATTTATTAGGATAAATGTTAAGTGTACAATTGCTAAAATTATTAAACACTATACTAGAAGATGTGCAATGTTTCTGATACTGTCGATGTTGACGGTGCAGAGGTGATTGAAGATTGCTGCTCAGTTGAATTAGTAAAAATTATTTTTGAAATTTTTAATTTTTTTTTCTATACTGTCTTCCACATAAGCTTCTGCAACTCCACTGCTACGCCAAACACCGTGTCTCTTCAAAACTTGAATGTCGGCTCCACTGTCGGCCAGAAAAGTCACTGAAGTTCTACAGAAACAATGTCATGTGAAACTGTTTGGCTCCAGTAGACCTAAGAATGTGGCAATTTCCTTGGTATATTGTAGAAGGTGTTTATACTAATTGGTTGCACTGTGCATTTGCCCTATTTATAATATATAAAGAGTTTACGGTGGTCCACATATTTGGGTCTTAATTTCAAGTACTTCCTGTAAATCTCCATGCCGTCTATTCCATCTTCTGATGTTACTGTGAAGACACGTTTTTTCCTTGTTATTGTGTCTACTACTACTAAGATATGCCCGCAATCTTCTACATCATCAACTGTCAGAAGTCGCAATTCTTCCGCCTGACAGGCTCCGTGCAATGCTATTATTGTCACAAAATTATTATCAGGAGCATTAATGAAATTATTCACATTTGACTTTTTTGCGTTTTGACGTTTAAGATATGCCAGCAATTTTTTATAAGTAAAAATGTCCACGTTTTCGTTTAACTGTATACTGCTTCGTAGCATTGAACACACAGACACACACACAGACCAGAGAGTTTTCACCTGTAGAATATTTAAAATTAGTTCTTGTAATAAATTTCATAAATGAAACATACCTTTTCACAAAAGTACGCAATCATAATGTTTTCATTTGCTCCGTGCACATTTTTTTTCATTTCTTCAGAGACAAAACTATTGGTAAACTTTCTCGTACTTTGCTTTAGACTTTGTAGGTGGCAAACTTGACTCTGCTTCTGATACTAATTCCAAAATTTCGTCTTTAATTTCACTTGATTGTTTTATTTTGCAGTTTGCAGGAAATCTTCATCACAACTTATTTATTTACTCTTGGGATGTTTTGTTTCTATATCGACAAGTCTACACAAATTTGACACAGAACACTTTAGAACAGAAAAAGCAATTTATTTTTAAAATTACTGGAAATTTTGCAACATACAAGAAAGAAATACGTGTTTCACACGTAAGAAAAGTGGGTTTTCGAGCTTCTGAAAATTTGATTCATGAGTGCAGAAAGCCATCACTTTTCTTTACTTGGAAAACAATCTACTATTACTTTTAATAACAAAAAAGGTGAAGTTCTGACAAAAGAACTGACCACTCAAAGTGACAATGCAGCATTTTTTTGTGGCATATATGCATTTAAATAAGTAGATTTTATTTTCATCAGCTATTTCGCCGATCTGTTAAATATCCAATTTGGACAAAGCTGTACATCGTAGATTGAAGCTTGCTTCAAAAGTTTTATGAAATATCAGTATAAAGTGGTGAATAGCCTGTACTCATGTTTTGTTAGAACTAATAAGCAAACATGGCTTTTGATTCCAATTTCAGTTTTCCGTTTTCCCATACATACAATATCTTTTGTATACATTTATGATAACAAAGGTCAGCGATGAAAAAGTTTTTTTACATAATTTTACCTGAAAAATATGGATTTTGGGTTGCTGATTCCGAATATGAATTTAGTTTTTGTGACTTATGTCACGTTTTTTTTTAATGATGGTTGCCTGTATTTAATATTTATTAAATAGCAGCAATTACAGGGAATAAATAATTCCATCTCTTTTGAACGATTGCACATCATATATACAACTTTCTCTCTCTTTCTCGTCCCAATGTTTTTGTTATATACAGGGTGGCCCATTAGTGTGTGGACGGAATATTACGCCATTGTGATTATAGTTTTTAAAATTTTGCGAGTGCAGCATGATAGGGAGTGCTTAAGTCTACAAAATAAAAATATTTTTACTCCTCCCCCCACATATATGGGGGTGGTTCAATACATTCTTATATTTTTTTAATGGAACACCCTGTATATCATTACATTTTTGGATTCCTCTTTTAATTTTAATGGGACTTAAAATAATATATATGGGGTCTAAAATACACTCTTATAAAATTATTTAATTTTTTCCAAAATTTTGACATTTTGGAAAATTATTATATTTTCAAAACCTTTATAGCTAGAGGTATGCAGTTTTCGCAGGGATGTTACTAATAAAATGCACGTCACCTGTAGATATAAAGGATTAATATAAGAATAGTTAGTAGTACCAAAATTTACTTTAGAAAATTGATCATAGTCAATCACAACCAACTCGATTTTTTTAAATAGCACCCTATTTTACTTTCACCGTAGTTCAATGCGCAAATTAATTTCCTCTTATATGATATACAGAAGTATGTATTTATCTCTAATAGTTTTTAAGAAAATTGCATATTTTTAGTTTTAGTGATATTTTAGTGCGCTTTTATCAGCTTTAAACTGTCAATGGTTGCTTAGTGTTATTAGTGATTTATCTACCTAGTTTTTAAAAATGACTTATTATTCTCAAAATGAAATAGTTGACATGTTGTTCATCCTGGGAGAGTCCGATAAAAATCCCTTATTGGCAAGTAGAGTTTACGCTGCACGGTTTCCTGATAGGGAAAGAAAGCCGAGGGAAGAGACATTCAGAAAAGTTTTGAATAGGTTTTTGCTGACAGGATCTGTGGTAAATGTTACTTTGTGTTATTTTGTTACTTGTTACGTTCCTTGTACTTCTTTGCCTCTTAGTATTCGCATACCTACTATTGTTACTTTTGAGTTATTTAGTTGTGTTACGTTCCTTGCATTTTGTTGCTTTGTTGTTTTCAGATACTTTTGTTACTTTTGTGTTGTTTTGTTGTATTATGTTTCTTGTATTTTTTTTGGTTTGTTTTCACCTACCACCTACTTTTGTAATTTTCTAAATTTTGTTTTGGGTTACGTTTGTTGCTCTTGCTTTTTAACGGTGTTTTTGAAATTTTAATTAAACCATAATACATATATGTTGTCTATATTCAAATGTTTTTTTTTAATTTTAAATATTAATATTAATGTTAATATGACTAAAGTAGTACAAACATCATTTTCTCAAAAATGATTGAAGATAGACACATACATATGTGGTAAAACTACTTACATCAAGCAAACATTGACAGTTTGAAGCTAACAAAAGCTAACATAGCCTACTATAAAAAGGACTAAAATATAACTAAACCTAAAAATAAGCAATTTCTTTATATCATATAAGAGGAAATTAATTTGTGCAATGAACTATGGTGAAAGTAAAATAGGGTGCTATTTAAAAAAATCGAGTTGGCTGGGATTGAATATGATCAATTTTCTAAAGTTAATTATAATACTACTAACTATTCTTATATTAATCCTTTATATCTACAGGTGATGTGCATTTTATTAGTAACATCCCTGTAAAAATTGCATACCTCTAGCTATAAAGGTTTTGAAAATATAATAATTTTCCAAAATGTCAAAATTTTGGAAAAAATTAAATAACTTTACAAGAGTGTATTTTAGACCCCATATATATTATTTTAAGTCCCATTAAAATTAAAAGAGGAATCCAAAAATGTAATGATATACAGGGTGTTCCATTTAAAAAAATATAAGAATGTATTCAACCAGGAGGAGTAAAAATATTTTTATTTTGTAGACTTAAGCACTCCCTACCACACTGCACTCGCAGAATTTTAAAAACTATAATAACAGTTGCATAATATTCCGTCCACACACATTTGGAACTCGTATAGCGTGGCAGGAGCAAACAAATCATCCTAACGATTTCTATTTTTGTTTGAGCAATATAACGGGATATAACTCTAAACTCTGTCTAACAAAGCCATGTGGACCTGAATTACCCATTCTCATTTTTAATAAAAATGCAAGCTTCGATTCGACTTTATCTCGCCAAAATTCAGAATGTAGGGATTTTCCCAGCAGCGATGAAATTTTTAATCCTGTGTTTAAGCTTCGACCTTTAAGCAAAAGGAACTTAATGATTTAGCAAGAGATCTTGGATTACCCAAAGATGCAGCCCAACTCCTAGGCTCACATCTAAAAGAAAACAATTTGTTAGACTCTGATACAACATTTTATTGGTATCGAAGGCGTGAAAAAGAATTCATGCAATACTTTAAAAAGGGAAAAACTTGGTTTTCTGCTGTGAGGTCTGGTATATAAATTTTGAGTACAAAACACAAGAATGGAGTCTATTTATAGACTCTTCAAAAAGAAGCCTGAAAGCTGTTCTTCTACATATTGGCAATAAATTTGCATCAATACCTGTCACATGTTCAGTTCAACTTAAAGAAACTTAAAAAGTGTTTTGGAAAAAACAAAAAATATTAATTAACACAATTGGCTAATTTGTGTTGAAGGATTTTGTGCATGCTTCTTGGCCAACAACAAGGCTATACAAAATTTCCATGTTATATTTTTGAGTGGGATAGTAGAGCAAAAGATTTAAGCTGGAAAAAATCAGACTGGCCGTTGTTTGAAAAAAGAATGTTATTTATGCCAATTTGATAGATCCTGAGAAGATATTGTTTCCACCACTGCACATCAAACTTAGATTGATGAAACAATTTGTCAAGGCGTTACCAAAAAATGGAGACACTTTCATCTATCTCTGTTCATGTTTTCCTAATTTATTTGATATCAGAAAACTAACTAAAGAGGAACATTTTGAAAATGTTATGACAAATTTAGAAAGAAAAACCTTGGATTTCCTTTAAAAATGTCATTTCGAAATTTCTAGGCAACATTAAAGATCCCACTTACAAAAACATAGTCGAAGAGATGTTAAATTGTTATAAAAATTCAGGTTGCAACATGAGTTTGAAAATTCATGTGTTATATTACCTAATCGACTATTTTCCGGAAAATCTTGGAGTTTACAGTGAAGAACAAGGGGAACGTTTTCCCTAGGACATTAAAAATATGGAAAGAAGACATCAAGGCTATTGGGAAGTCAATTTGATGGCTAACTATTATTGGATGATCCACAGAGAAACAGATGAAGAACATTTTCTAAAAAAATAACAGTGTTTAATTGTTCATTTTTAAGTGTCTGCATTGTTTCCTCTTATGGATTAAATAGTTACAATATTGAATATATATAAAGATTTTATTTCACCAGAAATTTATACATACTTTTCTTCAAATGTCAAAATTACCTGTATTTGCTAAATGTGACGTGATGGGTATCATAAAAAAAGTGTTTTATATTTAACTTAGGACTACTAGAACGAACATCAGTGTACACAAAATAAATTTGTTTGTTGAACTGTTCTAGTGAATACAGAGTAGAATGGGAGAAAATCAGGTCAGAAGCAGAAGCAAAGAGAGCCAAACAAAAACCCATCCCAAGTAAAGATGCGGGACTCATAACCGAAAGGGGTGCAGATCAAGAACTTAGTGATATTTATTTGAGACATCCCGCAAATGAAAGTAGTTCAGACTCTGAAGGGGAAGAAGCTGAACCAGAAAGTAACTCCTGCATGTTCATTTTTGCTTGTAGCTTATTTCATTTGTTTTAGCTGTGGAAGATCCTGAAGAGGCAGAGAATTTTAGAAAGGTAGTGCAAATTCAGAGGGAGATGCAAATCAAGAGAGCAAAAGAAGCTGAGGAAAGGAAAAACTCGGAACAAACAGAAAAATAAGTCAAACCTTCACTCGTAATTAATTTTTTTTGTCTACTGTATTTTAAGTTGAAAAATAAAAATAGTTGATATTTTTCATAACAGGTGCCTCATTTTTATGTGGATTACCAAATATTTCTTTCCATCAGTTTTAGATTAATGATTTATTATTATTACATCGGAAGGGAGGCTATATCATTGAACCAGGTGCTCATATGGTTTGTAATGTGTTAAGGGAATTACTTCTACTGTCATTTGCTAATATTTGGTAGATAATGTGTACCAGATGCCATTCTTATCAACATTTAAAAAATATTCTTAGTGGGTTTTTGTAGGTAATTCACGATATTAATAAATTAGTGGTATTCGTAGGCTTTGCCTTATTATTCGTTAACTAAAGTGCTTTTTCGAGTATAAACTACATTTCCGCCGGTTAATTCCATCCTCTATCAAGTTTATGTACAAATGTAAAAATACATAGAAGATAATTTATGAAATTGATAATAAGGACGTCGTATCTTGAAAAGAAATTCTATCCTATTGGGGTTATCGGTAGTGTAGAAGTATATATTTTTAATAATGTAGATATATTTAACATATAAAAAGTGGATAATGTTAATTTTGAAATTTGTCACTTTATACTGAGGGGGACCGGAAAGTAATATCGTTTCTGCGCATGTCAATACTTAAGTGTCATTTGTCAGCTCATTGTTTGGTTCAGAGGCATCCCAAAGACATTGTAAGGTTATAGTGACTTCTTTACTTATAGACAATTAAATTATAATTTGTTTTTGTAAGTTTGGGTAAAATGAACAGCCAAATACCAGAAGAGGAACACATTCGACATTGCATGCTCTTTGAGTTTCGCAAGGGAAGTAACGCAACAGTTGCTACCAAAAACATTTGCAATGTTTATCCAAATGCATTGGACATTCGTAAATGCCAAAGGTGGTTTTCCAAGTTCAAATCGGGTAATTTTGATCTTTCCGACTCGTATCGATCAGGAAGACCATCAACCTTAGACAACGACGTGCTAAGGGCGGAAGTGGAAGCAAATCCATGTTAGACGATCGAGGAATTGTCAAGCAGATTGGGAAAGTAACCAGAGCAGTTGTTTGGGTCTCGCATAAATCTGTCTGAACAGAACAAGGCTAACCGATCAATCACATGCAACTTATTGCTTCAACGCCACAACACAGAAGCATTTTTTGATCGGTTGATCACAGGAGATGAGAAATGRGTCWTGTACGATAACCCAAAACGCAAAAGGCAGTGGCTCCCCAAATGAAATCCCTCAGAGTACAGCTAAGCCAGATTTACATCCGAAAAAAGGGCTTTTGTGTGTTTGGTGAAGTTTTCGCGGCATTCTTCATTTTGAATTGCTGAAACCTGGACAAACTGTTAATGCAGACCTCTACAGCGAACAATTGCAGTGAGTCAATCAATCTTAATTGAAAAGTGGCCAGTGATTGTCAACTGCAAAGGCGTCATTCTCCAACATGACAATGCAAGACTGTACTGCGCAAGGCAAACCCTAGAAAAAATTAATGAATTGGGGTGGGAGGTGCTACCTCATCCACCATATTTGCCCGATGCTGCACCATCGGATTTCCACTTATTCTGAGCGCTGCAACACTTTTTAAGTGGCAAAACATTTGCAGATTTGGATGATATCCAAAATGGCATCTCTAGATATTTTGCCGAAAAACTAATTCATTTTTATCAATCAGGGATTGAAAATTTTCTCACTAGATGGCAAAAGGTTATTAACAATGATGGGGAATACATCATTGATTAAAAATAAAGACTCATTAAAAATGTATGTGTTTGTATTTAGCGTAAGAAGACGACATTACTTTCCGGTCCCCCTAATAGATTGTCAGTATTAATGTTTCTAGATTTTGAAAAAGTTGGTGAAAATTAGGCTTTTTATTATTACATAATCACTGACCTGCGCCATGTGGACTGTAAAACTTGTTTACCCGTGTCCTACTGAACGGACCCCACACAGCACATGATAGCCTATGGATATCTATCAGATAACCACATGATCCATATCATATCTCATCTATGTGATACATCCATTAGATGTGAAATAGATATTCATCAATCACCCATGCCAAATCATCCAAATTGTCATTATTTTGTAAGATGTACGTAACATGATATACCTAACTACTTTACAATATCAATCATTTGTATTTTAAAGAATAATAAAATCATGGTGATGTCTACTCGGTTTGATAATGGATGTCTAATGGATATATAAACGTTCTATAAGGTAAACAATCTTGGCAAAATCTATTTATATAAATTATTGTACCCTAATAATTTATTGTTATTCTTTAATACTATATGGAGAATTAGTTCATTAAATTTTTTATCCCTAAGTTTGTGTAGGCATAATATAGTAAATCTAGTCCACTTAGTGGGTGTTGCCAAGTGTGGGAAAGCTGATAAGCATATACAAAAGCTGTGTCAGAAAAGCAATCATTATACAATTACTTTTTCGTATGACAAGTGCTAAATTCGTATATAAATTTCATCTTTAAACTATAATGCCATTTTATTTAACATTATCTACTATCATTTAGACTTAAAGCAATACAAGTTCACTACCGAGATACTAGTAATTGAGGCATTGGCAACGTCTTACTCCACGCATCCATTTTGGACCGTCTGTCTCTGTTATGTGAAGTAATAATGTGCGCCATCGCTATAACCATAAAAATAACTTGTTTGTGATTGTGCGATGATCAAATATAGAAAATATATTTAACGTTACCGGTAAGTATTTCTTCTTTTGTTGGCGTTTTATGTTTTATCTTAAGCAACATTATTTACCGTCGATATATGGTTTAAATATTCGGTATTTACTGTAAACTTAACCTCGCTTTCTTGCAAAACCTTGTGCTTTGTATGTAATAGTGATATTGCGTGTCAATTTTCCATTGAACGTTGCTGACAATGAAACAGAAGTTGAGAGACCAGTAATTAATGAATATCAAATTACTAAATAAAATCCCATGCTTTATGAAATTAAACAACAATTGTTAACCATTTATACGTGTAAAGGACAACACTTTTGCCATTAGGGTAGCAATTTATTATTAAAAATTTAGAATGTAACAACTGAATTTGCAAGAATAATTTAGAATTGTAAAATTTTGTCTATTGTACTGTGTGTTTAAACCATATTAAATGATTAGCTAATAAAGAATTTCATGTAACATGCCCGTATTTTTATCTTATCAATTTATTTTTTGCAGGACTGATCATCAAAGTTAGTGGCTTCAGTGACGTACATATACATATAAGTGCAATGTTCTTTTTTAAATTTTGTATTAGAAAAGTTCTTACTAATAAACTTTACAAGTACACGCTATATTTTTTATGCTACTATTAGAAGAGCATTAGATATGAAATACATATCCATCAAGCATCCACAGCTACAGGTTTTAGCCAACTTCAAGCTGTCCATTAGATATTAAAAAGCACATCTATAAGATATATATTTGATATCCACAAAGATATGGATATTTACCAGGACATTTGGACTACTTTTAGACATATCATGGATATCTCTGGACATCTGATAGATGTCATGGATATCCAGAAATTACGTTTTATAGATATAGCTAGCATATAGATAGCAGCTTGTGCTGTGTGGGACCTGTTTTGAATAATTGCGATTTGTAACGAGCATTAAAGCTGTATAGTACCAACTAAGGTAAACGACTATTGTTTCGGTAATGATCTATGAACAGCTTGAATAATACGAATCAAGCGATTGAATGAATGATTTCAACTGGACAATCTGAATCACCCTATTTCTTGTAAGATATTTACTAATTTCCAGCCTTTTAATTTTCATCGTAGAGTTCTAGATTTGTCCAAATCTAGTTGTGATGGATGGCGAGTCTTTCTTTACGTCAGATGGAACTGACATTACTTTTAATAAAAGTTTTTTTTACAAAGTGGGAGCTGAAGCTAATACCGAAGTAATTTAAAAAAAACATGCGAAGTTTACAAAAAAAGTACCGGTTTGGTTAGCGAAAGCAACAGAGGTTGATCTGTTCCTTACTTTGCTTTTTCAGGACTAAGTACCTATTAACAAAAATCCTTAGAGAGACTGGTACCACTCATAAGAAAATATCACAACGATGGAAATTATATCTTCTGGCCGGACATGGCGACGGCACATTACGCACGTAAAATACACTAGAAGTGTATGGAAGGTATCATGTTAAATTTATTCCTCGAGCAGCAAACATTGCAAATGTTCCCCAGTTAAGACCAATCGAATGGTTCTGGTATTAATTAAAGCAGAAAGTTTATGAGGGCTGCTGGAAGCTAAAACAACTGAAGAAGTGATAATATACATATTAGCACTCCAGGCCTAATAGGCCCAAGGCTTGATTGATAGAGTTTCTCCAGTTATTTCTGTCATTAGCTTTCACTTTCCAGTCTGTTATACCCCCATCTTTTATGTCTTTTTCACTTCCAGCTGCCACCTTGTCCTTGGCCTTCCTCGTCTCTTGCTACCACCTAAGCTTGCTATCCAATATCTTCCTTGCTATCCTACTTTGCTGCATCCTAATCAGGTGCCCCAATCATCTCAGTCTTTGACCCTTTATCACTTGCACCACGTTCGGTTCCGCAAATAACTCCTCTAGCTCTCTGTTTGTTCTTCTTTGCCATATACTGTCAACTTTTTTACCACCATAGATTTTGCGTAGGACCTTCCTTTCCCATATTCGTAGCATTTTCTGTTCTACTTTTCCCACTGTCCATACCTCACTTCCGTACAATACTATCGGTCTGATGATAGTCTTATATAGCTGTTTCTTTAAAGCCCTCGAAGTGTTTCTACTATTTATCATTATCCTAAGTGCGTAGATACTGTAATGAATTACAACGATCTTTTATATTCGTTCCGTTTATTTCGTACCTTTTAATACAACGATAATTATTTTTAATCTATGTCAGTATGACAATAACTTTTCAAGCATCCTCGTATTCTCGTATTTATTTCTTACATTCTCCCCGCCGCATTGCTGGCAACATTCGCATCGTCACCTGAAGATTGTACTTCTAATGGACACAACATCTGTATCGGTCGCCTTATCTTGTTACCGTTGGCCAAAAGAACTTCGCACGCCCTCACTCGATTGTCTCGTCCGGGATAAATAGAGAGCACACGACCCATTTTCCATAGTAATCGTGATGTATTAACTTCTTGGAGCAAAACGATGTCGTTAATTTTGAAACATGTTGAACCAGGTTCTACATTCATGTGCATGGATCTTAATTGCTTCAAATACTCGCTTGACCAAATCTTCCAAAATTTAAAGGTAATTTTTTGTCGCAGCTTCCAGTTTTCAATTAGAGACTTTTGACATATATATCGATGTTCAACATTAGGTAATCCACAAGTTTTATCGTTACCTAGTAAGAAACTCGATGGTTTTAGAATTACTAGATTGGTGGGATCGTCATCTATATAAGTTAATGGTCTAGAATTTATTGTAGCCTCGACTTCAGCTAAAATTGTTTGAAGTTCATCACTGTCTAGAAGCGTCTTCCCAACAGCAAATTTCAGGCTATTTTTAACTGTCCTAACCATCTTTTCCCAAAATCCGCCCCACCAAGCCGCACGTTCAACAATATATTTCCATTCGATACGCTTAATTTGGAAAAATTCTTGTATATTCTTATTTTCAAAGAACTGAAATAATGCTTTTAACTCCAATTCTGCTCTTTTGAATGCAGCTGCATTATCAGAGTAAATAGCAGTTGGAGTTCCTCGCCGACTTACAAATCTTCTTAAACCTCTTATACAGCTCTCGGTTGAAATACTTAAAACTGCTTCTAAATGTACAGCTCTAGTTACTGCACACGTAAACAGCATTATGTAAACTTTATTTCGTAAACTGTTCGAAGTTTTGACGTATAACGGTCCTGCAAAATCTATACCGGTATGATCAAAAGGATGTGCTTCTGTCACTCTCATTTTGGGCAGGGGTGCAAAAGTTTCACTAGGTAGTTTACCCCTAAGCCTTCTACACATCACACAAGTTCTAATTGTTGACTTTACTGCTTGTCTGCCTTGAACAATCCAAAATTTATTCCTTAATGTCGAAAGCGTTAGATTTACACCACCGTGCAGACATTCTCTATGTTTTTGCCAGATCAGTTTTTTCACAAATTCAGCATTTTTAGGTAAAATTATTGGATGTCGCTGTTCAAAACTCAAATTCGATTCTTGTAGTCTTCCTTTTAAACGAATAATTCCTTCATTATCTAAAAATGGTGTTAAATTATGAATTTTCGAACTTCTTTGGACACATTTATTTGTTTTTAAACAATTGATTTCTTCCATATAATACGTTTGTTGMGTTTGCTTAATCCAATATTGTTCGGCTTTCTTCAATTCCTGTATTGTTATATGTTTCTTTTTATTCTTCAGAAAAAACCGTTGAACATATGACGTTATTCGAATAATTTTCTCTAACTTTTCATAGTTCTGAATTGGGAATAAAGTAGTTGAAGGAACATCTACATTTATACTAGTCAGAGACATGGTGAGTAAATTATTACTGTATTTGTCCACACTACTTATATCATCGGCAGGCCATTCGATCTTATTTTTGCTTAACCACTTAGGGCCATTTAACCACAATTGAGAATTTTGTAGTACCGATGCAGATACTCCTCTTGTTAAAAGATCTGCAGGATTTTCTTTGCCAGGACAGTGCCTCCAAACACTATCACGAGTGGTATTTTGAATTTCTCGTACACGATTACTCACGTATGGCTTCCACTTTGAATACGTTCCCTTAATCCAATATAACGATATTTTAGAATCGCTCCATAAAAAAGTATTTTTTGGCTTAATTTTCATGGATTGCATTATGTAACTTTTCAATCTGGCTGCACATACGCAAGCTGTTAATTCCAGGCGTGGTAAGCTTAATTCGTCAGAAGTGTCAGTTTTTAAAGGAGCAACTCGATTTTTCGCAACCAAAAATCCAACACTCGGTTCCCCACTGCGTTCCAGTTTTAAATAAGCTACTGCACCGTATGCTTGTTTACTTGCGTCTGAGAAAACATGAAGCTCTACTTCCTCATGAATTTTTGTTATTAATCTAGGAATGCTAAAATGTTGTAATTTCTTTAATTCGAAACACCAATTAGTCCATTCGTTCAACAGATCTGTCGGGAGCTCACAATCCCACACTAGGTTTAACTTCCATATCTTTTGTATTAATATTTTTGCTTTGATAGTAAACGGTCCAAGAATACCAAGCGGGTCGAAAACACGCGATATGATCTGCAGGGCTATTCTTTTAGTTGTAGCACCACTTCTTTCGTGAAAATCCAAAACTGATGATAAATTTACAGAYAGCTTGTCACTATATTTGTCCCAAACTACACCTAATATCTTAACGTATTTTGTACTTTCCGTTACGTCATCAAAATGTTGTAATAGCGTTTGATTATTTGTCTCCCACTTTCGCAAATTCATTCCAGCACGTTATAGTAAAATTTTAGCTTTACCATAAAAGTTTATTGCATTATCTACTCCATCCATAGCAATCACACAATCGTCCACATAGGAAGATTCTTTCAATAACTCACAAACTTGTTTAAAATCTTCCTCTTGGGCATTAAAATGTTTTTGTAGAGTAGCAGCTAAAAGAAACGGACTACTTGCTATACCAAATGTAACACGTGTCATTCGATATTTTCCAATTTTCGGTAATTTATTAGTGTCGGATATTGGCTCATCGTACCATAAATATCGTTGCACGTTTCTATCTTTTTCTCGTACACCTATTTGTAAAAAAGCCTTTTCGATATCTGCAGTTATTGCAATTTCAGCAACAGGAAAATTCAATAAAAGTTGTAATAAATCAAGTACAAATTTTTCTCCAATAAGTAAGTGTTCATTTAACGACGAATAAGCAGGCGCATGTGAAGAAGCATCAAAAACCACACGCAGTTTTGTAGTAGCGCTACTTTCACGATAAACTGGTTTATGAGGCATGTAATATATATTTCCTTGAAAATTTTCTTCGGTAGGCACCTTTTCAGCAAAGTTCATATTCTCGTAGCTTCTTACTGTTTTGTCATATTCAATTAACTTTCCGTTCTTTATTAGTCTTGAAGTGAGTAGTTTAAGTCGTACAAATGCGTTCTTATAATTATTGTCAAGATGTGAGTCATCTTTCCACGGTAATTCTACTTCGTATCTATCTTTTGTAAACTTTATTTTATTTTCGATGAAATTTTCCGGTATTTTTTTATTATATTCGTTCTCATTAGCTTGTATTCCGATAGTTTCTAAATCCCAAAATTTCTTTACACTTATTTCTTCTTTACTGTCATTATAATGAGTATGCAAAGTCGTTACTAAATTTACGTTAACATCTTCAGCAATTACATTAGATGGTCCATGAATAGTCCAACCAAATTTAGTGTTTGCGGCAGTTAAGTTATTTGATAATCTAATATTTTCACTAGTTACAACCTTCCAATAATCAGCTCCAATTAATAAAGATAACCCCGGTACTATACTGCTATTTCCAATACAAACATCTGCTAAAGCCAGGGAATTGATCGTTGGATTATCAGTGCGAGGTACTTCTAATGCATCTAGACATATTTCAGGAACTTCTATAGCGGTAATTGTAATAGGAACATTATTGTACTGAGATAGCATATGAACTTCCACTTTATTATAAACAATAGGGGAGCTTTTAATATTACAACCAAATGGTATAACAGTCAACTTCTGACTTCCCAAAATTTTTAAATTCAGTTCCCTTGCTACACTTTCTTTTATATAACTTAATTGACTTCCACCATCTATTATTAACCGAACAAATAACTCCTTTCTTCCTATATTTGGCTCTTTAAAAATGAAAGCTTTAGCTGTTTGAAGTAAAACGGTCTGCTTTCCATCAGATTTAGTTAGAAGATTGTTCACGGCTTGACTATGACCTTCGCTTCCTAGCGCTGTTTTATTTATTGAATAATTCGGATCACAAATTACAGTTACGTGTCGTCCTTTGCATTTATCACATGAAACCTTACTTTTGCAGTATTTCGATGAATGATTTGGGTTTAAACATCGGAAACATCTATTATTTTTCTTCAGAATTGCCTTTTTCTGATCTAGTGATAGATAGGATGTACATTTAAACAAATTGTGATCTTTAGCATCGCAAAACATACAGTTTGTATCTACGCTGGACAATAAACTTGAAGCAGTAAATTCTTTCCTATCATAATGATTTTGATGAAACATTTTCTTGAATTCTCCTTTATTATCTTCGCGTTTTTGGTAGACTTTAGTTACTGTAGTAGAGCTAAATGACTGTGCAGCTTCTAAGGATTCAACTTCTACTTTCAAAAAATTCATAAGTTGTTCTATTTCAATATTAACGTCTTTGGTTGTTTCAATAGGAAATTTTCTGTGATAATCTATTTTTGTAGCATATGGGATATTTTTCAACAATACTGATTTTACGATCATACCATATTCTGAAGAGTTGACACCTAAAGATTTAAACGTTCTTGTAACCGATGAGGCCGTATTGTACAAATTTCGCAAGCTGTATACGTCGTTTCGATTTCGTATTGGATTTATAGCTAACAGTTTGTTGACATATGTGTCAATAATTCTATTTTGATTGCCAAATTGATTTTGGAGCATTTCTACAGCATCGTTATAGCAAGCTTCTGAAGGCGTTAATCCACTAATAGCTGCAGCTGCCCTATCCGTTAAAAGCGTTTGCAAATAATTAAATTTCATAGTACTGCTTAAGCAATCATTTTCGTGTACTGTCGCTCGAAATTGTTCCCAAAAAGGAGTCCATTTAGATAAATCTCCATTAAATTTACGAAGTTCCAGCTTAGGCAATTTAATAATACTACTACTCCTACCTTGTACCATGTTGACATGCATTTGTTCAGCATTTATTGTAGTATTTACCACTTCCTCCGATCCCGTATTGACCAAACGCTTCCCTTCCTTATGCTCTGCTGCTTCACTTTTATATTGAAGACGAGAGAGAATTTCCATAGCTCGATCCTCGTACTCGTAAACCTTTTGAAATTCCTCCTCAAAGTCCTCTTCTTTCAGATACTTCTTTACAGATTCGTTTAAGACTGTTAATTTTGAATTTACAGATACAATGCGATTTTTTATAACGGCAAGGTCTTCAAAGTTGATTTCTTCGTTCGTTAATAAATTTTGTGCAGCAGTAATCAATTTCGTTAGCTGAGCACGTGCATACTTCCTTTCAGTAAACTCCATTTTTTCCTTCGTTCAAATTGTTAATCTTTCCACCCCAGTTCCCGGGTTTCGGCACCAAAATGTAATGAATTACAACGATCTTTTATATTCGTTCCGTTTATTTCGTACCTTTTAATACAACGATAATTATTTTTAATCTATGTCAGTATGACAATAACTTTCCATAGCATCCTCGTATTCTCGTATTTATTTCTTACAGATRCTTCTGTTACCCATCATTAAGCCTTCTATGTATTTTCTCTCTAATGCTAGGCGTTCTGCAGAATTCTGTTCTTCAGTAGGTACAACGATCACGTTCCTTAAACATATATTCTTGTCCCAATGTTGAAGTTATTTTTAAAGCATTCTGTTCGTCGTATTGTCTGTCCATGTCATGTAACTGGTAAGTATTCTCATTTATTTGAAGTCCTATTTCAAGAGCCGCTTCTTCTAGTCTTATCATTGTTCTTTTCAGTTCGTCTACAGTTCTTGTTATTAGAGCCAGATCGTCGGCAAACGCCAGACATTGGTGTCTTTTAGTGTACACCAATCCATTTGTATTTAATTTAGCCTACCTAATGACATATTCCAGTGCACAATTGAACAATAGTGCAGATAGGGGATCACCTTGTCTTAAAACCTTCCTGTACTTTAAAGTTTTCTGTTAACATCCCATTTACATAAACAGTATTTGTCCTTTCCCTTAATGTGACCTTAATCATCCTTATCAATTTCTTTTTTATTCCTAGCTCTCCCATTGTCTTATACGTTCGCCAAATAAAACGAACATTTGTCGAAACACCGTTTGTCTAACAGATACATAGAACATATTTTCTTTGTAGCTCATGTCTTTATGCAATAAAATCAGTCTTGCGGATGCATTCTGCACGCATCAAGACATCACCCACCCTCCTTAGCACTTACGTTCTTCATATAACTCGACTTTGGTTAATGGAACTTGGAATCTCCTTGATATGCCCATAAGGTCTGGTGCCGTGTGCTTACAATGATGCGGTACACAAAGTAATATACGCCTAGCCAATCTCCTCAGCACTTGCGTTCGCCAAATAAAACGAAAGTTTGTCGAAACACCGTATGTCTAACAGATACATAGAACATATTTTCTTTGTAACTCATGTCTATGCAATACAATAAGCCTTGCGGATGCATTCTGCACGAATCAAGACATCACCCACCCTCCTTAGCACTTACGTTCTTCATATAACTCGACTTTGGTTAATGGAACTTGGAATCTCCTTGATATGCCCATAAGGTCTGGTGCCGTGTGCTTACAATGATGCGGTACACAAAGTAATATACGCCTAGCAAATCTCCTCAGCACTTGCGTTCGCCAAATAAAACGAAAGTTTGTCGAAACACCGTATGTCTAACAGATACATAGAACATATTTTCTTTGTAACTCATGTCTTTATGCAATAAAATCAGTCTTGCGGATGCATTCTGCACCAATCAAGACATCACCCTCCCTCCTTAGCACTTACGTTCTTCATATAAATCGACTTTGCTTAATGGAACTTGGAATCTCCTTGATATTCCCATAAGGTCTGGTGCCGTGTGATTACAATGATGCGGTACACAAAGTAATATACGCCTAGCCAATCTCCTCAGCACTTGCGTTCGCCAAATAAAACAAACATTTGTCGAAAACACCGTATGTCTAACAGATACATAGAACATATTTTCTTTGTAACTCATGTCTTTATGCAATAAAATCAGTCTTGCGGATGCATTCTGCACGAATCAAGGCATCACCCACACTCCTTAGCACTTACGTTCTTCATATAAATCGACTTTGCTTAATGGAACTTGGAATCTCCTTGATATGCCCATAAGGTCTGGTGCCGTGTGATTACAATGATGCGGTACACAAAGTAATATACGCCTAGCCAATCGCCTCAGCACTTGCGTTCGCCAAATAAAACGAAAGTTTGTCGAAACACCGTATGTCTAACAGATACATAGAACATATTTTCTTTGTAACTCATGTCTTTATGCAATAAAATCAGTCTTGCGGATGCATTCTGCACGAATCAAGACATAACTCACCCTCCTTAGCACTTAGTTCATCATATAACTCGACTTTGGTTAATGGAACTTGGAATCTCCTTGATATGCCCATAAGGTCTGGTGCCGTGTGATTACAATGATGCGGTACACAAAGTAATATACGCCTAGCCAATCGCCTCAGCACTTGCGTTCGCCAAATAAAACGAAAGTTTGTCGAAACACCGTATGTCTAACAGATACATAGAACATATTTTCTTTGTAACTCATGTCTTTATGCAATAAAATCAGTCTTGCGGATGCATTCTGCACGAATCAAGACATAACTCACCCTCCTTAGCACTTAGTTCATCATATAACTCGACTTTGGTTAATGGAACTTGGAATCTCCTTGATATGCCCATAAGGTCTGGTGCCGTGTGATTACAATGGTGCGGTACACAAAGTAATATATACGCCTAGCCAATCTCCTCAGCACTTGCGTTCGCCAAATAAAACGAAAGTTTGTCGAAACACCGTATGTCTAACAGATACATAGAACATATTTTCTTTGTAACTCATGTCTTTATGCAATAAAATCAGTCTTGCGGATGCATTCTGCACGAATCAAGACATCACCCACCCTCCTTAGCACTTACGTTCTTCATATAAATCGACTTTGCTTAATGGAACTTGGAATCTCCTTGATATGCCCATAAGGTCTGGTGCCGTGTGATTACAATGATGCGGTACATAAAGTAAAATACGCCTAGCCAATCTCCTCAGCACTTGCGTTCGCCAAATAAAACAAACATTTGTCGAAACACCGTATGTCTAACAGATACATAGAACATATTTTCTTTGTAACTCATGTCTTTATGCAATAAAATCAGTCTTGCGGATGCATTCTGCACCAATCAAGACATCACCCTCCCTCCTTAGCACTTACGTTCTTCATATAAATCGACTTTGCTTAATGGAACTTGGAATCTCCTTGATATTCCCATAAGGTCTGGTGCCGTGTGATTACAATGATGCGGTACACAAAGTAATATACGCCTAGCCAATCTCCTCAGCACTTGCGTTCGCCAAATAAAACAAACATTTGTCGAAAACACCGTATGTCTAACAGATACATAGAACATATTTTCTTTGTAACTCATGTCTTTATGCAATAAAATCAGTCTTGCGGATGCATTCTGCACGAATCAAGGCATCACCCACCCTCCTTAGCACTTACGTTCTTCATATAAATCGACTTTGCTTAATGGAACTTGGAATCTCCTTGATATGCCCATAAGGTCTGGTGGCGTGTGATTACAATGATGCGGTACACAAAGTAATATACGCCTAGCCAATCGCCTCAGCACTTGCGKTCGCCAAATAAAACGAAAGTTTGTCGAAACACCGTATGTCTAACAGATACATAGMACATATTTTCTTTGTAACTCATGTCTTTATGCAATAAAATCAGTCTTGCGGATGCATTCTGCACGAATCAAGACATAACTCACCCTCCTTAGCACTTAGTTCATCATATAACTCGACTTTGGTTAATGGAACTTGGAATCTCCTTGATATGCCCATAAGGTCTGGTGCCGTGTGCTTAAAATGATGCGGTACACAAAGTAATATACGCCTAACCAATCTCCTCAGCACTTGCGTTCGCCAAATAAAACTAACATTTCTCGAAACACCGTATATCTAACAGATACATAGAACATATTTTCTTTGTAACTCATGTCTTTATGCAATAAAATCAGTCTTGCGGATGCATTCTGCACGAATCAAGACATAACTCACCCCCCTTAGCACTTACGTTCTTCATATAAATCGACTTTGGTTAATGGAACTTGGAATCTAATTGATATGCCCATAAGGTCTGGTGCCGTGTGCTTACAATGATGCGGTACACAAAGTAATATACGCCTAACCAATCTCCTCAGCACTTGCGTTCGCCAAATAAAACTAACATTTCTCGAAACACCGTATATCTAACAGATACATAGAACATATTATCTTTGAAACTCATGTCTATGCAATACAATCAGTCTTGCGGATGCATTCTGCACGAATCAAGACATCACCCACCCTCTTTAACACTTACGTTCGTCATATAACTCGACTTTGGTTAATGGAATTTGGAATCTCCTTGATATGCCCATTAGGTCTGATGCCGTGTGATTACAATGATGCGGTACACAAAGTAATATACGCCTAGCCAATCTCCTCAGCACTTGCGTTCGCCAAATAAAACAAACATTTGTCGAAACACCGTATGTCTAACAGATACATAGAACATATTTTCTTTGTAACTCATGTCTTTATGCAATAAAATCAGTCTTGCGGATGCATTCTGCACGAATCAAGACATAACTCACCCCCCTTAGCACTTACGTTCTTCATATAAATCGACTTTGGTTAATGGAACTTGGAATCTAATTGATATGCCCATAAAGTCTGGTGCCGTGTGCTTACAATGATGCGGTACACAAAGTAATATACGCCTAACCAATCTCCTCAGCACTTGCGTTCGCCAAATAAAACGAAAGTTTGTCGAAACACCGTATGTCTAACAGATACATAGAACATATTTTCTTTGTAACTCATGTCTTTATGCAATAAAATCAGTCTTGCGGATGCATTCTGCACGAATCAAGACATAACTCACCCTCTTTAACACTTACGTTCTTCATATAACTCGACTTTGGTTAATGGAATTTGGAATCTCCTTGATATGCCCGTTAGGTCTGATGCCGTGTGATTACAATGATGCGGTACACAAAGTAATATACGCCTAGCCAATCTTCTCAGCACTTGCGTTCGCCAAATAAAACGAACATTTGTCGAAACACCGTATGTCTAACAGATACATAGAACATATTATCTTTGTAACTCATGTCTATGCAATAAAATCAGTCCTGCGGATGCATTCTGCACGAATCAAGACATAACTCACCCTCTTTAACACTTACGTTCTTCATATAACTCGACTTTGGTTAATGGAATTTGGAATCTCCTTGATATGCCCATTAGGTCTGGTGCCGTGTGCTTACAATGATGCGGTACACAAAGTAATATACGCCTAGCCAATCTCCTCAGCACTTGCGTTCGCCAAATAAAACAAACATTTGTCGAAACACCGTATGTCTAACAGATACATAGAACATATTTTCTTTGTAACTCATGTCTTTATGCAATAAAATCAGTCTTGCGGATGCATTCTGCACGAATCAAGACATAACTCACCCTCCTTAGCACTTAGTTCTTCATATAACTCGACTTTGGTTAATGGAACTTGGAATCTCCTTGATATGCCCATAAGCTCTGGTGCCGTGTGCTTACAATGATGCGGTACACAAAGTAATATACGCCTAGCCAATCTCCTCAGCACTTGCGTTCGCCAAATAAAACGAAAGATTGTCGAAACACCGTATGTCTAACAGATACATAGAACATATTTTCTTTGTAACTCATGTCTTTATGCAATAAAATCAGTCTTGCGGATGCATTCTGCACGAATCAAGACATAACTCACCCTCCTTAGCACTTAGTTCTTCATATAACTCGACTTTGGTTAATGGAACTTGGAATCTCCTTGATATGCCCATAAGGTCTGGTGCCGTGTGCTTAAAATGATGCGGTACACAAAGTAATATACGCCTAGCCAATCTCCTCAGCACTTGCGTTCGCCAAATAAAACAAACATTTGTCGAAACACCGTATGTCTAACAGATACATAGAACATATTTTCTTTGTAACTCATGTCTTTATGCAATAAAATCAGTCTTGCGGATGCATTCTGCACGAATCAAGACATAACTCACCCTCCTTAGCACTTAGTTCTTCATATAACTCGACTTTGGTTAATGGAACTTGGAATCTCCTTGATATGCCCATAAGGTCTGGTGCCGTGTGCTTACAATGATGCGGTACACAAAGTAATATACGCCTAGCCAATCTCCTCAGCACTTGCGTTCGCCAAATAAAACGAAAGTTTGTCGAAACACCGTATGTCTAACAGATACATAGAACATATTTTCTTTGTAACTCATGTCTTTATGCAATAAAATCAGTCTTGCGGATGCATTCTGCACGAATCAAGACATCACCCACCCTCCTTAGCACTTACGTTCTTCATATAAATCGACTTTGCTTAATGGAACTTGGAATCTCCTTGATATGCCCATAAGGTCTGGTGCCGTGTGATTACAATGGTGCGGTACACAAAGTAATATACGCCTAGCCAATCTCCTCAGCACTTGCGTTCGCCAAATAAAACGAAAGTTTGTCGAAACACCGTATGTCTAACAGATACATAGAACATATTTTCTTTGTAACTCATGTCTTTATGCAATAAAATCAGTCTTGCGGATGCATTCTGCACGAATCAAGACATCACCCACCCTCCTTAGCACTTACGTTCTTCATATAAATCGACTTTGCTTAATGGAACTTGGAATCTCCTTGATATGCCCATAAGGTCTGGTGCCGTGTGATTACAATGGTGCGGTACACAAAGTAATATACGCCTAGCCAATCTCCTCAGCACTTGCGTTCGCCAAATAAAACGAAAGTTTGTCGAAACACCGTATGTCTAACAGATACATAGAACATATTATCTTTGTAACTCATGTCTATGCAATACAATCAGTCTTGCGGATGCATTCTGCACGAATCAAGACATCACCCACCCTCTTTAACACTTACGTTCGTCATATAACTCGACTTTGGTTAATGGAATTTGGAATCTCCTTGATATGCCCATAAGGTCTGGTGCCGTGTGATTACAATGATGCGGTACATAAAGTAAAATACGCCTAGCCAATCTCCTCWGCACTTGCGTTCKCCAAATAAAACTAACATTTCTCGAAACACCSTATATCTAACAGWTACATAGAACATATTTTCTTTGTAACTCATGTCTTTATGCAATAAAATCAGTCTTGCGGATGCATTCTGCACGAATCAAGACATCACCCCACCCTCCTTAGCACTTACGTTCTTCATATAAATCGACTTTGGTTAATGGAACTTGGAATCTCCTTGATATGCCGTAAGGTCTGGTGCCGTGTGCTTACAATGATGCGGTACACAAAGTAATATACGCCTAACCAATCTCCTCAGCACTTGCGTTCGCCAAATAAAACTAACATTTCTCGAAACACCGGTATATCTACAGATACATAGAACATATTTTCTTTTGTAACTCATGTCTATGCAATACAATCAGTCTTGCGGATGCATTCTGCACGAATCAAGACATAACTCACCCTCTATAACACTTACGTTCTTCCATATAACTCGACTTTGGTTAATGGAATTTGGAATCTCCTTGATATGCCCATTAGGATCTGGTGCCGTGTGCTTACAATGATGCGGTACACAAAGTAAATATATGCCTAGCCAATCTCCTCAGCACTTGCGTTCGCCAAATAAAACAAACATTTGTCGGAAACACCATATGTCTAAACAGATACATAGAACATATTTTCTTTGTAACTCATGTCTTTATGCAATAAAATCAGTCTTGGCGGATGCATTCTGCACGAATCAAGACATAACTCACACTCCTTAGCACTTAGTTCTTCATAATAACTCGTACTTTGGTTAATGGAACTTGGAATCTCCTTGATATGCCCATAAGGTCTGGTGCCGTGTGCTTACAATGATGGCGGTACACAAAGTAATATACGCCTAGCCAATCTCCTCAGCACTTGCGTTCGCCAAAAAACAAACATTTTGTCGAAAACACCGGTAATGTCTAACAGATACATAGAACATATTATCTTTGTAACTCATGTCTATGCAATACAATCCAGTCTTGGCGGATGCATTCTGCACCAATCAAGACATCACCCCACCCTCTTTAACACTTACGTTCGTCATATAACTCGACTTTGGTTAATGGAATTTGGAATCTCCTTGATATGCCTATTAGGTCTGATGCCGTGTGATTACAATGATGCGGTACACAAAGTAAATATACGCCTAGCCAATCTCCTCAGCACTTGCCGTTCGCCAAATAAAACAAACATTTTGTCGAAACACCGGTATGTCTAACAGATACATAGAACATATTTTCTTTGTAACTCAATGTCTTTATGCAATAAAATCAGTCTTGCGGATGCATATCTGCACGAATCAAGACATAACTCACCCCCCTTAGCACTTACGTTCTTCATATAAATCGACTTTGGTCAATGGAACTTGGAATCTAATTGATATGCCCRTWAGKTCTGGTGCCGGTGTGCTTACAATGATGCGGTACAACAAAGTAATATACGCCTAACCAATCTCCTCAAGCACTTGCGTTCGCCAAATAAAACTAACATTTCTCGAAACACCGTAATATCTAAACAGATACATTCAACATATTTTCTTTGTAACTCATGTCTATGCAATAAAATCAGTCTTGCGGATGCATTCTGCACGAATCAAGACATAACTCACCCTCTTTTAAACACTTACGTTTTTCATATAACTCGACTTTGGTTAATGGTAATTTGGAATCTCCCTGATAATGCCCGTTAGGTCTGATGCCGTGTGATTACAATGATGCGGTACAACAAAGTAATATACGCCTAGCCAATCTCTCAGCATTGCGTTCGCCAAATAAAACGAACATTTGTCGAAACACCGTATGTCTAACAGATACATAGAACATATTTCTTTGTAACTCATGTCTATGCAATAAAATCAGTCTTGCGGATGCATTCAGCACGAATCAAGACATAACTCACCCTCTTAGCACTTACGTTCTTCATATAACTCGACTTTGGTTAATGGAATTTGGAATCTCCTTGATATGCCATTAGGTCTGGTGCCGTGTGCTTACAATGATGCGGTACACAAAGTAATATACGGCCTAGCCAATCTCTCAGCACTTGCGTTCGCCAAATAAAACAAACATTTGTCGAAACACCGTATGTCTAACAGATACATAGAACATATTTCTTTGTAACCTCATGTCTTTATGCAATAAAATCAGTCTTGCGGATGCATTCTGCACGAATCAAGACATAACTCACCCTTAGCACTTAGTTCTTCATATAACTCGACTTTGGTTAATGGAACTTGGAATCTCCTTGATATGCCCATAAGCTCTGGTGCCGTGTGCTTACAATGATGCGGTACACAAAGTAATATACGCCTAGCCAATCTCTCAGCATTTGCGTTCGCCAAATAAAACAACATTTGTCGAAACACCGTATGTCTAACAGATACATAGAACATATTTTCTTTGTAACTCATGTCTATGCAATACAATAAGCCTTGCGGATGCATTCTGCACGAATCAAGACATCACCCACCCTCCTTAGCACTTACGTTCTTCATATAACTCGACTTTGGTTAATGGAACTTGGAATCTCCTTGATATGCCCATAGGGTCTGGTGCCGTGTGATTACAATGGTGCGGTACACAAAGTAATATACGCCTAGCCAATCTCCTCAGCACTTGCGTTCGCCAAATAAAACAAACATTTGTCGAAACACCGTATGTCTAACAGATACATAGAACAAATTTTCTTTGTAACTCATGTCTATGCAATACAATAGCCTTGCGGATGCATTCTGCACGAATCAAGACATCACCCACCCTCCTTAGCACTTACGTTCTTCATATAAATCGACTTTGCTTAATGGAACTTGGAATCTCCTTGATATGCCCATAAGGTCTGGTGCCGTGTGATTACAATGATGCGGTACACAAAGTAATATACGCCTAGCCAATCGCCTCAGCACTTGCGTTCGCAAATAAAACGAAAGTTTGTCGAAACACCGTATGTCTAACAGATACATAGAACATATTTTCTTTGTAACTCATGTCTTTATGCAATAAAATCAGTCTTACGGATGCATTCTGCACGAATCAAGACATACTCACCCTCCTTAGCACTTAGTTCTTCATATAACTCGACTTTGGTTAATGGAACTTGGAATCTCCTTGATATGCCCATAAGGTCTGGTGCCGTG